>CM061919.1:118053417-118125283 GCA_031002005.1 Vandiemenella viatica | reverse complement strand
AAAGGGTCCAGACCTTCAGGCTCGGCCTGTGGGGGCTCAGCCGTAGGGGGTTCAGGCTGTAGACGCTTAGTCTGTGGGGGCTGTGCCTGTGGAGGGTCTGCCTCTGGACGCTGAAAATAGAAATAACTGGTTTAGAGGGGAGGCTGATAAGGATGGATGGGAACTGATAACAGGTCGTAGGGGAAATATGGTTAACAGGATGAAGAAGTTAGACACTCCAGAAATTGTAGTGAGAAATAGATTTGATCTGTTACCAGAGTCAGATGGGGAAGAAACTCCTGTAAATGTAGGAGTAGGTAAGGTGCAGCAGGCTTATAGGAATATAGGTATAGAAGGAATAAATAGGAAGAAAATGGTTCTGCTGTTAGGTAGTAGCCATGGAAGAGGTGTAGGTCCTCTTCTGCAGGATCAATTAGGGACAGGCTACCAGATTCCAAGCTTTTTCAAACCCAGTGCAATATTAGGTCAGGTTCACTTTGTAGGTATTTCACTAAGGACGATAGAGTAGTGATAGTGGGAGGTGGGAGAAATAGTATTGATAGAAACGCGAGTTATAGTATAAAGAGTGACCTGAGGAAGGTGGTGAAGGAGGCGCAGCATTCCAGGACTCATGAAGGTTCTAAGTCGCCATGGTCGGCTACAGTTGAACTACGCTGTGAGGCGGGTAAACATGGAAACAGAGATGCTACTTGGAAGAGGCATTGGTTCTGTTTTGGAGGTTGTGCCTGTGTACACAATTGGTAAGTAGAGTTTTACTAGGCATGGCCTACACCTAAATAGAAGAGGAAAGAGAGTACTTTCTGACTTGTTAGGAAAGTCTGTAAGGGAGCCCACTTCCAGTCAGTGGCGTAGCTAGGTCAACAAGGGCTCCGGTGCAAAAAATTTATTTTGGCCCTCAGGCCAGATGGGCGACGTTTTTTTGCTTTGTGTTGCTGGTAGGGGCCCCCTGAGCTGAGGATGGGGGCCCCCTGAGCGGTGAGGGCCTCTTTCTGTGTCTGAGACGACTATAGAGCTATAAAAAAAAGTTCGCCAGTTTGCCATGAAGGCTCGTGGGCCCTCTCAACCGCGTTTGGAGGACCCCAGAGGTATGCTTTGAGCCCCCTGAGCGTAGGGGCCATGGTGCACTGCACCACCTAGCCCCATAGTAGCTACGCCCCTGCTTCCAGTTATGATGGGATCAGAATTGTATCTTCTTTATGTTAGGGTCTGCTGGTGAGGGAATAAAAATAAGTGATCAAAGGAATACTGATAGCAGGGCTCAATGGGGAAAAATACAACTGCTAAAGAAACAGATGAAGCTATTGAAATAATAACGGAATTGGGTACAACTGGAAATAAAAACGTTAATGCTGAAAATACCAAAAAGTCAAAAATAAAGGTGTTATTGCTGAACTGAAGAAGTATAATTAAACAAAGTGATATAATTTGCAAACTTAATAGAGATACATGAACCACAAGTGATTATAGGGGTTGTCTCTTGGTTAAAAGGAGGAGTACAAGTAACTAGACAATAAGGTTTACGCTGAAGGTTACAGAATGTACCACAGAGCCAGAGGAGCATCTGGTGGAGGGGCGGAGTAGGAATACTGCTTAGCAAAGATTGCTATAGTTCTCTAGTATTCATAGATCATGACCATGAGCTACTAGGGGTAAATTTTTGGGGTGATAAAAAAGAGTATTGGCTGGAAGAATAAATGATGAAGATGAGATCCTTGGAGAGAAACTAAATTCACATTCACAGTTAACAGGTGAGAGTAGAATGGTTTTTATTGGAGGGATTTAAATTTACTAGGTGTCAACTGGGTAGGAAATAAATAAATAACACAAGGGAATAGAGATTTGAAAATACCTTAATAAGGGACGGAGGTTTTACACAAGTGGTATAGCAAAAAACGAGGGGACGAAATATATTGGTAATCATTTTAATAAAGCCTGATGAAAATTTTGTAGGGTGTCAAGTAACTGAAGGAATAAGTGATCACTGTGCGGTACTGATGGATATTGAGGGATTCAGTAAACCAGTGGCCAAATGGAAGCGGGAAAAAGGTATAAGGCTTTAGAGATATTTCAGGGAAAGATTCAGCAATTGGAAGGATGACACAACTACAATGGAGGCAAATGGGAAGAGTTAAGGAGATAGTAAAAAAGGGCGATGAAATGTTTATTCCAAATCAGAAAATAAAGATAAATATACAGATCCTACATACTACAATAGGGAGGTGAGAAGGTTCGGGAGGCTAGTGAGACGGGAACACAACACAGTTAAGAGACTGGAAGACAGAAGGGAATACATAAAACAACTAAGCAAGCAATTGATAAGAGCCAAACATTAGTGCAGGACGATCTGAACAATGCATCTAGAAAATTCTATGGCTATATGACAAAACTGAGGGGAAGGGAAGGTATTCAGACTATTAAAGATAAGAACGAAGTTGAAGTCACTGAGGATTTTAAAATGGCAGAGATATTGAGTGACTCGTTAAGTGAGAAAACTAGGGACAATCACCCTTGATGGGAGGGAATGAATTAGGGGAGAGTTTCCCTAAAAGTATAAATGAAAAAACTACAAAACTTGAAATAAATTCTCAGGAAATTATGAAAGAAGTCGGAAAGCTAAAAAGTGTAAATGGTCTGGTGTAGATAGTATTACTACAGATTTATTAAATATTGTGGCGGTCGGGCGAATTTTTTTGTTTTCGCTCTGCCACTTCCCAAGAGGTACATTAAATTGTGGGTAAGACTCATAAGTCCCGTGAGTGGTAGATTTCATAAATGATACTCCAGCAAGGAATATACAACATGCACATTTATTCACAATATTACATTATTGATATTTAATCCTTCCATTGACTCTCTGAGTCCGTTATATGTTCAAGTCGCTTACTCCTCTCTTCTAATGCCCGAATAGTTATCCCTTTTAGCTTGCATAATATCTGATATAGCCCAGCTACATTTTCACAAAGTAGTTATGTCCGACCTGTTGTATTGAAAATGCTCAAGCATGCTGTTAGGCCGATCTCCAAATCGACCTAAAAGACAAGAGCCAAGAGCGACGATCGCCAACCGACCCTCTCTTCTCCGTGCACACTGGTTTTGATACTCTGTGCCCCACTATTTGCCTGTGATAGGGAGGCTTTCCGACCAATCGCTGCCTCCACGACTCTCCTATCCTTTGCCAAATGACGGCGTTGTTCAGCTTATTCTTACTGACTCCTGACCTACTCTACTGGGTGTTGGCTCCTACATCATCACATTCCGATGTCTGCAAGTGTTTGTTCTTTCTATTGCAACTGACCTCCTGGTTTCACTCTATGAAACCATAACTTATTCTAATTTACCTAAAAGAACTCTGGGAGCCACCACACTTGAAATTTTATTTAAAAAGACTTTGGAGTCTTGCTGATTACCAGAGGACGAAAAGAGCGATAGTAGTACTGGTTCATAAAGGAGGGGTTGCAAATAGGGTTGGAAATTATAGCCAATTAGTTTGACATCAGTGATAGGCAAAATGATGGAGATGTTGACATGCAACTATATCAGAAATGTCTGTGAGGAAAGAAACTGGTTCTCAGATCGACAACATGGCTTTCGGCAAGGATATTCATGTGAATCTCAGATGGTGGGCTATATGCAAGTTATTTCACTTGAATTGGACAAGGGACGCCAAACTGATAGTGTGCACCAGATCTTTCAAAGGCATTTGACAAAGTGAACAATACAATGGTTTTAAATAAACTGAAAACCATTGGATTGGATGAAAAAGTTATTTGCTGGGTAGAGGAATTCTTAAAAGCCAGAAAGCAAAGTGTTAGAGTATGAAATACATTATCAAAAGAGGTGGAAGTAAATATGGGAGTGCCACAGTGTAGTGTATTGAGACTGTTGCTGTTCATTATTCTAATGAATGACTGTATTGAATATACAGTCATTCATTAGAATATAGGTATTCTGCAGATGATATACGTAATGGTATACAATAAGATCCAAACTGTGTACAGCTACGTGGTGACCTGGATAGAATAACAAAATGTGTAGGTCAGCATGGAATGAAGATAAATGCCAAGAAGAGTCAGCTTATTAGGTACGCAGATAAAAAAAAACGAAGGGTAATTATGATTATAGGGTTGTGTCAGAATTGCTTGTTGAAAGCTTGAAGTGTAAATAACTTGGCATAACGTTTGATGACAAACTCAATTGAGCAGAGCATATTGGGCATGTGGTATGAAAAGGTTTCAAAATCCTTCATTTACTGGAGGGGGTGATGAGGGAGTTGGGTTACAAAACTTTGGTCAGACCCTTTGTTGAATATGATGGTGTTTGGGACCCACATTTTGGTTATCAAATACAGGAGTTGGAAGGTGTGCAAAGAAGAGCAGATAGATTTGTTTCATCTACATAGATACTCTGCAATTTGTGGAAATAATCGCAGGACCAAGCAAGTAACTGATACTATAAAGGATCTGGATTGGGACTCATTGGAGGAAAGGTGAAGGGTAAAGAGAGTGCTGGGAATACACAGGGCAGATGTTGATGATGGGTCTTGGAGGAATATTGTTCAAGGAATTAGGAATAGTGCTTGGAAGGGGAAACGCGACCATGACCACAAGCTTGCGCTCGATTTCATGAATAAGGGAGTGGGAAAATTTTCTTTTGTTGGTAATGGTGTCTGGGACTGGAACAAATTACCAAGTTTAGTGATGAATAATTTACCAAAAATTCTTAACGAATTTCAAATTAAAATTTGTAAATTTGAAAAGTAAATGGGGGAGAAAATTTAAAAAATATATTTATAAAAAGGGATAATTAGATGACTAGGGGCATTACCACCGGAGAGTTGGCGCCATCACAATTTAATTAATAATATAATAAAAGAAAATTCTTTGGCTTGTTCATGTGACTTTTTAGGGAAATGCGCTGTGACGGATGTTAATCGAGATATTTAGTTACTAACGGTGGTAGTTTAAATGCTGTCTGGATCATTCGCTATTAGCTCGAGAAACGATCTGAAAATTCATAACTTTTCTCGTGATGAACTTACAAGAACACGTGCACGTACATACAGACATTGTTCATCTATTGATAGCAGATTTTACTAAACTATACTCTGTCCTATTGAATCGACGACAGGGAGGAGTAAGTTTTAAAGCATCAGTTTGGGATGTTATTTTCTTGAATTTATCTATTCAGTTACAACGACCAAAATACGTTGATGTGATTATTTTAATACTTTCGACAATGATACTAAATGGCCACGCGCAAACCATGGAGGAAGGAAATATATGGAGGAGAAGTGACGTTAAATCGGTGAAGCAGGCTCGCGCATGCGCAGTGGCGGCAGCGGCGATATTGCGCTTCCAAACAATTGCGATGTTCACATTGTGTTAGATGTAGTGATTATTTCATTTTGTAATGTGTTTCAGTGTTTTATAATGCCATCTTGTGTTGCGTGCGGTTGCACAAATAGGCCAGATAGGAAAGAACCTGGAATATCATTTCATAAGTAAGTTGAATTCTAATTATCGTTGTTGAAGTGAGCTGTAGAAGTTGCAAACTTCGCTGCCTGTCTCTAAATATTTAGTCATAGCTCTCAATGGGATGACTTTGTTCTCAAATTTTTGTTGGTGTAGTGTAAAAAATCAGCATACCTTGCTATTTTGCACATAATAGACTAGCATTACTTTTTAACGAGTGTTGAAAATGAGATTTAAGGGTGTGTGTTTTACATCGCGATTCAGTGAATTTAGTATTGCACTTTCTTTCGTCACGTTGCAGTTTATACTGACAGTGTATGATGAAATTAAATGTGTTAAATTATACTATGCAATCTAGGAATCTTGATGAAGCAAACGATGTTGTTACTGCAAATACAGTTTGCGATTCAAATACGCGTGTGTGGGTATGTCTACATAGTTTGATTCTGTAGCGACAATTTAATGGAGATTGTGGTTAAGTCTAAATGCAGTCTGTACCAGAATGGTTTTGTTGTTCCATGAGGGACAAAGAATTTATCTATTACTGTTAGTAATTTCATGAGAACCAAGTTAGTGACAAAACGTATATAGCGATGGAAACTACTTCCAGCCATTTCCAATTAAGCTTACGATGTATGTTAATAAGATAACTATTTTTATTCTGGTCTAGGCCGCATTTCAACCTGACCACAAGTGGTAGTAAAAAAAACTGAAATATCCATTCTGCATGTAATTCATTGTAGCTATGGCAGAATTAATTTTTAGTCCAAGCCGCATATCAACCCAATTCCAGTATATCCCGAAAACTAAGCAAGATATCGAAACATTTTATTCTTTATTTTCGATTTGCCTCGTCGTGTTACATAAGAATCGATCATTAAATTTGACTTTTGCGAAATTTTTCTTCTCCATTTCAACTCAAGACACCTCACTTTTGATACAGTATATCTCTAGAACTAGGTGAGATATCGAAAAATTTTATTCTTTATTTATCATTTGTCTCGTCTTTTTAAATAAGAATCCATCATCAAATTTGACTTTGATCAATTTTTTCGTCTGAATTTCAACCAAAACCATTTCACATTTGGGACAGAATATCTCGAAAACTAAGCAGGATATCAAAAAAATTTATTCTTCATTTTTTATTTGTCATATCGAGTTACATAATAATCCATCACCAGATTGCGGCGTCACGTTTATGCTAGAGTCCCCTTGAGGTTTTTGTACATATTCCCCGTGTCTGTATGGAAGCGGCCATGTCCCCCCCACTCCGGCCATGCCCCCCCCCCCACTCCTCCTCCGTCCTGCTTCACTTCAATGCGTGGTGAAGGTCTCTTGCGTCGTCTCCATAATTATATTTCCTTCCTCCATGGCGCAAACCAGTGAATTATGTACTAACTCTCAGACCATCGTCGCCATGGAGGAAGGAATAATATGGAGACGACGCAAGAGACCTTTACCACGCATGGGAGTGAAGCAGGCCGGCGGAGGAGTGGGGGGGGCATGGCCGGAGTGGTGGGGGCTTGACCGCTTCCCAACAAACACGGGGAATATGTACAAACACCTCAAGGGGACTCTAGGATAAACGTGACGCAGCAATCTGGTGATGGATTATTATGTAACTCGATGAGACAAATAAAAAATGAAGAATAAAATTTTTTGATATCCTGCTTAGTTTTCGAGATATTCTGTCCCAAATGTGAAATGGTTTTGGTTGAAATTCAGAAGAAAAAATTATTGAAAGTCAAATTTTATGATGAATTTTTATTTAAAAAGACGAGACAAATAAAAAATAAAGAGTAAAATTTTTCGATATTTCACCTAGTTCTCGAGATATACTGTCTCAAAAGTGAGGTGTCTTGAGTTGAAATGGAGAAGAAAAAGTTCGCAAAAGTCAAATTTAATGATGGATTCTTATGTAACACGACGAAAAAACTCGATAGTAAGGAATAAATGTTTTCGATATCTTGCTTAGTTTGGGGGATATACAACATCCAAATTGAGGGGTTTAGGTTTGGATGCAGGCTGGACCAAAAATTAATTCCACAATGATTACATGGTTGACATGCAGAATGGATATTTCAGTTTTATTACTACCACTTGTGGTTAGTCTGAAATGTGTCCTAGACCAGAAAAAAAGTAAGAGGACCCACTCTAGGGATGAGCAACCCAGACATTTTGTAGGCTGGTACCAGAAATAAAATGTTTATTCAGTCACCTTAATGAACATTCTCTTGATCAAGAGGTGTTGTCTAATTTCACAGCCCTACTTATTAGGTCAATTGTAAAAAAATTATCTCTCAGTTAGATTTAGATACGGGGGAGGGGGGGGAGAGAGAATGTTATACAAAAAAAAGTGACTAAATTAGAAACACATTCCCCAAATTGATTTTGTTCAAAGGCCAATAACTTCTTTATTTATGAAGCCCATTTTTATTTCTGCATGAACCTGTTTCGATATAAATAGATGAGAAAGATTTCAAAATCGGTAAAAATAGGTATAGACGTATTTACAAACAGAAACAAGTCTTATATGAAGCTTTAAAAATAACCTAAGTCAATGGCCTGAATTAGCTATTTAAAAAATTAATAAAACTCACAGCTTCTCACATAACAGTTAATTTTATCATCCATTGTCAGTATAATCAGCAACGTGACGAAAGAAATCGTAATAGTAAATTCACTGAATCGCGAAGTAAAACACGCCCCTTTAAATCTCATTTTAAACACTCGTTAAAAAATAATGCTAGTCTATTATGTGCAAAATAGCAAGTTTGCTGATTTTCTACACTACACCAAGAAAGATTTGAGAACAAAGCCATCCCATTGAGAGATATGACTAAATATTTATAGACGTGCTGCAAAGTTTGCGGTGTCGACCGCTCACTTCAACAACGATAATTACAATTCAACTTACTTATGAAATGATATTCCAGGTTCTTTCCTGTCTGGCCTATTTGTGCAACCGTACGCAACACAAGCTGGCATTTTTAAACACTTATACACAATACTAAATGAAATAATCACTGCATCTACCACAATGTGAACACCTTAATTGTTGGGAAGCGCCATATGGTCGCTGCCGGTGCTGCCACCATGCGGGAGAGTTTACTGCTTGCTTCACCGATTCAGCGTCACTTCTCCTCCATATAATTCCTTCCTCCATGATCGTCGCTTGTTTATCACTGAAATGTCTGTGGAAAAGGATTTTTATAGTTTTCATGTTCACTGGTTGATGCCGCGTACTTGTAGTAAATTCCGAAGCATTTTGGCCGAAACTCTAGGACGCGCCACCATCTTTCAGAACATGGAAACATTGATTCCAGTAGAGGAAGCCTTCGATTGCAGTGTTTATATCACTGATCGCACTGTTTTGTCTTTCACATAGGTGTTTAGTAACATATAAGTAACGTAATTTTAAAAGAAGTACCAAAATATTCATGTCTTAAGCGGTACCGTGGAACTACAGAAGATCCAGGATGCTAATCACAAACTCGGTAAATATTGTTGTTCGAAATAATAAGTTTCTTCGCGGATAATTGAACCTGTTTGGCTTACCTTACTGATGCCAGAAAAATGTTGAATAAGAGGCTTTCATTCTCTTCTCGTCCTACTGATGTGAATGACACTGAGAAACTATTCGTTCTCTAACGAAACTATGTCAGCCAATACTAACAAGCCAATTAGGGAAATGAAGACTTAACGAGCATTCCATATTTACATAGCTGTCTACTGAAAATGGAAATGCAGGCTTTCTTTTTGCTTACACAAATCTCTTACGACGACTCAGTAGTTAACTGGAACTGCATTTGTGGTACCTAAACTTTATTATATTTTTAATCATCATCTTTTAAACTCATCGTTATCTACAAATAATATTTAAACAGATAGGTATATTATACAACGAGCAGCTCACATTGTTTTTGTTTATGTCTTTACGCCTTATCTACGTCGAGGTCATTAGAAGCGGAAAAGGATTAGGGACAAAGATCGGGAAGGAATTCGGCCATGGACGTTTGCAGGCATTCACCTGGAGTGATTTTGGAAAACCACGGAAAACCCAAATCTGGATGCACGGACTGGGATTCGAACCTTCGGCCTCCCGAATACGAGACCCGAGCGTTACCGCTTACCCACTACACTAGGTACAATTCTTGTAACTGTAGTGATTAGAGACTAGAAAAGGCAATATATAGAGCCTGATTATGAAGAGCATAACTGTATCGAGGTACTAGCATGTCCCTGCTGCTTTGCGCGCGTGGTCCTCGCCGTATGTACTCTTTTTATTCTAATATTAAATATTAATTTAAATTTCATTTAAAAACTTTCCTTCTTTTAGTTATTACCTCAGATTTGGATTACATACTGATGTCCAACATACTGATGTTTTTTTAGACTTATATTTTTAACGCAATATAATATGTATATGAAACATAAGAAATTAAAACTCCATGAACTATTGTCAGTAATACGAGCATACCGAGGACCGATTATCCCTTTGGTCATAAATTTGTAACACACTATCAGATGAAAAATCGGTATCCATTTGTAAACACATCTTTGCCGCTGGAGAAAGCATCTACAGCAGCAACGTTGGCAAGTCATCTTAATACAATATGAATAAATTCTTATGCCGAGGTATTAACATGTATTTTTTGATTCATAACTTCTATGCGACTATACACATTTCAAACTATCTTACTTCTTTAGTATGTATTTTTTGGCTTTTAGATTCACATTCTACAAAATGTTACTCCCTCAGGAACGTTTGTATCAAATTTCAGATGAAATGGACAATTCGCCCTACGTCCTTATTGTACCACTGCCATATTAATACGCATAGATGATTATTGTATATTATTAAAATTATTTGCTGTTTCCATAATGATTTTAATTCGACTATATGCTGATTCGTTCATTGATTTCTGGTTTAAAATAGAAGTTAGTGTGGATTAAAACTAATCTTATGCAATATCACATAAGTTCGTTAAGAATTATTGGGTGCTGTGTAAAGTATGGCCAGTAGAAAAAAAACTGTTATTTTGGGATGAAATTAACGCAGTTTCTACTGGCCGTACTTTGCACAGTAACCGAATTATTTTTAATTTCCTTTGTTTTCTCTGACTTCATATTACTGATGTCATTATTACATCCGTATGTACATAGTTTCAGCGGGTCAAGTTTCGATCGCGATACAGTGAATACGCATGTGAACGAAGTTATGATTTTGGAACGCCAACATTAGTGGAAGTTTTGGTTAGATTGCAATGCACCCTGGACTAGAATGACAAATGACACGGTTTGTTAAAGCAAAGTGCACAATGGATTTACTTTAATAATTTATCGTGATGTAACATAAGGTTTTAGGCTTCCTAGCTTAATTCGATTGGTTCGTCATTAATCAATAGCACGTAAGAAGTTCCAACTTTATGACTATATAAACCACAGCCGGAAATGTACATTACAAAATCAGGGTTATAAGCGTTATGTAAAAACAATTCTATTTAATTAAGCAACTGCGAAAAATACATTGCCAGAGCACTGTATTAAAACCTTCATTTCTCACAGGCTTCAAAGATAGTTGACATATAATCACCATTTCGCTTTATTGCATACATATGACTTTAAAAAATAATTTAAAAACAGATTTATATTTCATATACTCGTGGAATATTAGTTTATCATCAATAATAATAATTTTTCACGCTTTCAAACGTAATAAGTCATTCAATATGTCATAATGAACTTGCTTTGTCCGATATCTGTAAAAGCAATGAATAAAGACGACAATGCCGACTACAAAGTAAGAGGTTTTTTGATATTGGTTAAATGCGAATCGGCAATGACAATTCCCAAGCGAAATATTCGTTCTAAGAGTTTTATTACATTTGATTTACGTATAATGTTTATTTTAGTGTACAAAACTGAATAATTAAATAATCTAAATCAAAAAATAAAACAGAATCTATGCACAACAACTGTCAATGTTTCTTATATGAGTGGTCATGTCATAAACAGAGTGATTTGTGCGCATATTTCTTTCAAGTAAAAATGATTTAAATTTATTGCTCAGTTCCTCGGTACATATGTCATAAGCTACTTCCGCAGATTTTAATCTGGACCATTAGCTCCTAAAATTTTAAAACACCACCCAAATGTCTGAGATTAGTTTTTGCGTGATACTGGTTCAAACGCTGCGACAGTCGCAGCTTGTTTACAGATTTATAATAGTACATATTAGGGGTGTTACGAATATTCGCATCCGCATCCGCAAATGCGGAATATTCGCATTAATTCAGACATCTGCATCCGCATTCACATCCGCATCAATCAATGCGGAGTTTTTACGGATGCAGATTCACATCAACAAGTAACTACATGTAAAGATGCCATGATGTTAGGTTCATCGAGCGAAGATGAAGGTGAAGGAGAACCGGACAACAGTAGACCCGATGCTCTTCTCCGCAAAGAATTAGTTATTTATCGTAACAAAAAAGACTGGATTTAGATGAAAATCCACTTAATTGGTGGAAAGTTAACCGTTGTGAATTTAAAATTCTCTCCAAATTAGCATGCAGATATTTATCACCTCCGCCAGCCAGTGTTCCCAGCGAACAACTATTTAGTGGAGCTGGGTTAATATATAATCCACTCAGAAACAGTTTGGAAGCTGAGAAAGCTTCAATATTGCTATTTATTAAATATAACTCACCAATTTTTAAGTTTAATTACTAAACAAAGATTTTTTATTATGAAACTCGAAGCTTAAAATTCTGTTAAAACTTGTGTAATTTTTTTCTAAAAAATATGATTAAATAAATAAAAAGTTAAAATTAAACTGATTTTCAGTTATTTATGCACTTAAAATTTAAATAATTATCCTTTTAAAATCCCAAAATCCGCATCCGCATCGAATCCGAATCCGCGGATGTGAACTTCTAATAATCCGCATCCGCATCTGCATCCGCGGATGTCTAAATTTTTACATCCGTAACAACCCTGGTACATATACGCCAGTCCCGACGTTAGAGCTCCTAGGATCGCTGCGCAGAAACACGCTATGAAGTACGAAATGCTTATGACATTATGGAATTTTATACTTATTCCTTATAATTTTTCATTTTTTTAAAAAAAAAATATACAGCACAATTAATAAAGAAGATAAAGAGTGAAGAGAAATTTAAGAAGAATAATAGTAACTATTTTTTTTCCTTTTTTATTTGTTGTTACGTCAGTTAAAAGAGAAAAGGATTAATAAAATCTATAATTTCAACAAAAATAAACAAATAAATACAATGAAATTATACAGGATTTTTGAGATCCACTCCAGCAGCTCACTCATTTCTCCAGCTTCCATTCTTGTCTCGTTAATTATATATAAGGGCGTAGCCAGGTACGGGCAGGAGGGTGGGCAGTTGCCCCCCCCCCACCCTAGCAAGACGTGGGTATGCACTCGATCAAAGTTCAGCCGAACCGAAGAGTAAACAATGTTAAACAACTTTCAAAAATTAATTCAGTTCGCGTGATTTAAACCTGCTTGCTACTGCTATCTGCGGGAAACAGACGTTAGCGAGGGCGAGGCGGCACAACGTGCCACGCACGGTGCTGCTTAAGTTGCGTATTGACCGCGCGAGGCATGTTCGAGCGCGCCAAAACGGTTATTTGCCACGCTAACCATTTCTGTTGACATCGCGGCTGCCACGCGTGGCAACGCAACCCAGCCCGGATTGCGCGGCAAACTTTCCAGCCACTGTCTTTTCGTGAAACCACCGTGGACATTTCACGTGATCGAGTAGCTGCAACTTTCATTGTGATACATCACACTGTATACTAGAAACCTAAATGAAAAGTGATTTGGTGGATATCGAAATTGTATTTAGTCCGGTCAAATAGAGCGCGAGCAGCGTGCGTGTGCGAGACAAGGGATGCCCGCCGCGTTCTGACGATGTCAAACACAGCGCGGGCTGTACAACGCGATCCAGTGTGTAGAACAAACGTCACGCGAAACGGTTGGGTGTTTGGCCGGAAGTGACTTGCACCAAACTATCGCTTTTTCATTCGCGGTCCTCATGCAACTGTCTCCAGCAAAGTGAAGGAAGTAACTGGGACTTTTTACAGCCTTCGTATTTACCTGTTCCGACCTAGGCCCGTCGCTAGCTGTTTGAACGCCCTTGTGCAACCAATTATGCCGCCCCTGTCTAACTACAGCCAGTGGTGGATCCAGGAATTTTCCGAACCGTGTCAAAAAATGTGAGTTTGCCACCCCTTCGAACATTATTTTGCCGCCCCCATTATTTCCACCCCGAGTGTCACCGACGCCACAGTTGTGCTAAAAAAAAAGTAGCTCTGCCAATGTCCCTGCGGCGACAGTCGATTACCCGATTTGCCGCCCCCCTGGAAGTGCCGCCCGCGTGCGGTGCACGCCTTTCACCCCCGCTTACGGCGGGCCTGTTCCGACCGATTGATGTGTGAAAAACTCTGAGGAGAGTTCAGAGAACCTTGCCACTTTCCGAATTGCATTGGAAGTGTGAACGGAAAACACGTGAAAATAAAATGTCCTAACAACATTGGCGCAAGCTATTTCTGTTACATTTTTTGCCATTCTATTTGCAGTTGTTGATCCAGATTTAAAGTTCCTTGTAGTTGATATTGACAGCTACGGCCGGCACAGCGACACTAACATCATTCAAAATTCCTCCATTTATTGTGAATTCGTTCGCTGTGAAACCATTCTATCTTCGAAACCATTGCCTGGTATGGATACCCCGTCCCTGAAGTTTTTGTAGGCGACGAATGTTTCGCACTGCAGACTTATTTAATGCGCCCTTTCCCGACAGACGATGAAACAAAATATTTAATAAACGGTAGTAGAGCGCCACGCGTCGTTGAAAATGGTATTGGCATATTAGCCCAGAAGCGGCGTTTTTTTATTTTCTTTTTATTATTTTTAAAAGCATTACGTTGCTTGCCCAGTTATCTTCGATGATATAATGCTGCAGATATCACAAGTGATGAAATGTCAGATAGTCCAAACCTGTCTAGAACGGCGATCTAAAATATAACGCCGAAAAAACGGAGATCAAGTTCAAGTGACCGATCAGTTCGTCGTTTATTTTAATTTTCTAATTGTTATTTAAATGTATCGTAAACATACATGCTTAATACTTTCCTGCTTACTTAAATAAACAAAATTATATGTTATATGCCAAAAGTGCAAGTAGTAGTAATAAGTTGCATCAAAATAAATGTAACAAATAAATAATGATAAATGAAATAAAATGTTTTTAAATAAATAAATAGTAATTCAGTCAGCAATTGCAGGTTTCTTTCATTTTCGCCGCAATTTCAATCCAAGCTTCACTTTTCCTGTTGTTTTTTTTTAGTCGGGTTGGCGTGAATGAAATAAATTTTTTCGCTCATCAAATTAATTAATTTCTCTATTTCTATCGCGCGATAACTCTGTGTACTCACAACCTGATCGCTCCCCGCGCTGACCGCTGTGACAGGATTGATGCAATACAACGTAATACAGTGCCCGCTACGTGCAGACTTCCCCGCACGCGCCCGTTGCCCGCGCTCTGTTTGACCGGACCTTAATACAGTATGGTGAGAAACTCATGGAAAACATAGATATGAAATCATCGAGGATACAATAAACAAACGTTACGAAAATGACAACGGTAGAGTTCCTAAAATCATTAATTGCGCCAGTGCACATTCAATTTCGGGAGGCGATTTCAATTACTGAAAGATGCTGTGACTTCAAGATTTCTAGCAATTTGAGATTCGTCTACTAGCTTGCAATACCATACCTGTCAACTTCCAAAATCGTGTTTCCGTAAAAACTCTGGATGCCCAATACAGTGTTTCCGTAAAGAACGTGGACCACAAATTTTTTTACCGACAATTAACTAAACATCCAGAAATTTGTATAAACAGCATATTAAACCGAAATTATGTCATATTAAACTGAAATCATGTCTACTTACTTCATATTAATTGTTGACAAACGCTAATTACAAGAAAATCTTCGAAGTCTTCTTAAAAAAAACTTAAACCTAAAACGCAGACGAGAAAACATCCTGTTTCACTTAGCACTGAATCTATTTACACTGTTTCATATACACTATATATCTACTTTCAATCAGACTTCAAATATGAAGCAGTGGCTTTCTTAAGAAAGTCAGGAGAAAAACTGTTTGTATAACAAGGACCAGAACTGGTGGTCTTCAGAATGGAAACAGTCTCTAGGATTTCATTTGATAGGGATGACCTGAACTGTGTTCTATTCTTCATAACCATACTGAAAACACGTTCACACTCAGCATTGCTGTGGGGTATGGCGAGTATGGACAACATTACTCTGGAAATCCTATTATATTTAAGAATTCCATCAGTACCACAGATATTTGATAACCGTGCCCATTTGCCATCATTTGGAGCATCTACATCTGAACCAGTTGAAATATCATGTAATTGAAGAGCTGTGAACTGTGTGTGGATTGCATTTACAGCATCATCCCTCGTTTCATTTTCCTTCTTATGTAAGATAACAGGAAACTTTTCTAAGAAGAAATTGATTGAAGAAAATTGTGCATCTTCAATTTTGTCAAATGTGGCCACTTGTGCATGTTGCAGCACATCACTTGTTAGTGGAAACTTGTTTATGATGTAATCGCAGGCTGTAGAAAAGTAATTTCGTACTGATGAAAAGAATAGAGTTTTATCTTCATTATTAAGTTTCTTAACCATGTTCACAGTTTGAATGCCAATAACTAATAACAGGGGCGCCGACTTTTAGAAAACCTCGTGGGTGCTCATACTCATTTGATGATACATTAAAAAAAAAGAAAACAAAAAAAAAAAACGGTAAAGACTAAAAAAAAAAATACGGTTAAGAGTGTGAACTAGTTTTGACGATACTTCCATTGGCGGTTTGCCTATTTGGAAGGGAGTAACCTACGATTTATCCCTGAAAGATTTAGGGTTCCAAGCAAATTAAATAAAACCCTTCAAAATAATTGACAAAGATGAAAGAAGTCGCCGGCACCAAAAATTTTTACGTAACAGTGAAAATCGTATCTAAATCCATCAAGTAGATTTCAAGTTACAAGCGATCAGGCAGACAGAGTAGGAAAGAAAGATTCTGCATTTTCTGTATTCTGTTCCAGACCAAAAAAAACACACTAAAGTTCATTAAAATGACTTCGGCCTTTTTAAGGTGATTGAGTAACAAAACTTACAGATTTTCAAGTTTATAATAGCAATAAATAAGTAACCAATGATTTGTGAATTCCTATTAGAAATCAGGATTTATTATTGCATTTGATTTGTATCCGCAAGGATCACTAACGTGAACGAAGTCGTTGATACAGCTAGTAATTAGTGTATAGAGGAAAGAAAAAAAATACGGGTAAAAAAATACTAGATTAAACAATAAAGAACGGTACCTATCATAATAATAAAAATGAAATCATTATGCGTAAAGTTCACCGTAAAATGGAGCCACCGGCAGGATCCGAAACGTCGCCTCGTATTTTTACTGACGCGCTAACCCGGTGGAAAGCTCGAGAGGATTTTACGGAACTGTCTCACCGAGAAAGCCTACATTCTTTCACGAAATCATTATGTTACCAGTGTGTAATATAATTTTTATTAACTGGTGATATGTATTAGTACCTACTTAATGTATACAGCTTTAAGAAGAATTGTATGATGAACACTAATAAACCTTTATAAGAAGCTACATTTATAATTTATATAACGATATCAATCTTTTTCAATACAACCGTATTTGTGGAACTACAGTTCTATTTATAGACGTATCAGCAATATCTTGTAGGTATACTTCAACCGCTATTTCTCGGTTTACGTGCGCTACTATGTGATCATTCAATCATAGCACTCCTCAAATAAGTTTTGCTCTCCATTCTGCTGGAAATGACCGTTCTGCGGTGCATACCAATACTGGAACAGTTAAAACGATTTTTAAGAATTTGATGACTTCGCATATCATATGTTGGATACATTAGCAATACCAAATTATATATATATATATATATACAGTATATATATATATACCAGCTTTGGCCGGCATGTGTTGCAATCCCTATTTTTATTTCTTAAGTGGGTACGCATATAGAAAACAGACACATTAACATGTATCAAATAACTGAGAAACTGAATAGTTTCATATGTAAATTTTGTTTAAGGAGGGTGATGAGTAATAGTGGGTGATTTCTGTAAACCTAATGTAGGCAACACATTTCTCTTTGTTTTAAAGTATACGTGTGCAGTGTTCCATCAAAAATTTTAGAAAAACAACTTTTGAAATTATGATGGGTGGGAGTAAAGGGGAAGAGACGTTGGATTTTTGTAATATTTGCTTTAAAGTATTTGTGTGCAAATCGGTTAGAAACTGTAGCTTTATATAAAGAACATTGACAAAAATTAATGGTGTGGAAAGAGTGAGAGCGGTTGGGTTTCTGAAAATCAAATTTAAACAGTACTTTTCTGTTTGTTTTACTGTGTATGTGTGCAAAGGACCATTGAAATCTGTGGTTATATATAAAGAACGTTTACAAAAATAAGGGGGCGGAAAGGGTGAGAGGGGTTGGGTTTTCGCAAACCTAACGTAGATAGTATTTTTCTGTTTGTTTTACAGTATCCGTGTGCAAAGGCCCATTGAAATCGGACTGTGGGTGTGTATAAAGAACATTTACAAAAATTAAGTGGATGGAAATGGGCAGAGAGGAAGGGCTCATGAAAACCAAATATAGAAAGTATTTCTCTGTTAGTTTTAAGGTAGATATATGCAAAGTTCGGTCAATACTGGATAAAAACTATAGGTATAACTTTGACAAGGGGGTGGAAAGGGGGATGGGTTTTTGCAAGTCAAATGTATACAGTATTTTTCTGTTTGTTTTAAAGTATACGTGTGATAATTTCCGTCTATATCGGATAAAAATTGTGGATGTGTAAAAAAAAAAAAAAAAAAAAAAAAAAAAAAAAAAAAAAAAAAAAAAAAAAAAAAAAAAAAAAAAAAAAATATGGGTTGGAAAGAGGAAGAGGGTTGGGTTCCTGAAAACCAAATACTGACAGTATTCTTCTGTTTATTTTAAAGTATATAAGTGCATAGTTCCACCGAAATCGGAATAAAAAATGTGGGTTCGTATAAAAGTAAAGGGGGAGAAGGGGTGATTTTTTTTCTTATTGGACACAAACCTTCACACGCGTGCACATAATAACTCAAAGTATCATCGTAATCGGTTGAATGTTTTAGGAAAGCATAGAAGACGAACATACAAACATACATTCACTCTGACATTTTTTGTTCGTGCAATATCTAAAAGCACGCTGAAGAACCAAACGGTCCACATCAAAGTCATCTTCGTAGAACTGTTTCACGTAATCGCTGCTTGTAACATTTTGATTAGTAAGAAATAATTCCACGTTACTCAAATGTGCATTTTTTTTATATCAGTCAGCTGGCGAGGAAAATTGATGCGGTTCACTTGATGAATCGTCTATATTTTTATGTATCTTCCTTATTTTTGGAATTATTAATATTGATTTGTTGATCTTCCAATATAAAAACTGAGTCAAAAGTCGATTTACAAAGGTTTTGAAATTTTTCGTCAGTTCTTTGGGACAATATAAAGTGTTTGACAGTACTGATGTTATATACAGGATGCAGAGAAATCTTCTGTACAGTTGCATTTACAACTTCAAAACGATCGAGAATTCCCTACATGAATTTGATAATAAAAAGAAACTCAAACGACTGAAGACTTTTTAAAAACAATTATGTTTTCGCGCTAGCATCATATTTCAGACTTTTTGTGCCGTTCAAAAAACATAACAGCACACTATAATTGTTTAGAATAGTTTTCAAGGTTAACAGTGCAATTATAAAATAAAATTTAAAAAATATATAAAAAAGGATAATTAAATGACTAGGGGGATTGCCGCCGGAGCGTTAAAATTAATAATAATAATTAATATTTACAACACTATCTTGTTGATCAAACAAGCTGCAAAGAAAGGTTTTAAGTATCGCCAACTGCCTGCAATGATTCAAAACAAACCCTGTGTTTTGGTGAACCACGTACGTTTACAACACGTTAAAAAATCTTTTATTGCATGTACTTCTCTCATAGTGTCTTGAACAACAAGGTTTAATGACTGAGCGGTTAAATGCACATGAATTGCCCCTATTTCGACATTAGAAGCACTATCTACATATAGACCCCTACGCATCTTGATATTTATGTCGAATCTTCTTGGTACTGCATGTCATTGAAAATTGCAAACAAATTTTGTCGGATTTCACAAAGGCCGATAAAATTTCGTGTTTACTACACTTTGAGTCCACGTAATGAAAGAAGAATGAGACTTGTTAATTACTGGAAATATCACTAGTTTTATAAGCTATAACTGAATAATAGACCGCATTTTGTATGACTTTGTCACTTTGATTATTTTATGCAGAGCTTCATCACTCAAAATTGTACAGTGTACATTTTTAAGTGTAAAATGTACACACTTGGTTAGTGATATCGTGTGTTAACCATCCATATTTGTTTCGGTAGAGCCACGTGCTTAACTCGGGAATATCTTATGATCACAGCTTCAACAATCGAATTTAATTTAAATATTTTTCCTCGTGGTCAGTTATGGCTAGACCTAAGCTCACTAAAATGCGATTTGTTTTCATGTCATATTGTTTACTTTTTGATAGCATGCAATGTATATTGATGCCATCTAATTTGGCTTGATGCAATACAGAAAATCAGTGAACATCAGGATTTTCAAAGCTTTATTTCACAAAAAAACTATCTTGAGTGAATGCTTTAATAAACTCATCTCCTCTAGATGATGTTTCCGGCGCAGAAGAGCCACTAGATTTGGTAAAACACATTATCTATATCTTCGTCACTATACCAGCCATGCAATAACTGTCTGCCTCTTACTTTGAAAATTGCGCCTTTTCTTATGTTCAACTAAATTTGCAGAAGTATCTTCTGGTTCGATTTGTTGAGCTGTAAAAAGCTGAGAAGAGCTACTAGTGGAGGAGTCTTCAGATTTGGGCATATTATGATTTCGAAGGACGAATTTATCTATCGAAACTAATAATTTCCGGAATTAAACAAGATAACATAAGGCGCAGCGTGCTCTCAAATAACGTGCTTTATTTGCCTGCTCGACAAGGAATGAGTAAGACACCTGATACAGCCTACGAGCCGCGGCGGACGGGTGAGGCGGGCGAGTCGAATTGCTTGATTTGCTTGTGTGCGTGCTCTTTACAAATCAAACCTATACTTACCACACACAATGGATAGTGTTATTTATGACCTAACTTAGTGTTTATATTCTCCCTGGGTATGACGTGCAGTAGTGCACTCTCTTAACATAAACAAGTGCAATCTCGTCAAGACATCTTGCCTCACCACGCGGCGCTTAGTTTCAATGTCCATGCTCAGGGGTGCTCGGCACCCACTGATCACCTCTCATGGGTGCCAGAGCCCCTGAGCACCCACAGAGTCGGCGCCCCTGAGTCTAATAATCTTCTTTCTGATTAGGTGGTACTTCACTTCAAGCAACGCAGAACTTTTAATTACCTTTGGCTTTACAAATTTACTGAGTATCTGCTGTAACAATTCTATCAAAAGATCTAACAAAAATGTACTTGTGGGGAAACACTCTGAAGAACAGTATTGAGTTTATCAAATAATGGTATAATGATGTGCAGGAAAATACAATAAGCTTTGTTCAAGTCAGAAGAGAGAAACATAAACAGCTTTTCCTCACGAGTTGTAGTCAAACTTTCGCTTTTCAAAACAGACGAGTTGCATTCAAAAGAATGAGCTATTCTTTAAGGAGTCGACGAGGATGGAGAATCAATAACTCTCTTCTTCTGCTGCCCCTTGGATCCGATGTGTTAACTTTTGGTATTGTTAACGATGTAAAGCTAGCTGAAATATTTGAAGCACATATTAGCACCTCATCCTTAAAAAAGAAAGAAGTGGATCCCACTGCTCTAGTATTCAGTCCAAACACTTGCCTTAAGACAACCACCTTGTACATATATGCTTCAGTATTTTCTTGCAATCTTGATTGTGCAAGTTTTGAAACTTCTTAAGACTTTCTTTTATTTTGGCGCTCTTTTCTAAATAATAAAAAATATTGACAAGAATCTCGTCTATTTTAAGTGGTAATCTTGCAGTAGCTTTTTCAGAAGCTAAATTAATTAAGTGGCACATACATCCAACAATCACAATATTTGGATGAGCTTCTTTCAAAACTACTGAAACTCCATTCTTGTGCTCCATCATTACAGGTGCATTATCGGAACAGAATGCTACACAGTTTCCAATTGGTATTCGCCGATGTTCCAACTGCCATAACATGAGGTTACCTATATTGCGCCCTGTTGAGTTCCCTTCCAATGCTGGTATGCATAGCACAGTACTTACAATTTTTTCTTGTTTATCGTCATAAAATGTAACAACAATGGGATATAATTTTCTA
Organism: Vandiemenella viatica; assembly: GCA_031002005.1. NCBI lineage: Eukaryota > Metazoa > Arthropoda > Insecta > Orthoptera > Morabidae > Vandiemenella > Vandiemenella viatica. The sequence goes on along the minus strand of CM061919.1, from coordinate 118,103,282 downwards.
TTGGAATCATTGCTTCCATCTGTTGCCATTGAAAATGGACCATTCTGAAGACTCTTCACAACTTCTGATATTGCATTTTCAGACATTTCTTTTGAAACGTAAGTTGTTTTAGTGCAACCACATCCATATGTTTTCGCTACTTCTGACGAAGGAAACATCTTCCTGAATAAGGCACCTGCATGGTCAGCTGCACTTAGTGGAATATTGTGTTCCAGCAAAAATGAAGTGAACAATCACTCCTCTTTAATCACATCCAAATCAGAATTTCTTGATTTTGCGAAAACGTATTGATTTTGTGATTCTTTTCTTTTGATTTTAAACACGCAATGTGTTTACTACACTTAATGTGATGTGCCAAATCATTTCTTCCACTATGTGCTATATTTATATCACAACCACACACAGTATCAAACGCAAATTTTATACCTTTTTTGCTTGACTTTATTATTCACGGAAACTTTATGGAATATGCTTGCCTAAATGTCTGGAAATATTGCTTCTTAGCGTTACTCATGTTTACACCGTTTACACAAAGTCACAAACAATCAACCAACCAAACCACGCATGCGGGACTGTTGGGAACTCGAAAGTAAACGAAAACGATATTCTAATGATTGCTGATTCGACTTTCAAAAAAATTATCGATTTAAAATCAGAGACAGAGAGAGAGAGATCGATTAATTATCGACTATAATAAAATTAGCATATCGTGGCTTAATTTAAGAGTCAAATGAAAGAAGCTTTAACGCACATATAAGAGCACTTAAAACAATGAAATAAATAGTAAAACCTGTCACAATTGTCCATAAAAACTGCAATAACATTGTTCCATTTAAGATCAGACCTAAGCAATCAAAATCCGTAAAAAAACACAGCATATCCGTATAACCATAAAATACAGTCCTTTTTCCGTAAATTTTACGGAAAAACCGTAAACGTTGGCAGGTATGCAATACCTTTTTCAAGTGTCAAAAACAATTTTTTTTTTTTTTTTTTTTAACAGTTCCAGATGTTTTGACGCATTATGCGAAGCTCTGAAAGAATCGGCACCCATTTTATACTAAATTTTTTATTGCTATTCAATGTTTTGTTGGCATTATTAATGAGAACTTACTCCTTACTTAGGTATAATGTATTGAGTTAACCATGTCATTTGGCGATTCTATAGATTCGTTGATTGGAGTTTAAAGTGATGGTTGTGGGGGTGATGGAGGTGATACAATTGGAATCTGATTGAGCTGCACATTTTCTATTACACAAAAATTTTTGGCACCGTATAATTGTATTACAAGGCGACAGTTTCAACTGTCCCGCTGTGCCGCGTGAGTCAACTCGAACAAAGACACCTCAGTCTTAACTGAGCTCGAGCCAAGAAGTGAGGACCGTTGGCGCGTGCCTAAATACCGTTAGACTGCAGGATGACCCGACACCTACACAACGCATCGAATCGATTATACTGTGACATCGCCGGAGCGCACGCTAGTAATTTATTTTTTATAACAGTGGATATAAGGAAGTTTTCTTAAAAAAAGTATTTAATTTGTATTTACCGTAAGGCTAATGACGGCTCTTAATAGTATTACATACAGTACCTCCCAAAAGTAAGACTTTTATTTAATAACTATAGTTAGTTGCTTTTGTTTGTATTTTATGTATTTTTATGACCACTAAGCGATTATGAAAAAGTCGGTAGTGTAAGAGCTAATTTTGTGATAAAACATTTATTACTATTGAATTTACAGTATATTTGTCCTAAGTGCCCGGATTCACCTGTATAAGAGTTGAGTTTGTCCAACAGTCAAGTTGTTTGACATATTCTATGCTCGTATCTATACTGCTATATACGGTGTTACAGCCCACAGGCCCAGCTTCATATTAACTTCAGTCATGAATTAAGTACAATGGTGTTGGAGAGAGATGCTAAAACACTGCTGGGTACCTTCCTGAAAATTAAAACTTTTCTGTAGATGCTAAGGCTCATGATTTTCAATGAAAATTAAGAATTGTTGCTTGCAGAATTGCGTGCCTCTGCTAGTATATTCTAATTAATTAGTTACTCGAACTTTCTGTCGCTAAAAATATCTATGAACACAGCAAAATATGTTTCATCACATTATCATCAATCAGCAGCTAACGATGCTAAGATCTTCTCAGAAAAAAAATACTGGTCGTTTCCGTTAGAAGGAAGTAGAAGACAGTCGATAATTCGTGTCATCTATAATATCTTAGATTATTTTCTGTTGTACACCATACAAATGACTTGCCTTTAAAAAGAGCAACATCAAGGTGTTCATGAAGACCTATTGAAATTAATAATTGATTCAAGTGTCCTTGTTTTGAAACAGCACATTGAAAAATTGGGTTGAAGATAAATCCAAAGAAGAACCAGATTATTAGGTATACAGTTAAAAAGCTAAAGGTTGATTATAATTTTAAAGTGGGGAAGGAGCTACTTATTGAAGACTCGAAATGAAATACCTTGGCGTAACATTTGATACCAGACTTAACTGGGAAGGACACATTGGACAAGTAATAGGAAAGTGATTCAAAATCCTTCACCTGTTGGAAAGAGTGATGAGGGGATGCACTAGAGAAGTAAGGGAATTGGGTTACAAAACTCTGACCAGACCACAGCTGGAATATGTTGGCGTAGTTTGGGACCCACATTTTGGGTATCAAATACAGGAATTGGTGCAGAGGAGGGCTGCCAGATTTGTCTTTGGAAATTACCACAAAACAAAATCGGTACCGTAATTAATATTATAAAGGAACTAGAGTGGGATTCATTGGAGGATAGAAGGAGGGTGAAGAAAGTCATCGGAGTGTACAATGCGTATACTGGAATGAAGCATGGAAAGAAATTGGTGGGAAAATTAAGAGAGGTGCTTGGAAGGGCAAGGTTGACCATGATCACAAGCTGGCACTTTATTTCAGGGAGAAGTGTGTGGCAAAATTTTCTTTCGTAGGAAATGGTGTAAGGGCTGGAATAAATTGCCACGAGAAGTGATGAATAATTTACCAGAAGCACTGAAAGAATTTGAAGTAAAAATTAGTAGAGGGCAAAAATAGGTTGGAAGAGAAAAGGAGAAAGACGGGTGTGCAGGGAGGGCCGCTCCATCGCAATTTTATCAATTATTATTATTAGGTTAAGAAAAATGTGATGTAGTTATATCTCCCCACAGATTCAAAAAGAAACCATTGCCCTGTGCGGCTTAATCGTTAAAAGTGAAATTATGGAGGCCGCAAAGAAGACTTATATTGTATTGGCAGATGAGACGTGTGACATAGCTGGTAAAGAACAGCTTTCCATAAAAATCAGTTTTTATGATGTAGATAAAAATACAATCCGCAAAAAATTTCTCGAATTCGTAGAACTGATGGCGTTGATTGACAAATCATAGCATCAAAAATTAATAGGTTTTTAGAAAACAGAGGACATGGACCTGCCAGGTGTGTAAGCCAAGGATATGAAGGGTGTTCTACATTAGCGGGTGATATTGGTGGGATTCGAATTTTTTTAAAGAGAAATATAAAAAAGCCTTGTATTTTCATTGCGCAATTCACAGACTTAATCTGGTTGTAAATAATTTAAATCAAATTACAGAAATATGGAATACATAAACGTTTTACAAGAAACCTTTTTACGGAGAAAGTACGTGCCAAATATTTTAGCTTTTATATGGGACCCGCTGCTCTCAATAATATACGTGTTTTGCCATTTTAACGAGCATTTTGAAGACATTGTCAATGGACTTTTGAATGTTTCTAGAGAAGGGAATGATGCGGCAAGGAAAGGTGCTTACCAGTTACAGTGTGTTGCTATGAAGTCAGAGTTCAGTATATGCGTTGGATTGAATACTAAGGATTAGGGGAACCTGTTACCACTGCATTACAATCAAAGATGATCGACATGTATACATGTATGGATCATATTAATAGAGTAATGTCTGGTATAAAAGATCATCGCAGACACGGAGAGCTAAAATATTTTAAACACATGTACCAGAACTGCAGCTGCCATTGGAACCGATTTGAAAGTCCGGCGAATTGTATCTGTCCAACAAGGTAGTTCCAATCACCCTGCTGAGTCTATACGATTTTTGAAAAAGGATCTGTTTTCATACCTTGTGTAAATTCCTTAATAGCGTCTCTGGAGCAGTGTTTTGGGATTATATATTGCGCTTTTACACGTTTTGTTTTAAATCTAACTCTAGTTATTTAGTAAATAATCAATTAATGTGAGTATTTAGTTTCAAATCGTATTACATGACTTACAGTAAATCATGTCAGTTTGAAAAATAATCTACTTATCTAATAAGCACTGAAACTATTACTTCATTTACAAAGAATTACATATATAACCAGTAGCCGAGAAAACCCTATCTACCTTTGAAAAAATTAACTTTCTGCACTTTTTTTTTTTTTTGAGATCATTAAATCTGGGAATCACCTCAGTATGAGGATGAACTAGTGTTACGGTTACGCTTTGTGCTTCAATTGTGGCGTCCAGGTCTTCGTGGTCTACGTACGAGTCAAAGTCGATTCTGTGTGTTCAATTTCTTTCAGTAGTTTTCTTTTTTTGGGTGGGAGGGGTACAAAACGTAGACAACTGCCAATTGTGTGCTGTGTGAAAAGTACAATTGCAGATACCAAGGCAGAACGTTTTCCTGACGCGTGTCCCATCAGGTCTTTGGTGATAACATCAGTTTCAACAGCAACACCAAAGCTTGTCAGTCGTTCTTTGATCAAACTGATGCAATGGTCCATGATTCAGGAACCTCGTATTCTGAGCAAGCTGATATTAAAATGTGTTTCTTTGCGATGAACATAAACGTTGTAAAGTAGATGATGTTTTGGGACATCCACTCATCAAACACTGAACGAAAATCTTTGACATTGTTTCTTGAAATATTCAAACTGAACAATTATGTCATCATGTATGGAATTTGAAAACTTTGTTATAACAGATCTTAGAGAATTAGCAAATTAGGAAATTAAAATCCACTTTTTGAAAAGAAAACTCAAATACGATGAAGTACAGTTTAAAAAAAAAAATTAACACATCATTTATTCAATAGATTTTGAAATAGCTGTCACTATTTGTAACCTTCTTTTTTTCTTGTTTCTACTTTGTCCACAGAAAGTATTCTAATTGTACCTTTTTTGTCTGTACGATCTGGGACATAGGTTTACAATAGGGTGACATAACTCAAATTACAGTAATGTATTCAACAAAAACAAACTAGATTTCTTATAAAAGCACAAAACTGAATACATTTACTTATGATCACTAAGGAAGACATTTGTTGCCGTGAGTCAAATGTCAACTTGACGGTTACAGGTAAACGGGGCGATACAACCGGTAGAGCAGTGGTTCCTAAATGGTTCCGGGGAAGGGTCACAAGGGTTCTGTGTCCTTCCGAGAATTAAATAAATAGTTTGTTGAAAAGTGTCATAACCGCGCCATGAGAATGCTATCATGGTTGTGTTTCCATTTGTGACGGCTTACCCATGTGAGACTGGTTTTTCGGCTTACGCTTATAAAAATGGGGATCCGCCAAAAAATTTAAACAATTAGGGTTCTGTGGCCAAAAAAAAAAATTGGGAACTGCAGCGGTAGAGAACGAGTCGGACCAGAAAGTGACAACAAGGGGGCTAGTTGACGAAGACTGAAACATGTCTTCACCCCATTTTACGGACTGTGGATCCGCTTAATTAGGTGCTGGATCCGCCAGACTGCCAAATGATGCGGGATCCCGCATTGTTGGATTGAAATCCACAGTTACAATCTACTTAAAGTTTAAGTATGTTATTGGTTGATTTAAAAAATACTATAACTTAAAATTTTTTGGTTATGAAGTTGAACTATGGGATAAACTATGGAAGGAAAAGGGTATGACAACAGAAAATCTTGGAGAACTAGACCTTGTGAAAGAATTAAATGAGGCGGTAATATTCTTTTGTGCGAAGAAAATAACAAAAAAACAAAATGCAGTCCTAATTTCCTTGGCTCAACCTTGTACAACAAGCAACATACAGAGTCCTTCTCTATACTGTGCCTTGTTAAAACATGGCTGATGTCAACGATGCTAGAGAACCATCTAAACTATCTGCGTATGCTTGGTGTACACAGAAAATTTTTATAAGAAACTTATTATAAAATTGCAGATGAAGTTGTTCGAAAAATTACTATTAGTGTAATTGTAATATTTATTAATTATATTAATTAATTAATTAATATAAACGTATTCCATTAATAAATGCTTTTGTAGCATACATATTATCAGTTTTCCCTTGCCTGCCCCCCTCCCCCCATGAACCAATTTCTGGCTACGCCCTTGCAATGGAAGATGTCACTGTAACCCCGTCCAAAAAAATGTCAAGTCAAATCAAACATCAAAACAATGTTCATCTGCTTTCTTGATGCCAAGGGCATAGTTCAATCAGAGTTTGTTTCCCACATTAGACCATCAATCAAACCTTGGAAGTTTTAAGATTCCCCAACAGTGTTCATCAAAAAAGGCCCAATTTGTGACAGACAAGAGACTGGTTCTTCCACCACTACAATGCACCTGTCTCTGTTAGGCAGTTTTTGGCTAAAAATGGCATGGTTCTGCTGTTCCACGCACCTTACTCACCTGACCTGGCTCCGTGCGACTTTTTCTTATTTCCACATATGAAAAGGGGCATGACAGGACACCAATTTGACAACATTGAAGAGGTCATGAAAAAAGACGAAGGAGGAACTGTCAGCCATGACTACAGAAAATGTTTTGAACAGTGGAAGCACCAGTGGGACAAATTTATTAGTTGTAATGGAGAGTATTTTGAAGTGGATAAGGTTGTTTTCTAAAAATATGTAGTTAAAAAAAATAATAATTCTTGTTATTTTTGTGTCCCCCCACGTACTTATTACATTTTGTATAGTTAACTTCATTTTGGAAGAATTCCTGGTCTTGATAAAGGGGAAGTGTGAGAGCCATAATGGGCTAAACAATTGTTAGGATATCATGTTAGATTCATTTTGGTAACAATTTTTCAGTTGACAACAATGCTGAATCAGCCAAACTTGTTTGTCAAATGGAGAAATGTGCATACTAGTAAGTCAGCAGTCTATTCAGAACTGGTTAAAAAGAGCCTCTGACATCAATAAAAGGTTTCCTTGGGATTTGTAGTGAATATATCAATTCCTTTGCTATTAAACCTTCATCGGCTTCACATTCATAGGTCTTGTGCCAGCTTCCAACCACTTGACCAGCCTTCTGTGACATTGTAACAGATAGTCTGATTTTGACATCAGTCAAGCAACATTCTGCAAGTCTGCAATACAAAGGGTCATTTCCTGTCAAGTTGGGAATTAATTTCATATTAGCGATGTGTACAGATCTTTCCTCTAACAACTGTAGCCATTGCTGTCATCTTCAGCCAATAAACAGTTTTCTATCCAGTCTCATTTCACACAAAAGAGAGTACCTATCTAGCTCTAATTATAAGATCTGCATCTGATTGAAACATAGTGGTGTAACCAGATAGTCCCTTTTACCTCTGCAAATGCTATTGCTCAGGCAGAACCAGAAATCTACATCCATGCATATTTATTATTATTACTTATATTACTACTGTCTGTAATGTGCTTGACATAAAAAAAATTTAATTGCTACTTGAGAAGCAAAGAGATAGAAACATCAAGGTAAAACATGTATAAAGATGAACCAATGCTCATATTTATAAAATACAAAATACATGACAGACATCAGACACCATCTTGTTTTGTTAACTATTTCTTGAAACAAACATATCATTTCCCTGGCTTACATTGCTATCTTCCATAAGTTTATGAACTATTTAATGCGTAAGGAGGTAATTCTACTTTGTGAAACACAAAAATGATATTTTGAATCTGTTTTTAACAATATTCAAAAACATTTTCTTCAGTTACAAATAAAGATTGATTTTTAGTGTTTAAATATTTGCAGACCATACCATTTTTTTTTATCTTGTTGATAGTAAATATTTTTGAGTCAAATCTAACTTTATTTGCTCACTTCACCTCTACTGCAAGAAATGGACTGCATGTCTCTAGCACAAGAGGTAAATCAATTTCATTTGGTTCAATCTTGATATGTTTAGCTAACTATACAATTTGGATAGTCCATTCGTGATCTCACAAGAAAACATTGAAATAATTTGTTATCCTTGTTCTCTATCCATATGTCATTTATATCTTGTGTGTCAATCTAGTAAAATAAGTTATTGCTATGTATTCCTTCACAACTCAGGAATACTCAGCCTTAAATGTATTTAATAAACAATTTAGAAAGGTTTACAAAATTTGTAAAACAAGTCTTGCAATCTATTTTCATATATTTAACATCATTTTAATTGCTCAATACTAACACATTTCATTATTCTCAACAAGTAATGCAGCAGAATTTATATGAACATTAGTGAGTGTCATTTTCTTCACTCATCTTAACTGCATTAATTCAGCTAGGGGGTGGGGGGGAGGGGGGGGAGGCATGCTGCTTGTAATAATCTAACATTACTATCCAACTGCATGATATTTGCTTAAGATAATTGTCACTAGTCATTTTAGTTGAGAGTAGATTGGTTTATGACAGAAAGGAGCAGCACTGAAATGTCATGCTTTAAAAGAAGGTCTCCCACAAACCAAAACACTTATACACACATAACTTGTGGAAGCTGTTGGGTAGAAAATCATATATCTCCAGGTAAAAAGTCACAAAGAAATTACACAGAGTAGACAATGGCGAGTATCACAAAAAGCAGACAGTAGAGTAAGAAACAGATTCGGTCAATGGCCACTGCAAGCAGTAACCAGTCAGCATCCTGACGAGTTCTTGATGGTGTAGATGGCAGCATGTGTCGACAATCATCCCCACCACTCCCCACACTGCCATCTTCCAGGCCTACAGAACTATCGTGCCGCACATCTGTTGGGGCTACCTGTGGGCATAATTAAAATTGTCAGATTCAATTTGTTCAAAGTTCTGCTTTGCGATTGTTTGGTTCTTTGCATAATTTTTTTCAAAATAAAAATCTATTACCAAACTGATCTTCCACATACACCTGTATTTGAAGTAACTGTTTGTGATTTGAAATAGCGACAGATATTGAGGATTCAGATTGGTTAAGCTTTATATGATACTAAGGAAAAAAAATATGAATTAATACTGGCTCAGACACAATGACTGAATGCCAAATAGTTAGGAAGGACATTAATGTTGTTCATGATAGCTGCTGTTGAATACCCAACACTGGAGATCATAGTGCATGGAACTATTTACCCTGCAATATTTAATAAATTACCAGTAAATAGTGAGTCTTTTTTACTGTAAATAAAAATCAATTTCTGTATTTAATATATCATTGCAATGGCAATCTAAACTTCTAAATAAAATATTACATCCAACTAAATGTCTGATTCTTTTCCTACAACAAGTGAATTCTTTTAAACATGTAGGACAGATTGTAAATTAAAGTTCTCTTATTTAATGAAAACAGATAGTAACATTTATTTTCAAAACCAAGTACATCATTTAAAAGCTTAAACATCATTCCAGTTTTCAGCATAGTTGCCATTTTGATTGAAGCTTTTTGTAGATGCACTTCCAGCTTTTGTATTCCTGTATGATAAAATGCCACTGCCAACTTGTTGAGATAGTGATTTACCTCGTATTTTACTTCGATGTCAGTGTTGAAGCTATGTCCATGCAAGTGTTCCTTCAATTTTGGAAAGGTGGTAATCGCTAGGTCTGGGGAAGAAGGGTGGGTCATTACAGTCCATCCAAACAGTTTCAGGAGGATCTGGTTTTGATGAGAAATTTGAAGCAGCAAGAAATCTTTATTGAACATTCCTCTCCGGCGATTCTGGATCACTCGCCTGAGTTCCCTAGTGTGCCACAATACCTCACAACCTCAGGAACCTGAAGAGAATGTTTATGGCTAGAGATCCTGTGATCTTCTAATAATATACTCTCAATCTTTTTGACAGTCTCATCTGAAATGAAAGTCTCCATTTTTCGTTCTGAATGTAAATATGACCACCTATAATCTCCCTACGCCATTTACAGATGTGATGAATGGCCATACGCGTCTATCAATTGTTGATGAATGTCTGTATGTGGAACCATTTTTGAATTAAAAATAAAATATTGCACAAGTTTTGCAGTTGATTATAGTAGTGATTGGCACCTTCATCATGAATGGTTGCTGAACTAATACTATGTGGCATAGTGATGCCAGTCAGGATGGAATTGAGAATGGAAGAACTACTTCAAATGGCAGTGTCACTGAATTTTGCATAAAAACCCCTCCCCAAGGCCTCAGCATTTTGGGAACTTTGCTTTATGATCAGCCCTCATATATTACAATATAAGTGCATAAGAAAGTATAAACCTTCACAAAAGTTAAATGATTGGGGGTAGTTAATAGAATGAATAATCATGATAATAATTAGATAGAAAATGTGTTTTGCATTGAAAATGAGGTAGGATGATAAAAGTAAACCCATCACTTACTAAGGATGAAGACAGGCATGCAACAAGAAACTGTGGCGATTTAGTTAAGTCGCCTGCCTGGTCATGATAGAATATGCGGTTATGTGCTACTGATTGTTAGGCTTGCACGTTCTACTATGTGCGGAAATTATAACATGGTTCACTTTAAAGTTCACTCCAATTTTATTCACACAATGCATACACATTTTCCATCACCACCACTAGTTATGTTATTTACTTTGACCGTGAATAAGGCTTATCATACTTATTCTCGTACAATTGCAGATTCTGACCATGCATTGGTACACACTCTGTTCTGACCACTAATTCCTACCGGCTCTCAGTTCTCCACAAAACATTTGTCTATAAAACTAAAAGGACAACTTCAGTTTGCTTTTCGTCCACTTTATACTTCATAAAAGGGAAGAATAGCTTGCGTTACTTTTACATAAACCACGCTATAACTTTGCCTCCATCTGTTGTAACCGCCAGCTTCAGACTACTTACAACAATCACTTTACTACACTGTGCGCTTCCGCACTCAACACTGCTTCGTGGAACAACTGAGCCTTTACAAATAATTAATCCTATTTATTTCTCTGACTAACTTATTCTAACAATTTTTTATTGATCCTCAATATAATCAAAATGCATTAAATTTATGACTGCCTGTCCACTCTTTCTGCATATAGCTGATCTAATACTGTCTCTCCACAAAACACAAAAGAAGAACACATGTTAAAATATTTTGTATGGTCAATCCAAAGATATGAGACATGTGGTGAGGGGATCTAATGTACATTCATCAAAATCTCGAAGTTTTGAAACATGAATTGACATATGCACATCTGAATCCCTCACCACATTTCCATATTAAGGTGATATAAAAATACTGTGAACTGTGTTCAGTGTTAGATATCTTCATCTCTGATAAGTGACCAGTTTACCTTCCACATCCTTTATTTTCCATTGAATAAAAATTTATATTCCTAATCACAGAGAAGCTGGAAAAATCTGTAACCAAGATATGTGCCACATAACAATTAAAAAATGAAATTTGGAAAAAAATGATAGATGAATTTTTTAAGACAAAATGAAGTTATAACCAAAAAACTTGAAGTGGCATGTTACTAAACTTTTTGAAAAAAAAAAAAGAAAGAAACTGGTCCACACACTGTTATAACACAATACGCCTAATAGTATCTGTACAGTAGTATGAGAATGGTGAGTGATACGATAGCTCACTGGTAGTGGTGCTCGCTTTCGAAAGTTTATGATCTGGTCCCAGGTTCAAACCCTGAGAGGGCCAGGAATTATTAAGATTTGCATTTAATCATATAAGCTGCCTCAATACGTTCCAGGTTTGGATTTCACATTAAACTGTAGGTGCCAGAGGAAAAGAACTGGCTGTCCTACCTCTTACACAATGGTTTATTATACCTCCTTCGAGGGGATCCAACCAACCTTCGGGTTGTGGACTATGTTAGATTTTTATATTAATGGTAGCAGGGCAAGGGGGCTGATGAGAGTAATGCCTCCAACTCATGCAGATTGGAACTGGCTTACCTAAGAGACGCTCACACAAACACACATTCCTTTCGCAGTCCCTCTCCACAATTTTGGGGTAGTAATTTTCTTAGAATTCTGTGTTCTCCTTCTTTTCTCATCCATCGCATACAATGACTATAATCCCATTTTATGATGCATTAGACATGTTACAAGGTGAGCTGCCTAAGTTAATGTGTATCTATGCTAAAACTATCAAAAATAACATTTCTTCATTCAATTCTTAGGCTTCAATACCTCACAATTATCCAACGATACTCGTATACAAAAATTTTACTATCCCAGAATCTAGCCCACACGCATATAAACAATCACAGTAAAGTTCTGGTCTCATAGATCCCACCAGGCATCCTACAGTAGGTCTGTAATTTTCCTTAATAATTTCCTGAAATGATATTCCTTCACAAATTCTTCCCTGCCCTCCCAGTTAGATGTTTCAATAGACTCCCCCTAAACAAATCTTGATTAATGAACACTAGTCTCTGAGCCGTGCGCGGCTCTCTGTCGCTAGGCAGCGGTTTCATATCGCTAACTTCTCCGCTAGGGCGCGCGGCGGCCAGGTTCCGGCCATCTGGTGGCGATTGTCATCTTTCACCGGCCGATAGAGAGCGCTGTGAATGTGAGTGCCCTCTATCGGTCTGTAGAGAGGATTTAAGGGGCGACCCGGCTGAGGAAAGGGTGGAGTCTCTGCGGTCAGTCTCGGCTAGGAAGTGAACAGTCTGAGGAGGAAGTGGCGGTGCCGGAAGTGGCAGTTGAAGAAGGCGACATGTTCCATGCACGGGCAGCAGTTAGGCGGAGCAACGTGATACTTGGCCGTCGACGAGGGGTTATTGACGATGCCTGGTCTGACAAGCAGTTCTGAGTGGCCGTAAACTGTGTCATCGCCTCACATGCCCAGACTATATGGCAGTTTGGGGTGTCCTCGTAAAGTGTGCGCTTTGGCACCTTCTGGAGCAACCTGTGCCTTCATGTTCCACGAGTGGATAGACTGTTAGAGAGTTCGTGGTATTCAGACAATTCAACTTCGTTGTATTTTCTGCTTCCTCGGTGCAATTGGAGATTTTCTGTTTGGTGTTCGTGCTTGCGTGGGACAATCTATGTCACTAATGGCTGTTCTTTCACATGAGGGAAACAGTGTATGTATGTTTGGCTGTACCCTTGAGGGGTGCTGAAACATTAAAACAGACCAGTGTTGGTTGAGCTCAACTGATATAAGTGCCTTGAGAAGCTCGATCGTTGGAAATCCTGTTTAGGAACTTCTAGCACCGGATATTCTACCATTATTAAATTGTTGTTTAGACATAAGTAAATTTAAGTGTGTAAATCCTTGGACTCTTGGGCCATCATGGAGCATTAAGGCCAACTAGTATTGTGGTTATTTAATATAAGTATATCTTGGGGGAATTTTAAGTAACCGATTGGTAATTAAGCTTATTACATGATATAGTGTGGAAATCTTATGTTTGAAGTTGTTGATATTGTTGTGTAAAGTTGTATTGTATTTGGTATTTATTGTAATAAACAAGACTGAGACAATTGTAACCATGCGCCCACATGCTTGCCAACCTAACTACCACCTCAGTCTCCTAACCTAATAATAAAATTCTCCATTTTCTTCCAATGTGACAGATTACGCCCTAAAACTTGTACTACACCATGCATCCAGCAACTTCATATACCCCAATGTAATGGTACTGGAACCTATGCTGAGCCTGCCCCCACAATATGTAGCTGTTTACTTCGTTACCTGTAATTCAGAGAAGACTACTGGTTTAATAGATCACCAATTGTTTTATGCTACCTCCAAGGTATTAATATTGATGTTTCTACTGAGTCTCAGCCTCTTATGCATGGCTGGTTCACTTAACTTTGAAATGATAACTGTCTATTGCAAATAATTCTTCTTTTATTGAAACTTGCAGAAAATAAGACACTGGAGATTTGTCTCCATAGTTGATTACAAACTTGATTAAAACACCTCTTAATTTGAACAGTTAATAGTAAACTAAGCTAGAACAAAATATTTACATGATGATAGCAGTCAAATGGCTTATGGGCACATGTATAAAACAACCAGCTTGTAATATTTACTAAATTTTACTGACTGCACACCAAAAGAGGCAGTTATAAAGACAATCAAATGTTTGAGTACAGATTCTGATCATTAAAGGAGGGATGTGTGTCACTCATAGTGAAATGTATTCAGGCACCTTCAGGGTTTTTACGAAACAGATAAATTTTTTTGACTAAATCTTGACTTATTTCAGTGATTTCTTTTCTGGACTTAGAGACCTTCTATTTAACCTGTATTATTAAATTCAAAGGGTGATTTTATTTTGGAATAACTGTAGTAAATCTGCTCCAAATAGGATCGATTCTGATAAACATTATTTTAATATCAGTGTAACTTCTGAAACCAGCAAAGTTATAAACTTTTGTTTTGTTATTTGACATCCTTGCATCACTTATTTACAGAACTTTTTTGTTGACATCTGAATTTGGAAAGAACTTTCAGCAGGAGTAAAACATTTTAGAAGTTATCTGAGTAGCAAGATCATAGTTTCATGTAAAAACAAAAATTTAAATTCAACCTCAACCACCTTTCTATTATGGGACTAAACCAAACTGATTATTTGTATAGAAAGGAAAGGTAAAATATAAAAATCACTCACCAAAGTTAAAGAGAGGAGGGCAGCAGCAACAATAAACTCTCCACAACCACAAAAAACACAATATTTTTGGCTACGCCCTTATTAAAAAAAAAATTAAAAAAAAATGGAACCGTGTTACTGAGCCAACACGGCTATTCACGGTCAACTCAGCCACGTGATTCATGTAGTCTGTATCCATGGTCAACATGAACCATTTGGCTTTGTTGTCCATGGGAACCAACATGAGCACATTCAAATGGTTTTATTTCCTTGAAATATTATGTTTTTGTGTTTGTGGAGTGTTTTTTGTTGCTGCTGCCTTACTCCCTTCATCTTTGGGGAGGGGTTGACGAAGGAGTTACTACATGGAAAGTGACATAATGGCAACTGTGTATCTTTAGATTGATAAAATATACATTGTCCCATAAAACACTCATCTAATTGTAAGATCACAATCTCTGTTTCTATAGAGGAATTATTATTACACTTTTGAAATATTGCTGCTGCGAGTTACTCAACTTGAAACTAAAAAGTTAATTTCCAGAATGTACATAAACTAAATAAAGCAACTGCTTACCAACATGAAGACTGTAACTAGTATTCAGAATTGTCTCACAAACTGAAATCTTAGTTAGTTACAAATGTAGTTTTTTGACACAATTAGAATCATAGAACTAAACTAGGCCTTTAAGGTAAAACTTCAGTGAAAACTTGTAAAACCTGAAATATTTTGAAACCTTAACAACTATTGTCAAGTCAATGTGCTCCACAAAAATTATATTCATTTAATATAATGTTATAGTTTCTATTTGTTCATTTATAATGTAAGATACAATGTCATTTACATGTATTGAACATTCATGAGTGTAGTTATTTGTAAATTAGTAATATTGTTACAAGAGAATTAGGGAACAGTTTTGGCATGAAAGAATTGAAATAAATAGTCCTAGAATGTATTCAAAAATTTTAAAAAATAAGCAGAATAAGAGACAAAAGATTCATTGGTAAGTATAAAATTTCATGCTAACCTGATTGTTAACACTTGAGTTACTATGGGAATAAAAAATGTCACATAAATTTATGTAGAGTGATAGGTATGATACAGTTCAGGATTTAAAAAAATGTGAGGATTTGTTTAGATCTCAAAAATAAAGTTTCAACATGAAAGAGGTAAAAGTGATTAAGCACTATAAGAATATTAATATGAACAGAACTAATACTAACTGGAAGAGCAATGTGATGGAGACCAAGAAGTCTTCCTGGAAAGCCAAGAAGCACTGACTGCACCAACCATGGTACTGGCATACGGTAGTGATTACGAGATAGATTAAGAACAACCACTGCAACCACAGTTGAAAAAACCACTAGGTGAAGAGAGCTGCTGTAGAATAACACTGCAAAATAATAATAATAATAAAAAAATTAATTAACACATCATATAATTTTAAAAGTTAATATAAAAGAATACTTAATTAGAGCAATAATGTAAACATAGGCTTCGAAAAAATTGGAGGCATTCCCTCCTCCTCCACTACCCCAAAAATAATGTTTAATTATTAACAAATCTTGTATACAGTACAAAGAAAATAGCTATCAGAATATGAATAGCAATGTTTACTTATCAATCTACGTAACAGTAAAATGATAAGATTTCTTGGGTTGCAATGGTAATTAAAAATTTCAAATGGTTTCTTCTCTTTAGTTGCCCAGAGTTAAAGAGCTGTATTACATCTAACAATTTTGCAATGATAAAATTAAAACATATGCTTGCAAGTACGCTAACAAACCAGTTGGTTAATTGCCATTTTAAATACAAATTTCTGCCCTAAACTGAATTAAATGATATCAAACTCAACAGGGAAGGGATCATTAGACAGATAATAGGAAAAGGTTTCAAAATCCTACACTTGTTGGTGAGAGTGATGAGGATATGTACCAGAGAAGAAAAGGAATTGGGTTACAAAACTTTGGTAAGACCATTGCTTGAATATGGTGGTGTAATATGGGATCAATATTTTGGGTATCAAATACATAATTTCGAGGGGATGCAAAGATTTGAACCACAAAACACAATTAGTGACTGATATGATAAAAGAGCTGGAATGGGAGTCACTGGAAGACAGGAGGAGGGTGAAGAGAGTAATGAACAAGGTGTATATTGGTGATGAAGATGTTGGTGTAACAATTAAGAGTAATGGATGGAAGGGAAAAGATGACCATGACCATAAGCTGTCGCTCGATTTCAGGCACAAGGGTGTGGGAAGATTTTCTTTTGTAGGTAAGAGGGTTAGGGATTGGAATAAGTTACAAAGAGAAATGGTGAATATTTTACCAAAAACATTGAAAGAATTTGAAGTTGAAATTTGTAGAGCACAAGTAGGTGGATACAGGAAAGGGAAACAATGTGTGTGTAGGGAAATTGCAAATGGAGCATGTGCACCATCACAATTAAATTAAATTAAAAGTTAGTATTCAAATATTCCAATCTTATTATTAACATAGCCATTAATAAATATCAAAATGTAGTAAGTGGTTTCAATCATTATTGTTTGTAGCATACTTTTCTGTTCTTTATAATTGTTTGTGTGGCACAGTAGCTACAATTATTAGAATTACAATAAATATCAGTGCAATACATGCATACTTACATAAGACTCATCATTTTCAGAAATTTAGAACAAAATTATCACTGCTATTATGAAAATGATTAAAAGAAAATTTTGCACAAAAGATATTCAATTGTGGACAGGCATCTATAATTTTTTTTGTATTACTTTTACTTAGAAAACAGCATAAATCAGCTACCAAACACTCAATAGTAGCTGAATTGTGACAAAATTTTCTTATGAATTCTTATATAAGTTTATAAATACTAATTAAAATCAACTATTTCTATGACTGAGAATTAGAAATACAGTTGTTAACTTCAAACTTCTCATAGTTTGAATAAAATTAATATCAGTGCACTTCTATAAATAGAAGCTATTTCATTAGTGCTTTCTGCTTTCAACAAAATCATATCACCAACAAATATAAATTTAACTGTGACTAAGCACATACTAATTTGTAGTGGTTATTGGATCAGGTTGGCTTGTTTCTTAATTTATTTTTCCACTGTTTCCTTCCATACCTACAGTCTTAAAATAAATTCACATATTCTTAATTTTTGGTGAATGTTTCCAATTTATCATCAGTTGTCTCTATCTCATAATACAATGCTAACAGAGACCACTGATTTCTTGGTCTTAAAAAAAGAATCCTTGGCTCATTTTGTAAACAAAGAAACACAAATTACTGACTTTGGCATTACACTGAGCTTTCCAATCCTGTTGCAGATGGAGTGGAGCAAAGAAAAGTATATATGAATTTTGATATTCTATGCTGTCTGAAATCAAGTCTCTTTCAATTGTGTTTAATATAAACCTAAAATGATGTAAGAGATATACAATTTTGAAATTTGCTCCAATTTACTGTTACAATAGGGCCAGATTTGAGTCCTGATTGTGGTTTTTATGCAATCATCAAGGAGAATGTTGGCACAGTCCCCAATCACTGCCTCATAAACTACACTTTACACAAACAAAACTACATTTACTACACACAGAAAAAAGTTATATGTTTTGCAAACAGGTGGCAACACATCCACTTCCCTATAGACTGCAATGCAACAGGTTTAGCAAGGCTGTGTGTTTTAGCTAAATGAACCACAGAATTAAAACCTGATTCTGATTTTATGAAAATTAATTAATTTAATTGTGATGGAGTGTATGCTCCATTGATAATTTTCTTACACACATATTTTTTTCCCATTTTTTGATTTTTTCCCCTTAAATTCTTTGCTTGCAATTTCTCCACCACCTACTTTTTCCCTTGATAAATTTTATTTTTTTTCAGTGTTTTTTTAAATTTTTCAGCATTTCCAAGGAAATTTATTCAAAACCCTTACCAACCACAGAAAATTTCCCTCTCACTTATACCTGAAATCAAGTGCCAGCTTATGGCCATGCTTATCTTTTTCCTCCCTTGTACTACTCCTAATTATTCTGCTAATATACACACCCAGCACTCTCTTTATCCTCCTTGTGTCTTGTAATGACTCCTAATCCAGCTCCTTTTTCAAGTGAGTTACTGATTGTGTATTCCATCATAATTTCCACAAACAAGCTAGGTGCTCTCATTTTCTGAATATATTTGATTGTATAAGAACTATAATTTTTAAAGATCAAACTTTTTATTTTATTTTACTTGGTATATTGTGATTACATAATTGTTTCATAAATTAATTTATAATTTGTCATAAGACATACAAGCAAATTCCGGAGGAAATACATATAAACGAAATGTACACAAATGAAAGTTTGACCTCAGGTGTTAAGAGAATGCTGGCACATACCAACAAGTGGTGTATGACCTGCCATTGCTGGGAGTTTCTGCGAAAAGTACAGCAGGAATAGACAAATGACAATAGATGTGCAGCCGTTCAGTAAGATCTTCTCTCCTGCATTTGGAGGCAACCAGAATCCAGCCAGTGTCATAAACACAATGGCTGGAACATACAAAAATTATAATGCATCTGTTGATTTCAAGAAGAAAGAGGAAGAAAAATTAGTCTTATATATGACCGAGAATTAGAAAATGAAATAGTGCAAGAAAGTATGTAGCAATTATTGAGATAGTCATCTTTTCAACAGTCAATTTTTACATAAGACATTTTAAGAAAAACAAAAAGCAGTGCATCAAAATAATAATAATCTGATCACTTTGGGAATGTATTTATTTGTCATTTTAAAATGTTTCAAGGTACAGTAAGTATTTAATTTTCATCCATTTCAAACAACTTAATGAACTACAATAGTTTTGTTAGATCTTTTTTTCTTCTTCTTTAATTCAAGCAGTTTCATGTCAAAAATTCATCTGTTATTTTATAGTTAGAAAAATAGATGCTTGGTATTCATCCAAAAGGTTGGTTGGACACTCCCAAAAGAGATATACTTAGGCAGGTGTTGGAGGTAGGGTGTCCAGTTCCTTTCCTCCTTACCAAGGCTAACCCAGTAGTCCTAACAGTTAAGTTGACTTACAATTTAAAGTGAAATCTGAAAAAAAAAAACTTAGCTTCATCCATTAAGAATGATACCTGTAGCTGGAGTGATTACAATTGCCGAGTAAGCTGGAGAGCGCCTCTGAATAGTGACATTGTATGTGACATCAATGTAGGGCTCGTCACAACATTCATAAGTTTTGACATTACGCTCCTCCTTTACTTCCTGAATTTTCCACTCAGAATTGGTTTCCATAAGTACAACCTAAAACAATGTAAAACAGAAGAATATTATCTTGGCATTGTAAGGTATATATCAAATTTTGAAACTGTGTTACAATATTTATTCCCAGAACCATGAGTTAGATTGGATAATATTTTATTTCATTTTTATAGTCAGTTTCTATGTTTATTTGAGCTAGAAAGCAGGTTTTTATAGTTTTCAAAATAATATTTTATATTAGATCAGTTTTCAGCATTTGCCTGGAACAGGATTGTCAAAGTTCATATTTAGATTATTTATTTTTCAGTTAAAATATTAAAGTTACGAAATTTTGCATTATAACAAAAGTTATTATGCAAATCTGGCGATTTGTAAAATTTCAGAGTGATTGAATTATTTTTATAGTCAAGGTCAAATTAGATCATGCAAGATTTCATACATGCGATTTGATATCTGATGATACCCATGTGAATGAGGAAAAGAATGCTTTCCCACGGTTCGTGAGAGAGCAGAGTCGCCAGGAATCTTCGAGAAGTGGGGAGAGCGATGTGATATAGACTCGTGCATTCAGTTAGTCGCCCTCAGTCGTACAGAAACAGTCAGCGCGACACTATGTTACCTTCAGTCGTCCAGGAACCATGCGCACAATAACATATAGCTTAGTAGGCCTGCAAGTTTCATATTAAGCACTACGGTGCAAAAGTTTTAGTTTGGCATATGGGGCCTCGGGATTTCTCAAGTGTCGGTCACTGGCTAACCAAGTGCCATAACAGAAGCGAGTGACGAACTTTTCCATATGTACTTTCCAGTAATAATCAGTATAAAGTGAACTTTGGGGTGTGGTCTGGCTCAAACAGTTAATCGAACTTGAAAAGTTTTCTTCTGGTAACTTGTCCAATCGCCTGTTGTAAGGGATTAGGCTGCTATACCAAGGTTAGTATAGGCCTAGTACCTTAACTGAATGTCTGCTTGAAATGAAAAGTTCTCTAAATCTGCATCAATAGTTTTAAATTGACCATGTGCCTGCCTGGAATACTCAACTGAAATGCTTAACGGCCACCACAAAGCTTTTTTTACCCAAAGCTGACGAAGTGTTTCAGTCTAATACGAAATCACAAAAATTCACTTGAATCAAAATTTGAAGTTTATTTTCAAAGTCACATTTCAGAAAATAGCTGCTGCAGTTGAGTAGACAATCGAACAAACGTTTCCAAAAAATTGCAAATTATGAAGAGGAAGAGAACCGACAAACCCCTTTTTTAGAAAAATTAATAGTTCAAAGTCATTACTAGTCACTCGTCAGAAGATCCAGCATGGTGGCACGTCAGCCATGCGGTCACTAACCGACACATACTCGCGCAGGTCTACAATACGCAATGTTCCCAGGATTCAGACAAACCCCCTCTCCTAGGCTCCTACCTATATACCCCCATCTGCATACCACATATATACGGAAGATTTCCAAAAATAAGATAAAAAGGTGTAATTATAGAATGTGTTCTAACTTTACTTGTGTGTAGCCTGACCTTCAAGGATTATGAAAAGTATTTAGCAAAAATTCTCATATAATTAGCTTTCTTGTAATTAAATTTAGTTTTCAAGCACATTGATAAAAAGTTTCCACAAGTTAATTTGTGATTCCCTGATTTCTATCTGAATTTATTCAATTTTTAGGAAACCCTGCTGGATTGAAAATTAGCGCAATAAAATTAGTGGCATTGTATTCTATAAAAATTCCTGATTCCAGTGGTGTAAATTTTATTATGATCGGTGGTAAAATGGCAAAGTTATGAGTCTAACAAGATCTGGTTTGAAATGTTCCAGAAGTTAACTCGGTTTCTGGTTCATAATTATTCAAGTGTTGTGTATTTCGAAAAAGTGAAGCTATCTGCATTTTCTTTGAATTTAGTTATGTGTTTTAACAGTTGTTTTATTTACATAAGTGGCTAGGATTTAATCATAATTTGATTTTGAAATTACCACGTTGTGAGAGATGACGAAATGTGACTTTAAAATTTATATAAAATCTGTTCCACAGCATGAAATGTTCTAAAATTTTAATATGTTATACCAGATTTTTAGCTCTTTCAGGGAATCTACTTTTTGGTTTGAGGAATTATCGAAGACGTATGATAAAAAATGTTAAAAGTGCCAGTGTGTTCCACGAGGTATTTAATGTTTTATTTAAGCTATTTAAATGGCCTGAAACTATGGAATTTTAGTGAATTTATGTTTCTTTTGAATTATTATTATTTTTGAAATTACTTTACTGCATCAAAACATGTTGAGAATTAGTGAAATGTTCACGTAGCAAAATCTATTGTTTGCAAGTTGGATAAAAATGGATTACCCTATTCCAGGTTAGTTTAAAGATTATTTACTATTAAAAATGTTTATTTAGTGCTTATATTAAGTGTTGTGGATCCTTACTGTTTTTAAAATGGTTTATTTATTGAATTGGCTTGCCGTATCAACTTCTGCATGAAACGTTTCTTACTTCCTACACTTGCAATGAAAATTATACATATACTGGAAAGCTAACTCCCTCCCTTATGCTTTAAGCTAAGCAAACTAGAATTTACTCAAATTCTAAGGTGCTTACACTGTACAGTTTTTGACTTTGTAAAATTTGAAGAATAAAGTGATTTTAATGCCAATGAACTTGTTAACATCATTTAATTTTCACCTTTCCTTAGCTTTTGGTTTAAATAAGCTATGTGGTGACCAGGTGATTATATTTAATTCAGAACTGTAACATCCAAGGCTACGCACTGTCAGAGCTAAGATTCAAGCTTTGTGCAGAACCCCACTGTAATTTTTACGTCTTACAGCGTATTAATTAGATGCAAACTTGCTTGATATACGTGAAAATCTGCATACACTATTTGTAAGTTTCTATTGTTCTGTGGTTATTGTGGAGATAAAAGTTACCTTGGCAAAAAGAAAATACCATATGAAATATATGACCAAGTAGCCTATTAAATAGTTCTTAAATTTTCAGCCATCCATTGATTATGTTTCAACATAGTAAAAAATTGTGAATACTGGTAGCATTAGTACTGAATTATTAACTTTTTGGACACAAGGAAACATGGGAAATAACACAAACTGGTAACAAAAAGAAAATTGCTTCATAATAAAATTAACCAAAAGACAATTTGATTAATTTATAGAGTAAAAAATTAGGACAATTTTGAAGAAAACTGTGGAATCAGACTTATCACTGTGCAAAATGTAAAAAGGGATACTCAAAAGACAATTCTGATTACAATAAGAATAATATACTGAAGATGGTTTCACTGAGAAAGGAAAAAAAAAAAAGGTCAGGAAAATGAAAAAAAAGTGTGAAATATAAATATTAAGCTTAGAATTTAAGCAGCTAAAAAAAATCCAGAATTAAATAAATGGATAAAACACAGTTTTTAAAATTTATTTCATGCATCCTGTTTCTTCTTGAAACCCACCAATGTGGCTCAGTGCCATGAGAGGCCAGGGAGGTACAATGGATTGCACACGATTCCCATCCTACACGTACCAGCCAGCCCGACTATGGTTTTAGGCAGTTTTCTGCTCCCAACAACACAAGTCCCCACTCTGCCTCAAAAACTATACTTTTCAAAAAATATGCTTATGCTTATACAGAGTAACTTCTCGAACTGCTCTCTGTATGAAGTTCTACCGCTAACCCCTCACATAATTCTTATTACTCACTTTAGCCGTCTGAGAACTTTGACTCTATGAATAGAATTGCACCAGAATATTGTTCTATAAGACATTAAGAAATGAAAATAAGCAAAATAAACTAGTTTCCTCATACAGAGATCACCTATAGCTGAGATTATACAAATTGCAAATGTGGCTGCACCCAGTTACTTCAGTAAGTCAGAGACATGGATCCTCCAAATTATGATCAATATGAAAACCTAGAAATTTCACACACTCTGTCTCTTGAATTGGCTGGCCT
The DNA here is from genome assembly GCA_031002005.1 of Vandiemenella viatica. Taxonomy (NCBI): domain Eukaryota; kingdom Metazoa; phylum Arthropoda; class Insecta; order Orthoptera; family Morabidae; genus Vandiemenella; species Vandiemenella viatica. The sequence goes on along the minus strand of CM061919.1, from coordinate 118,079,320 downwards.
GAAAATTTTATGTTTATGTCTAGTGTTAATCTATATAGAAAGGACAGATGAAATACACCACACACTCAACAAAGTTGAAGGGAGGAGAGCAGCAGCAACACAAAACAACACAGAAACAAAGAAAATACAATATTTCAGGTTAAGACCCTTTTTCAAGTTAACAGATGTAAGTGGCTGGGCTTTGTTTGTGTGTTGTTTTGTGTTGCTGCTGACCTCCTCCCTTCAACTTTGGTGAGTGTTGGGTGTATTTAATCTGTCCTTTCCATATAAATATTGCCTCGTGGTATTCCTTTCCTTTCATTGTTATCTATATGGTGTTAATATGTGTGATGTACTGAATTGGATATATTGAGTTTTATCAAAGTTTAAAGAGACATGCCATTAGCTGTAAACCATTTTGTAATAAGGTCAAAGACATAATTTGAAATATGTTCTGTAGATAAATCTGGAGTATTTTTGATTCCCCTGCTTGCATCATCTGCAAACTGAACCAATTTTTAGTTTTCAGATATAACACAGAGAAGGGTCCCAATATAGAACCCTGAGGTAACTCACATTTGATAAGAACCCACTCACAAAACAGTGGACCACATAATGCAGCCTTAAAATGTTCCAGTGACACTTTATTTTCTATTCAGATGGTAAGAGGTAAATCATTTATTATCAATGCCACTTATTTCATAATACTTTAATTTTTGTATCAGAATTTCATGATCAACACAGTCAAATGCCTTAGAGAAGTCACAGAAAATTCGCACAGGCATTAATTTTTCATTTATTCCTTCTAAAATATTGTCAGTGAATGCAACTATAGAAAGTAAAAGGCTTTATCATATAAATACACTTTAAGCTTTTGCTTGAATTGTTCTCTCTTGTTACTGATTAATATTAAAATCTGGTGACACATGGAGTAATGGCAATCTCACAGTTTCTGCCCCGGTTGAAAAAACTCCTAAATCCACCGCTGATTCTTGGTGGGTCTTTTCCACGCTGACATACTATATCTCAACTGGCTTTCAAAAAGAGAGAAATAGATGGTCATCAGAATATCCTTAGTACAAAATTCTCTGAGGTAGCTGACTTCAAATATTATTGGGGTTAGTTTCTTACAGCTTTGATCCACCTGATTTTTCCAGTTCATGTAAATTTTACTTTGACTTTAATAAAAAACTGAGAGATTATCTTATTTGTGGTATCTTCTAATCCAAGAATTTGAAAAAAAAAAAAACCTTAATTGTATCTTTTTAAAAATTCAGTTGTAAAAATTAATGTTCATTTTTAGTTTATTTTCTATTCATTCCTTTTTAGTCTTTATTTGTAACATATAATAATTTGTTCATATAATTATTCTTCTATGACACATTGCACATCCCAGTGTATTTCCTCAGCATGGATCTATGCAGTGCTGGATTTCCCATTTGGCTGTATAGGCTCCAACCTAAGGGCGGCAGCGTTTTAGGGGCGGCACATTTCCTAGGGTGCCCGCTTTAGTAAGCCGTCAAATTTGTGTGTGATTATAAACATAATAGAAAAACGACTACTATAAATTTTCATTTAAGTGGTGACATCTAGTAGTGAAGTGACAAACTTGGAACAATTAATAGAAAAGAAAAATACGTTTACTATCAATTTTCATTTAGGTAAGTGGTGACAGAGAACAATTAGCTAAATTGTTAATTTAATTCTTTATTAATTTCCTGACTTTCTATAAAAGAATCAAAACGATAGAAGATTGTAAACAGTTACAGAGTGATCTGGACAGGATATCTAGTTGGGTTGGTAAACATGGGATGAAGATAAATGCAAACAAGAGTCAGCTTATTAGATACACAAATAAAAAACAAAAGGTTAATTATCAATATAAGGTTTGGAAAGAATTGCTTGCTGAAGACGTGAAATGTAAATATCTTGGCATTACTTTTGATAACAAGCTTAACTGGGCTTGACACATTGGACAGGTGGTAGGAAAAGGTTTCAAAGTTCTGCACTTGTTGGAGAGAGTGATGAGGGGATGTACGGGAGAAGTAAAGGAACTGGGTTACAAAACTTTGGTGAGACCATTGCTCGAATATTGTAGTGTAGTATGGGACCCTCATTTTACGTACCTATCAAATACAGGAGTTGGAGAGGGTGCAAGAAGGGCTGCTAGATTTGTTTCTGGAAATTATCACAGAATGCAATCAGTGACGGAGCTGAAATGGGATTCATTGCAACACAGGAGGAGGTTGAGGAGGGTCATGGGAGTGTACAGGGCATATACTGGCGATGAGGCATGGAAAGATATTGCAATATGTATGAAAAGTAGTGCATGGAAGGGAAAAGATGACCATGACCACAACTGGCACTTGATTTCAGGCACAAGGGTGTAGGAAGATTCTCTTTTTTAGGTAAGGGTGTCAGGGATTGGAATGAGTTACCAAGAGAAATGATGAATAATTTACCAAAAACTTTGAAAGAATTTAAAGATAAAATTTGTAGAGGGCAAATGTAGGTGGGTGCAGGATAGGGGGAAGATGGGTGTGTAGGGAAATTGCCACTGGAGCCTGTGCACCATTGCAATTAAATTAAATTAAATCTGTAGCCCGTCGTATATTTCCGAAGGAAGATTCTATAGACAGAGGTAAGTTTCTTCTGACAGACTTACATTTCATGATTTTATGGATCTCTAGTCGACTTTATGATAACAGAGCACGAAAACTTTGAATATTTTAAAAAAAAAAATACAATTGAAATCATTACATCAAAGCAATATCAGGGCGAAATTAACAGACAATCAAAAAGAAAAAAATTTGCAGACGAAATTTATGAATTACCATGTGGTGAAATTGAAACAACCTCAAGAGATTTTTTTTTTTTTTTTTAGAATTAACATATTTTGATCATTGTAGATAAACTGAGAGCTGAACTAGAGAGATGGCATAATGCATATCTCAACTTCCAAGAAAAATTTTCGTTTTTGACTAGAATGGGTGAATTTTCATCACAAAATGTCACAAGCTCTGTCTCTCATGCAACATTATTCTAATGATTTAGAGGACGATTTGGTTCAGGAATGTATACATTTTCACAGTCACATTTCATCTAATAAGATTGCAGAGAAACCTCAGTCACATTCGTTACTTGATCTTTCCAGATTTTTGAGGAAGCAATCTCTGCGTAACATTTACCCGAACTTGGATATAACTCTCCGCATAGCACTTTTGCACTCCAGCCACAAATTGTTCTGGAGAAAGGAGCTTTTCCTGCTTAAAACGAGTGAAGAATTACCAGAGGTCTTCATTATCTCAAGAAAAACTAAACTCTTTGGCTCTTCTATATATATAGAAGAAGAGATAATGGACACCATAAACTATGATGATCTTATAGATGACTTCACCAATCAAAAATCCCGTAGAAAACTATAGTTATGTATTTTCTTGTTTGCATTCTTGTTTCATAATAAACATTCATTTTTCTTGTTTCTATTTTATGACTAAATCTGAATACTTTCAAGTAATGAAGTCACTCTTAATCTATATCCATTCACATATACATATAATCGTTTGCTACCTAATAAAGGTAATACAAATTAGTGATTGGTATAAGTATGAAGGAGAATAGGGCGACACAAAATGAACAGCCTACACTAAAAAAAAGTTTAAATCCAGCCCTGGATCTATGCAACAAGAATAATATATAAATAAATAAATAGTGGCCCCAGTAAAAAATCCTGATGAACCACCATTCAGAAAACTGTGAACCACATGAAGCAGCATTAAAATATTCCAGTGATACTTTGTGTTTTCTATTCAAATGGTAATAACTAAGCCATTTATTAACAGTGCCATCTATTCCACATATTTTAACTTTTGTATTAGAATTTCATGGCCAATACAATGCTTAGATAAGTGGAGTAGAGATATAATAGTAATAAACAGATAAGTAGTTGAGCCATTTAGGATCCATATTGAATAGGACTCATTGACAGTTTTGAGAAAGTATATAGAAGAGTTGCTTGATTTGTGACTGCTTGCCACAGCCCTTACAAAAGTGTCACAGAATTAACATATAAACTAGAGTTGGCTTTGTATGGTATACAGATGTCATTGGTTCCATTTGAATTTATTGGTAAACATACACACAACACCTTTAATCTATGAGTATGATGAAATACTTAGGCTACCTGTAAGCTACCTTAGAATTTCTTAAATTATAACATTTTTGCTACGAGATATGGGAAACGGGCATCTTAGAGGAGCCGATACTGTAGCTTATAGCCACATACAGGGCTATTTATAATATAAAAACTAACTAGACACATAATATCAGCCTTAAATAGACCTTCAATGATAAATAGTAGCCTTTAAACTCACCTAAATCATGGCAATGAAGCACAATCCAGCATGTTGAGCACTAAATATGGTTACAAGATGATATCACCATTTTATAACATTTTTTGACGTAATAAGAAATATTTATAATAATAATCAAACAGGAGAAATTAAATTTTGCAGTAAATAACACATGATCAATAGTTTCAGGCAGTTTAAAATATGAAAACACAAGTTTTAAATCCAGTCAAACAAACCAGAAGTTTTAAACAGTGATAACAAACACATTTAACGCAGTTTCTGATATCAGCAGACATTGTAATCAAAACTTAAATTCTTCCAGTACATCGTGCTGAAATTTCAAGTGGTTCTGTACAGTCAAGCAAGTCTGAGAGGACTTTAAAAGTTAATTGCATCTAATTTGACATGTTGCCAGCTTACATTAATTATCACAGTCAAAATAAATAAAGTCAGGGAATAAAAACACTTTTGAACAATGTAATGGAAGCTGGAGAATCATATACTAAAAATCCTTTTTCGAAACAGGCTTTACTTTCAGAGCATCTCACTGTAAACTTTTTGAAATTTGAAAATCACTAATGGCAGCAAGCTGAAAAACATCGGTATTTTAGAAATTTGATTACTACACAATTACACCCGCTAAAGACAAACCAGGCACACCGTTGTAAAGCAGAGAAACAGGAGAATTAAATGGCAATAGTTTTAGAACTCAAAATATAGTATTCCTGCAAAGTAGAGGGGGGCAATGGACATATAAAGGACGCCTACATCACAGCGATGAATACAGTGTCACTCGGCGAAACCCATTTTATTTTTTTATGGACAAACGGTTGAGGTTACGCTAAAAAGCATGAAGGAGAAAGTTGGTTACCATCCCTTCCTCTAAACAAAATAAAATTCTGAGAGTCCCATGGTACGTATCTCCGATGCACTGCATTCTGGGTGTCGCGTGACTTAGTAGATCATATAGGGAAATCCCCCCACCCCTCCCCATTTCACCCAGTTGCCAGTGTATAGTCAAGTGGTATGGATTTGTTACTCGATGGAGTGAGATGATCTGTCTCGGCTCTTGTAAATAGTTCCTGAAGCTGCTCTCAGGACGACCATCATGGAAATTGTGCAACCCGGCCTAAACTTTGAATATGTAACTTAAAACTTTTCTTAGGGGTTTGTTTGGTCTGTCTTCTTCGTTTCATAACTTGCAAGGTTTGAGAGATGAATGTCCGATTGCTGTTCAACTGTAATAGTGAACTTTTCTTAATTTTTGATACCAAAGTATAGTGATGTTGAAGCTTTCATCAGTGATCTTATTTCCATAGTTTAGAACTGAGCCCTTTTCTATCCAAAGGTTAAAATAGCAGGGAGTGGCAACCTAAGTATTTTGTGGTTGATTTTTATCCATGGAGTATCCATGGACTAAAATTTTTGAACAAGTTGGAATTTTGTTAGAATCTTTGGCAGAACTTTTGAAGAAGCAAATAGTTAGTTAATGTGAAGACTGATACATCCAACCCCGGTATGCAGTCTCGAGCCTTACATACCAACCTATTTGGGTTATAATGACATGAGAAATTAGGTGCTTTACTGGCGTTTAAATGAATTCTTTCTTCCCTTGTGCTACTTGAGACTGGAATATACAGACTTAGTTTTACTGCAAAGCACCTTTGGCACCCACAAGTGTGTGAATTGAAAATGTAGATATTGACTAATAAATGAAATTGCTAATGTTTTCTGTTTAAATAATATATGAAATTCGTATGCACATTTAGGTTTCTGCCCTAATTTACTAATGAATTTTTATTGTTAGTTTTGTGCTAGGTACTTCAAGGCTTACAGGCATATTTTTTAATTTATTTTTTATACATTTAGTCACAATTTGTATTTATTGGAATACTTAGGTGCTGACAGTATTCTTTTTACATTTAGAGCAACATATTAGATCAAGTTACAATAATGGCCTATGACTTGGCATGGCAATTTTTCTGTACTCTGACATTTCATAAAAAAAATAATGTTTTACTTACTAAAGATGACAAAACTGTTAGCTATTACCTCTAATCCATTCTCATTGAGCTGCAAGTCCACTTGTTCCCCATCATAAGTCCATGATCCAAGCTTAAGATGACAAGTCTGAGTGTCAAAAGGCCACAAGCGCAGATCCAAGTCACAAAACACGAAGAATTGAGTAGGAGGCACCCATAGTACCTGTCCATTTGGGTATACCAGGCAATGAGTGTTGCCATAATGATCAATGCTGTTTCCTGCTGCGCTAGGAGGGCCACAATAATAAGAAACATTCGGTCAGTTCTGTAAAATTATGACTAATTACAGTGCAAATAAAACTCTCTAAAATGGTAATGGTGATATTAACAAAAAATTTATATTTAAATCAGCAGTCAAAAACAGTATCCTCGCTTTGTGCAGTCTTTGTCTGGAAGGAAAAATTAAACATAGTCAATTCACACAATTAAAACAAACAAGCAATTGTAAAATTTAAGTATGAAATGTGAAATGGAAGAGGCTATACCAAATATCCAGACAGCAGGACAATGCAGAAATTAATCAAACACAAAATACTTTCCCTATATATGAGCTTTTATTTTGTTAACAGAAGAGGAAAACATAGTCAACCAATTTAAGATAGTATATCAGAAGCTGTATTTGTGACAGAATTTTGTGTATTTAACTGTTTATTGTGATTATTCTCCAACCTACATTTATTAATTATGAAAAGATTCTTCTCTGTCAGTGATTATATAAAAGTATTATCCAGTTTCTTTTTTCATATAGATCAGAATAGAGGGTTGCAAGGAAATACAAAGATGCCATTAATTACAACATTCAGTGGCACAATACACATACAAGGAGCAATAAGAAATTTTGGTACTGAAACCCTTTACAAACAGTGGAACATGATGCTCATTTAGTAAGACTCATAATGTCATAATCTATCGTGAGAAATAGTTCCTTTCTCTTTTACCATATTTGCTTTTATTTCCCCTAAGACACTGAGATGATTTGATTTTAACTTCAGTCACTGTAACAAACTGGTAAATTTGACTCCAAGGTTCACAAAATAACACTGTGAATATGTTGAATCATCTTGCTAAGATAATTTTTTAACTGGCAAATGCAATTTCAACTAATTTTGTTTACACGAAGGCAAAATATTTTCTAAATTTGAAAAATTTGAGTTGAGATGCTCTCTATTAGCTAAGTTTTTAATTGATTTTACTTGGAGCAAGGACAGAGAAAATCAATTATGCAATATTTTTGGTGTGTATTTAGATAAAAAGTTGTCACAGAAATTATGGTGGTTCGATATGAGTGAATTGTACTTTTAGTAATTTTCAATGGTTATCAATTTAGATGAGGATAACATGATTCAGTGATGGAGCTATAAATTTTCTGAGCTGGTGCAGGAACTTTGAGATTGCTATCCCTTTTAAACATTATTTTGCTACTCCTGCCCTCGCTGCCCCCTTTCTGCACCCTAGTTCCAGCACAAAGAGGATTTCATCAAATTTTTAGGGTCTCTATTTGAGTGTTGCTTGAGAATATATCAAAATAAATAGCCACTTTTAAATAAATAATGTGCAAGTTAATATTGAAATAAAAGGTCTAGTGTGATTTAAGGCAATTAATTTGCAAAAGTTTGCTCCATAACACCACCATTAGAATTAGATTTGACCAAATTGGAAACTGCAATGCTTAAAATGTTGCTAGGTTTGTCCTGGAAAAGGTTTATCACAGTAACAAATGATCACTCACCCATTTATTGACAGTTTGGAAAACTGAATAAATGTTCAACCCCCATGTTTGAATGATTTGGCTCACTAAATAAATTACTAAGTACAGAAATCACTATACTATTATCAAAATTAACACTCTCTTTTGCCCCCTTTAACTATCTCAAGCTTCTCACATCACCACCAGTAACACTTGTTCTTACATATTCAAATAATTACTGGAGAATTGTAGTCACCTAATGTAGCCCAGCAGAGTCCAAGTTACTTACTTTTTTCACAATTTTAACCTATTCCAAAATTTATATTCTTAATATTATACTTATATAATATTCTTAATATGATACATATATAATGAATATCTCTCAGTTGCCTGATAGTGTTGTTACTTTTTCCATGAATTTTCTAATTCCGCAAACTTTTTCTAATACCATCACATTTTCTCTTAACTTTAGAACGCAATTCTATGTTATCTTACAAACTGATAAAACTTTTCAAACCATGAATCTAATAAAATATTAGCTCCCCTTATGACTCATAAATTGCTTATCCTACCATCATTATCCCATTTTGAATTCTCAAATCACTAAAATCAAGTTTTCATTTTCATGTAACTAACTATATCTCAATTTTCAAGCTAATAATTTCCAAATTTCACTAATTATTAATATGGTAAATGCCAAGGTTTGCTAGAGATATTACTGGAAATTATCAGAGCCTGAAGAAGAGGTGGCACCTCATGCGTATGGGTATGCTGATAAGGGAGACATCATCTAAGAAGTAAAATGGTATTGTTGGTGTTAACACAAGGCATTTTTAAAAGGTTGTTTTGTATCAAAAAAGGAATTAAAACTAAGGAATTGTGTCATAGTAAGATTTAATAGACAGGGAGGAGATTGAAGGGAGTAATTGTATGTGGTATTGGGATAAGAGAAAAAAATAATTTAAGTTTTAATATTTACCACCAGAAAAGTATTAGTTATTTTTAAAATCTGCAGAGATGAAAATGCTCAGAAATTGCAGGGTCACTGTAAGGACAAAGACCGATACCGGGGTTATAGTATCGCCTAAGTGCCTTAACTTAAACACTTGATAGCTCACAATTCTCAGTACATCTGCTAAATAATTTTGATTTGATTTGACCATGTAGCCAGGATGACTCAACTAAATGCCTAGGTCGCCACGAAATTTGTTACCCACAAATTAAGAAAAGGGTTTTAAGCTAACAACTGAAGCACACAAGTTCACTGTTAGAAAAATCCAAAGTTTTATTGTTCAAAGTCAAAATTTCAAAAGTGCATTTACAGTTGAGCAGGCATATCGAATTATCTTTTCCAAAGTTACAGATTGTGGAGAGAAATCTAACCGACCGAAACCCCTTTAGTAAATTTAAAAGTTTTAGCAGTCATTGAAGTTACGAGATAACACGACACGATCTAACATGGTTGAACTAGCCCACATGGCGAGTTACAACCAGCGCGACGAAAGTCAGACCGAAACAGACGCCAGGCAGGAACAGACAGACCGGAACAGACCACGGGCAGCCACAGACCGGCTCTTTTATCGAAACCACGAGAACCAGTGACGTCAGCAACTGTATCACATCTTTTTCCTCCGCGTAGCTCAAAGAGTACGAAATTTATTTGACGATCCCGACTATTAAAAATGTTTAAACTTTGATAGTATCTGGACTTATCCACTAGAAGTCCGACGGCAGTCTCGTGAGAAATTTAGAGTAATTAATTTTAATGTTTTAGCTGTTTAAGACTCCGCGTAGTGATACATTCAAATTTGGGTAAAATCCCTAAGTGTTCTAGAACTTTTTACGCGCGTGCACAACAATCCGCGACAATCTATTTTACAAAAACTTAATTACCGGACAAATACTAAAACTTTTGATGAAAACCCATATATGTATGAACTCGTCTTGATTAGGGCTATCTGCTGATGTAAAATTTAAATTGATATCTCTTCTAATAAAAAAGCTTATTATTTTCTCTCAATTAAAATCGCTAATTAGACTTTGCTGAATTATTTAATTTTACTGCCAAAATATCGGGGATAGTGCTGACTACAGCTGGTGATAAAAGTTCGGTTGTAGCTTTACGCGATTTAGAGATACTGCAAATCTTAGAATTTCACTATTCCGATTGCGTGTTTCAAAACATGAACAAACCTAAATATCTCCTAAACCAAACGTTTCCCGATATGATAATTACACTTTAAAATGATTATTATGACGAATTGCAACTGTGAGCAAGATTACAGGGAAATTACTTAAAGTTGAAAACTGTACTTCACAAAATTTCTAAGTCCCGCCTAAGCAAAACTAGAATTTGCCAAAATTCCAAGATCCTTACATCACATTTAAAGAAAATTTTGAAAGGATTGGTGCATTTTTAGGAAATCCTTAAAAATTAAGATTGAGTTTTCAGTGATGAAGTTGGTGGATCAGGTCTCATAAGAAAAAGAAGCAGATACAGAGAGAAAAAATTCCAGTTCGCTGTATAAGGGAGACAGAGGATAGCCTTGGTCACATTGTGTGGGATGTGATCAGTGAGTTAACAGTTCAGTGGATGCCAGTGGTAGTGTGATATATTCAATATGTGAATGGTAGAGAGGCTACTATGTCAGTCATTCTAATAACAGCCATGCTGTGGTGTCAAAAGGTGACAGACTGCAAAATATCAAGAAGTGTTTGAATTAAATGCTGATGTTAAAGAGTTTAACAGAAAACATTTCTAGAATCCATCAGTATCAGCCAGATTGATTTAGTTTCAATAACCTTCAAGATAAGCGTATAATTGATCATGTTATAATATAGTAAGCGAGATATTGTTGCAAGAGCTCTGATACATTCAGAAGGAAAGAAAATTTTACAAAGAATAGTCATATTATTAAGGGTATAATTAAGAGTAATTGTTCTGACACAATAAAATAGGAGTTCATTGGTGGAAGGAAGAAAATAAATGAAATATCGAAAATAGGAAGATGGTTTATGTAAGTATAATTAAGAAAAATAATTTGTATGCAACTATAAGGGAAAAGATTAGCAGATAAGATAGAGATTATTTGCTTAGATTCATACATTCAGAAAGATAGTAGTTTTGGAGGAGAGTTATTGTTGATAGGGGTGGAATAAGTAACATTATGAACGGTATGAAAGAAAAAAATGTGCAAATTTGAGTGGAATCAAAACACAGTTGAATTTAATTTGAAAGGAGATAAAAAAAGGAGGGATTAAGACCGATTTAATTGAACTATGAGATTTATATGTTTGGAAAGATAGTTGCTGAAAAGAAATTTAAATGATTAATCCTGTATGAAAAGTGGACCTCGAAATCTTTCTAAACAGAACATTGTTCGAGGATTTCTTTTTACACAGTCAGGATTGTTGTTGGTATCAAAGGAACAATTCAGGGAATATAAGATAAATAAAAAGAATTGAATTTCAAAAGCTACAAATTTTAATCTTGTTTCAAGTCTGTAAGTGGTGGCCATCTTTGGTGGGAAACAAACTAGTAATCTCAAGTATGCATCAAACAAAGAATAAAATTACATCCCTATACCAAGAACTAATAGTTTATTTAGACTGAAATAATCTTATTAACCACAACCAACATTGTAACAGTGTGTTGATGTTGTTTTCTAGAAAAATTAACCTTCATCTACCAAATGTAACTCTGAATTATTCTAAGTACTCTGTATATGAACTGGTTTTGCAATGTTTGAAAATTATATGCAGTGAACTTTAACTTTTCTAAATACTTTCATTTCAGATCTTCATGAATTCTATGGCATTATATGTTGTTAGTAAATCTCATGGGAGAGAACTGAAGCAATCAGAAAAAAATCATAACATTTCAGCCATTGGGCAGTACTGACAGGGTTATAGATTGCAATATTATCCATATTGACGATAACCATCCAAGTGAAACAAACGTGACATTTTTTTCCACGAATATTTATTTCTTTGCTTAACAAGTGAATCACATGGCTTACAGAGTCAGAAGAATCATTGTTGAACACCAACCTGTTATAGAGCACAATATCTGGCTGCCAAATCTCATGATCTGCTAAGTGTAACAGAGCCAGTCCTCCCCATTCATCCTCATTCCACTTTAGCTTCTCATCCATCCATGCCTGTCATAAAAGAAAACATAATACATTTTATGATCTGTTTAGCAATGATAATGTAACAGAACATGAATATAGCTATTTATAAAATAATAAAAAAAAACTGTTGGTTTCTCAGAAAGCAGAGGGTGGAGATTCATAGAAAACATGTGAAATGTTATGTTATATGTATAAAGGAAGGCTGGTGAAATGGTGTCTTGACTGGAAACCAACAATTTAAAATATATATATATATATATACATGAAAGAGGGAAAAGGATGCACACTGGCTATATCTCAGTTTCCCATTCAGTAAATAGCAAGTTTTTTTTTGTTGATGTTGTTTGCTCTTTGGGAATTCATTTCATTCGACAAAATATTTGTTTAACTGTTAACTATACCACTTATTCGATTATACATGTTACTCACAAGGAACCATGCATATTATCAGTTGCATAACAAAATGTTTCCTTACTTTTCTTAAACCAAATATATAAAACAGCACCTTTACAAAACTACCTTTCATGATTAAATAAGGCCAAATTTAAAGATAACACAAGCAAAATCAATATCTCTAAGTAAATCATTTTCCATATTCATTAAAGCCACATAATTTAGAAGTCATAAGACTGGTCATTTCATGACTTCCATGTGTTTAACTAATACATGCAGCACATTATCAATTATGACAAAAAACACCAAAATTTTAAAACATTGTCTTCATTTTCTAAAACTTTATCAACTGTAGTAGAGCTGCTGAAATGATCATACTTTGTATTTTGTTTGCATTTTCTGATATTCTTCACAGCAAGTTATGGATTCAACTTTTGCCTCTGTACCTAAAAATGTGGACCACATTGCTTGGGTGTAATCATTTAATGATTTATAAAGAGTGCATCCCATGTTAAGGTTTTGATCAGACAACTGTAGAGAAGCTTTAGCCATTAGTTATGTTTTTACTCTTTTTTGCCAAGCTCAATGGGTAGTAATTGAGACTTAGATATTTTTATATATAGGCAAGGGCCCATAGAATTTGCTAGCTCTTGCTACGGTACTGGTATTGGGACCTTTGTCGTTCATTATTCCAGTAAATGATTATATTAGTTTTTTACAGTCAGAAGTTAGATTGTTTGGATTTTTTAATGATAGGATTTAAATGAGAGATGCCTGTGTACGGCTACAGTGTAATATGGTATCTTGATGGGTCAGCTTATTAGGATTACAGATAAAACAAGTTAAAAAGAGGATGGGTAAGGAATTACTTGCTGCAGATCAGAAGTATAAATATATTAGTCTAACATCTGCCAATAAACTAAGTTGTGGAGGACACTTTGGACAGGCAGTAGGATAAATTTTCAAAATATTTCATTTATTGGAAAGGATAATAAGTGGATACATTGGAGGGAGGGAAGTGGATTACAAAATTTTGGGTAGAACATCAGTACACTATGCTGGTATAGCATGAGACCCTCATTTCGTGTAACAAATGCAACTACAGAATATATAGCTGGACAGGTCACCATAAAATGAGGACAAATGGTAATAAAAATCAGCTTATTAGGTGGTAATTCAGATAGGAAAAAAAATGTTTTGTGTGATTGTAAAGTAGAGGAGGAATTGCTTGTTGAAGATGTAAAGCGTAAATAGGTTGACATAATATTAATTAATATACTAACTTAAGTAGGTAAAAAAGTAGAGTTTTTAAATTCCTGCACATTTTGGCAATGATGTTAAAATGATATGCCAGGCAGGAGGTGGAGGGGGAAAAAAAAACCTTGCATATTGGAGATATTGTGGGGTACTCATTACGGTTATTATGGATAGATATATTTGTGGTAATAACATAGAACGTAACTGAAGAAGACTAAGTGAATGGTTGGGAGCCCTTGCTAAAGAGGAGGTGCTCGAAAAAATGCTAAGAGTGTTTAAGTTTGTATCAATAACAAAGGATAGGGTGTCAGGCGCCGAGGCTGCATGGGGGTTATGCAACACCTTCACCTGAACTGTGAACAGCTATGGTCATTCTGGTATCCCGTCCCGACATTGCGGCATGCCCGGTAGGTGGCATGGAAATCGACCTAGTATAGACGGCGCTGGCATCAGGCCAACCAGCGCCACCACTTCACAGTTTCCGCCACGGCCAATCGAAGCCGACCCGGCACAGATATAAATAAGCCCGCGCAGCTCCACTCAGCCAGTACGGTGTTCGCTGCGCTTCAGTTGTGTCTCCAGCAAACTGTGATTCGTCTCTTGGACTCTCGACAGTGTTCGTCTCGGCTAAGTCTACGGTACTCTCTCTTGGACTCAGTGAATCGCTTCTCGGCTCGTGACAATGTTTGTTCCCGGCTACGTTTGGTACTCTCTCTCGGACTCAGTGAACCTCACGTCGGATACAACCAGTGCGCGTCTTTGGATTACGTTCGGCCTGCTCCTTTGGACTTGTTCGGGTTATTCGTGACCATCTCCTGCGCACCGCCCGTCCGCCGTTCGACATCGGCCGCCGTACGGACATAGCAATTGGCGACGAGGAAAAAGGTTATCAGCTGGCATCATGGACACCGTGAATCGTATTCTGGAGCAACAACAACAGCAGACAGCGCTGCTACAGCAAACGCTCCAAGTAATACTCGAGAAACTGTTAGCACAGGAGGCCAAGTCAGTCCAGGCCTCGGAAAATTCACACATCCGGCCTCCAGCGTTTCCACCATTTAATGACGCCAAGGAAGACTGGGACACATATTTGCATCAGCTCAAACAGCAGTTCTCGGCATTCCAGGTGACGTACGATGCCTTACAGCGCTCGCTGTTTCTGTCGTGGGCATCACCCGACAAGTTCTTCCTCCTGCGGAAGCTGGCCCCATTATCAGATCCGGTCGCCCTCACATTCAACGAAATGTGCACTCTGCTAACAAGCTACTACTCTCAAAGATACCACGTGGTGGCCTCCCGTCTTGAGTTCCATCAGTATCACAAACAACCGGGACAATTATACCAGTCATGGGTGACTGATCTCCAAGGTCTTAGCCGCAAATGCGACTTCACTTGCTCAAACGCAAGTGCAGGGCTTCATATGCAGACTCCCTGATCCGCGACGTCATAGTGCAGCTAGCTCCAGACCCAGAGGTGCGCACAGCGGCACTGAAGCTGGACAACCCATCACTCGAGGACATTCTATGCATCGCGCACTCGTACAAAATTGCGCAAGCAGCGAACGAGCGCCTCATGGCACGCCCACAAGTAGCGGTGGTCAAAACATCACAACGCAACTCTCGCGAACAAGGCAAACCCATGGCGCGCTCCGGACGCCAACAAAGCAGGACGCCATCGCTGTCCGACGTATCTATGACGTCCGAACCCAGAACCCCACCCCGCCGACGATTCCAGAGGCCCCTGCCGTCTTGCCCACAGTGCTTCACTTCGCACTCACGGGCAGATTGCCCCGAACGTTGGGCACAGTGATCACGCTGCGGTAAAGAGGGACACTTGCGGTCAGTCTGCCGAAACCGGCCACCTTGCCCCAGCCCGACAGCCCGCATGCAGCAAGAAACGGTAAACACACTGCAGACCGCAGCTCATACTGGCGATCCACTCTCACAGAAAACTATTCTTAACTCTGAGAGTCGCCAACCAGGACATCCGGTTTCAAGTGGACACGGGGGCAACCGTCTCGCTGATAAACCAAGCCACCTACGCTCAACTAGGCTCACCACCGTTGTCTCCACCTTCACGGCGTTTGGTATCGTACGGGAATAGTGACATTCCCCTGCGGGGTCAGGTCTCCATCACGGCCGCCTACAAACAAGTCACCAGACCAATCACCTTTTTGTGGTGGATCAGCCCTCGGCTACTAATATTTTTGGGTTAGACGCATTCAACAAATTCGGATTCTCAATCGTGGACGAAGTCCAGGTCATATCGGACTCGGTCCCATTCCAGGACCTGGATGACCTCTGTACTCAGTTCGCACCCATCTTTACGCCAGACTTAGGGTGCGCCTCAGATTTCGAGGCTCACATCACCCTCCGGCCAGGTGCAGTACCTCGCTTTTGTCATGCCAGACCTATTCCGGTCACCTTACATGCAGCAGTAAAACAGGAACTTGACCGGCTTCAGAAGATTGGAGTAATCGAACCTGTCAAATCCAGCGCGTGGGCTACATCACTGGTCATCATCCGGAAACCCAATGGCACCCTCCGGTTATGTGGAGATTTTAAGGCTACGATCAACGCCCAGTCTCAAGCCGAGACGTATCAAATCCCACGACAAGAAGATCTTCTCACTAAACTTGCGGGCGGCGAATATTTCTCGAAGATTGACCTCGCAGATGCATACTTGCAGCTTTCACTAGATGAGGAATCACAAAACATCGTCGTAATCAACACACCGTTTGGACTCTACAAATACAAGCACCTCCCGTTTGGCATCGCTTCTGCACCGGCAATATTCCAAAGATACTTGGAGCAGCTATTGCGACACATCCCGGCATGCGCAAACTATCTGGACGATATCATTGTCACAGGAACCACTCGCCAGGAGCACCTACAAAACCTGCGCACGCTATTTGCAGCATTACAAGAGGCAGGGCTGAGGTGTCGCCTCGAGAAGTGTCGGTTTTTTTCAAGAGGAATTAGAATATCTCGGCCATTGGCTCAACAAAGCGGGAATTAGGCCATCAGACCCCAACGTGGCCGCCATAGACTACCTACACCGCCCAAAGAATCTGCCAGAACTACAAGCCTTCCTCGGGAAAATAAATTACTACTCAAAGTTTCTGCCACAAGTGGCACATATCTCACATCCCCTCAACCAGCTGCGGAAAAAGGGCGTTGCCTACATCTGGACCCCGTCTTGTCAACGGTCCTTCGACCGGCTAAAGCGCATGCTAAGGTCTGCTCCTTGTCTGACGCCGTTTTCTCCTACACGGCCCCTAGTCGTGGCAGCTGACGCCTCAGCATATGGAATCGGGGCGGTACAACGCACATAGGAATGAAGACGGCTCTGAACAACCGATAGCGTGTGCTTCTAAGACATTGACGCCAGCACAACGCAACTACTCGCAGATCGAGAAAGAGGCATTGGCAATAGTCTTCGCTATCAAGAACTTTCATGTATATCTATTTGGAACCAAGTTCTCCCTTATCACGGACCACAAACCGTTGGTGGCAATATTTGGACCCCGCTCCAGCCTCCCAGAGCGAACGGCCCAACGCCTCCAATGATGGGCGATGTTTCTGAGCGCTTATAATTACACAATCCAATATAAGCCAACAGCACAACACTCCAATGCGATGCCCTATCACGCCTGCCTGCCGCCCCGATCCGGAATTCGACCAACAAGAAGTACTGTGTTTTCATATCGACACAGAGAGAAGCAGACAGTGGACGGGTTCCCCATTACAGCAGCCCGAATCGCCTCCGCCACCCAGCGTGATCCAATCTTGCGCCAGGTCCTGCGCTATATCATTCATGGGTGGCCAACATACCTCACACGCAGAATGGACAACGAATTGAAGACATGGCGTCACATATCTGACAGACTCTCGGTCACAGACGGCGTCATCCTTTTGGACGCAGAAAACGACACACATCGTGTGGTCATCCCAGCGGAATTGCGCTCACAAATCCTAAAGCTCCTGCATCGAGGACATTGGGGCATGTCCCGTATGAAGAATCTCGCAAGAAGACGTGCTTATTGGCCAGGAATCAATCGAGACATCGAGAAGATGGTTCGCAGCTGCACAGCCTGCGCCCAACATCAGGCAGCGCCACCGCAAGCCTTCGTACCCTGGCCCACACCCCGCCACCCATGGGACCGCATTCATCTGGATTTTCAGGCCAATTTTTGGGAACTATGTGGCTACTTATAATTGATGCCTATTCAAAGTACCCGTACGTGTTTCGCATTGCATCCACAACGACGGAAGTTACACTAAATGCATTAAGCCACGTTTTGGCCATCGAGGGGTTACCACGCACCCTCGTCTCAGACAATGGGCCCCAATTTACAGCAACCACATTCGAAGAATTCTGCGTGGCTAACGGCATCAAACACATCTTCAGTCCTCCATTTCATCCCGCCTCAAATGGCGAAGCAGAACGGCTCGTAAGGACGTTCAAACAACAAATGCTGAAAGAGGTACAGTCAACTACGACGTCTTCCGCCGTCACCCTCTTTCTCAGCACATACCGGACAACACCAATTAATGGTCGCAGCCCAGCAGAACTGCTCCATGGGCGACAACCACGAACGATGCTGCACCTCCTGGCACCATCACCGGCAGAGCTCCGATCCAGACCGTCCCATCGGTACACGCCAGGCAACGCGGTCTGGGCACGCGCTTACGGAGGAAACGCCACATGGATGCCAGCAACAGTAGTGGGGACACACGGATGGCGTGTCATCTCAGTACAAACGCCACTCAGAATAGAACGCCGTCATCAAAACCAGTTGCGTCCTCACATCACAACAGGCCCATCACCATCACAACAATATCAGGAAGAATACATTAGACCACCATCAGCGCCATTAGCAGAGGTCCCACAACCACCCTCCCCACAACGACGATACCACTTGCGCCCAAGAAAAACAGCAGTGCCGGACGAGAGTGACGTCGAAATGGACACACCCATCAACCATCCACCAACCACATCGGCACCCACGTCACCACTTTCTCAACCATGGAGTACGTCCGCGCAAACCGAGAATGATGCGCCCGGGATACCACTACCATTCCAGCCTCATCACCCCAAGCATTGTCGAGGGCGCTTCCATCCGTTCGCGCCCACTTCAGGGGGGAGGGATCTGGTATCCCGTCCCGACATTGCGGCATACCCGGTAGATGGCATGGAAATCGACCTAGTATAGACGGCGCTGGCATCAGGCCAACCAGCGCCAACACTTCACAGTTTCCGCCACGGCCAATTGACCCGACCCGGCACAGATATAAATAAGCCCGCGCAGCTCCACTCAGCCAGTTCGGTGTTCGCTGCGCTTTAGTTGTGTCTCCGGCAAACTGTGATTCGTCTCTTTGACTCTCGACAGTGTTCGTCTTGGCTACGTCTATGGTACTCTCTCTTCGACTCAGTGAATCACTTTTCGGCTCGTGACAGTGTTTGTTCCCGGCTACGTTTGGTACTCTCTCTCGGACTCAGTGAACCTCACGTCGGATACAACCAGTGCGCGTCTTTGGATTATGTTCGGCCTGCTCCTTTTGACTTGTTCGGGTTATTCGTGACCATCTCCTGCGCACCGCCCGTCCGCCGTTCGACATCGGCTGCCGTACGGACATAGCAGTCATGACCATGTGTAGCCTTCTGGTACTTCTAATATTAAATAAATTGGCTGCCACGCACTCGTATTAAACCCCAAATGTGAAGGGTAATTGGAATAAAGTCACTTGACACAGTTTGAGAGTAACACAATACTTAAATTCTTGCAAAAGTTCACTCATTGTCGGTACCAGATATATAGATAAAGCAATCGAACAACAGTTTCATTGAATATTACAGGTTAAGCACATTCGTATGAGAAGACAAAAACTCACGAAGTTCCCCTAACATTAGAGAGTAATATGGCATGTTAGAATTTGCCGAAACCGCTACCGCTTGAAGTTACGTGATCACTTTCGGCGATAGAATGAGACTACATATTACGAAGTTACTTCTTTGAAAATCTAACGCAGAGTGAGACAATCTGAGCTCGCTGCAAGATCAGAGCCTATGATGTCAGCAACTTCTTCTATAATTAATATCTCCAAAAGTACTAAATAGTTTAACTTGAAATTTTTACAGGGCCTTTCTATTATCATGATCTATCTGTTTTAATTTAATTTAACATTCAAAAGGGTTTCTATAATCTTAAAATTGAAGTCATCATGTGACCATGGCAGAATTTTTACACACTTCAGCAACAATCCGCGACAATCTATCTTATCTTTAAAAACTTAACTATTCTGACGAAAGCTTATTTTTTTTACCAAAACTATTACATATCCATAATCGTTTCAATTTGGGGTATCGACTGATTAAATTTCAAATTAATATTCCTTTTAGATAAAAAGGTCATTTTTTCTCATAATTAAAACTGCTAATTAAACTTTGCCAAATTATTTAATTTTACTACCAAAATATCAGGAACAATGCTGACTATAGCTGGTGATGAAAGTTCAGCTGTAGCTTTACTCGATTCAAAGATATTTCTAGTCTTAAATTTTTACTTTTCTGATTGCGTGTTTCAAAACGTGAACAAACCAGAATATCTCTTGAAATAAACATTTCCCGATATAATACACTTTAAAATTACTCTAATGATGAGTTTTAAATTTGGAAATAAATACAGGGAAATTCCTTCAAGTTGACAATTAATCTTCTCGAAATTTCTAAGTCCAGCATAAGCGACTTCACAATTGATCTATAGAATATTTTACTACTGGGGGTAGCTAGTGTGAGTGCTTTTGGTGAACTAAAGGGTACCTAACAAGGGAAAATGACTCATCACTCACCATAGTTCTAGCCCGCAACGCATGAAAAACATAAATAATGAACAAGAAAAGAAAGGGAAATTAACCCACCACATACCAAAGTGGACGGATGCGATGAGAGAACACTAATGCTGACAAACAACTACACAATATTTCGGCATCTGCTTTGCTCACAAATAGAAAAACGGGCCATTAGGCTCGGAATGTGTGTGCACAACGAACGTTACCTAATGACTCATTAGGGACAAGTTATTGGGATAAGAATGGAATGCCACAAATGGAGGTAAACGTTAACAAATGGTCAAAGTACTGTAATTAAAAAAAAGGGAGGTGTGAAAACAACATTACAAAATAAAAAAAGATGGGAAAAGAAATAGGAACAAACTGAACAAAAACAGAAGAAACCAACTAGGCGAAAATGCTATTAAATTGTCACTCACCACAGATAAAGGCAAGAGGGCCATGAAAAACAAAAAAGCAATAAAGTATTTTACAATATTTTGGTAAAAACTGCAGTCATATTAAAGGTGAGGCATATGATAAGGTGATCAGATGAGCACACATTGAGAATTACCACATGACTCATGTGACCCTCCTGCCTTTATCTGTGGTTGGCAATAGTTACACTTTCCTTATCCTTTGATATTACCTTATAATAATATTTTAATAATATTTTCAGTGGTAATCAGTTAGAGAATAAATGAAGAAATTCATATGGTGAGAGTAGTTGCTGTGCTTACCATTCTTATCCAGCCATGTACAGTCATTATTGACTTAAGTTCATCCTGTAACAAAGAAATGGTTATGTTGATTCACTAGAAAGTAAATGTCATAATTATTGGTATCATTTTGATTTAAATTTTCCAAAGAGTTATTAAAACTTGAAACAGTTTCTCTCAGCATACTCAGAAGACTGTATTTTAAGATTTTGAGTCTGAGTCATCATTAAAAGTATTGGTATTTAAATTTTTGATTCTTTTTTTTTCTGCAATTCTCCCTTTTCCTGCATATATAATTATGCATTTATTCAGTTCAATCACCAGGTCTTTTAAGTTAGGGTGGTTTTTCCTTCTTTTAAAGAAGTTAAATGAATTTTTCATATATATTAGACGTTAACATTTTTGATGAAGCTCTAAATATACAATTCCTAATCTTAACATGTGGCTTGATATATGTGTGTGTGTGTGTGTTTTTTTTTTTAATTTCTATAAAATTTACTATTAATTTCTCTATTGAGCTACTAAGTAAGTACAAGCTTTCAAAATTATCGTGTAGTAATTTAATGAAGTAATTATAATAATTACTCATTTCTTCATCTTAGTGAGATATAAAATTCTTTGAAGCAACAAAAAGAACATCTACCAGTCCCTTTTTCTATTTGCCTGTTAACATCATAAAAGCTGGTAATATAAATGAAATATATCAAATGTTACCTAACCAGGAAGCATTAAATGTCTTTTAAATGACATATTAAATCATATAGAACAAAATGGAAATTATTTATAATGCACTTCACCAGCACTGGAGAGATTTGATTATGGTTGGGGGTAGAGTTTTGGATAAAAGAAGAAGTAGTAGACAGTGAGAGTTTTCCCAATGGTTACAGAGTGTACCGCACAGATAGGGGTATTCATTCTGGTTAGCAAAGACTACTACAATTCACAAGTGTTTATAGATCATGGCCCTGAGTTACTTGGGGTTGGCATGGTGTTGGCTGCTAACCATAAAGGAAGAATGAATGATGAATCTCTCATTGTTTAAACTGAGAAGACAGATATTAAAAAAAAAAAATATTTTTCAACTAAATAAAAGAGTCATAAATATTTCAGCAGATTTTAATTTAACTGTGATGGAGCACATCCTCTGGTGGCAATTCTCTTAGTCAACTAATTTCCCAAATTTTATTTTATTTTTTAATTATCTTATATAGTTTGAGTGTTAAAATCCTTCCCATTTACTTTTTCAACTGAAAAATTTCAATTTTAAATTCCTTCAGCATTTTTGGTAAATTATTTGTCACTTCGCTTGGTGATTTGTTCCAATCCAACTCCCTTACCCACAAAGGACAATTTTCCCACTCCATAATGCATGAAATTGAATACCAGCTTGTGGCCATAGTCATCTTTCACCTTCCATGCACCATTCATAATTGTTTGACCAATATCCCACCAAGCCCTATCACCAACTTATGCCTTGTAAATTCCCAGCACTCTCTTCACCCTCCTCCTGTCCTCTGATGACTCCCACTCCAGCTCCTTTATCAAATCAGATACTAGCTGCTCTTCTTTGCATTCCTTCCAACTCCTATGTTTGATACCCAAAATGTGGGTCTTAAACTACACCACCATATTCAAACAGCAGTCTGGCCAAAGTTTTGTAGGCCAATACCCTAACTCTCTTGTACATCCTCTCATCACCCTCTCATGTAGGATTTTGTAACCTACAACCTGCCCCATGTTCTCTGCCCAGGTGAACACGTACACAGTGTATAACATAGCTGTTACCTGTAAGTCAATTCATGATTCACTAAACTCGCAAGTCATACAGTAACTAATATTTAGAAGACTACAAAAATTAAATCCATCACTTATCAAAACCATAAACAAGAGGGTTACACTAAAAGAAAATTAGTGAATGCAACAAGTAAAAGCATTTTGGGAGATCATCAAATTACGTAAAAGAGATATGAGACGTAAATGGATCACAGTTAAGGCTGCCATGATGAAGTAATATTAGTGACTAGTTTGAGGTAGAGGGAAACTGTTGCAAAGGGAAACCATTGAGTAATGAAACAACATTTGTGGAAAAAGCAAATGAATAAAAGGTATAGAATGGAACCAAGTAAGATTAAATAAATAAAATTATTTAAAAAAATACCAATTGAAAAATACAGTGGAGTGTTGACAACCCAAATTAATTGGGACCAAGGTTGGTTCAGATTATCAGTGTGTTTGGATTTTCGATTCATGTAG
The DNA here is from genome assembly GCA_031002005.1 of Vandiemenella viatica. Classification (NCBI taxonomy): domain Eukaryota; kingdom Metazoa; phylum Arthropoda; class Insecta; order Orthoptera; family Morabidae; genus Vandiemenella; species Vandiemenella viatica. The sequence continues at coordinate 118,055,675 of CM061919.1, read as the reverse complement.
TTTTGGTTTTTATTTTGGCTTTAAAATTACATTAAGTGTAATTTTACATACCCCAAGCAAAAGAGGCTTCTTCTGCTTCATTTTGGAGATACTTATGCTTGCTTTTTGAAGATGAACATGATAATATTATAGCCATATGATACTAAAGTCAACAGAACTCAGCAACACATCAAATCATTAACAAAGGCACAGGACAAACATGGCAAGTTTCAAATTTTTAATAAAGGAAACCAAAAACTATCAGCACACTGAAAGAATTATTGCATTGCAGTTACCATCAAAGCCAGTGTGCAGTTGTTCACAAGGATATTGCGGCGATAATTCAATAACAGACACAAGTTGCAAAACTCATTGCAACTAGTTCTATGATAGTGGAATTACTGAACAAAACAACTACTGAACTGTAAATCTGTAATTAGAAACAAAGTTGATGTTTCTGTATAATAGTGTGCAATTTTTTTTTTTTTTAAGTTGTTCGGATAATTGACATTTAGGATAACTGAAGTTCCAATTATTGATGCTCTACTGTATATAACTTTACAAAACGCACAGTGTGATTGGTGCATTAAAGCACCACTACACTTGGTCAGGTAGGTACAATGGGCCCATGTTCAGATACCCTGCTTATGGGCCATCTTGGTTGCAACTTTTAGGCATTTTTCCATAATCGTTAAGGCAAATACTGGGAAGGTCCCCAATAGCCACCTCAAAAACTATAATTTCACAAGCAAAAATACACCTATCACACAGAACACAAGTTACACATTTCACACACAGATGGTGACACATCTGCTTCCCCCCATCAAAACTATAACAGGCCTAGGTGATACCCTCAAGGAATCCGATGGCTGCAACTGCAAAACAGTTTTTGAGGTTACTGAAAATGTTGAAATTAGTATGGTCAAAATACTTGAACATTTTTGTGACTGAAGTTTCTTCTATCTGTATCAATAATTTTTATGCATTTTTGCACTAAACATTTTAAGTAGAGTACAAATAACCAAACTAACATTAGTTTTTGTCAATTTCTTGTTGATTGTACTTTTAAAGTTAAATCTGTTGATATTAATGCACTAGAATACTAAGAGTATGTTACCAGATCAATATGGCGGAATGTCAGACTGATGATCACGACAGTAGTATTGCTGTGTTGAGCCGGCCTGGAGAACTTATCATAGTGGGTCAGCAGCTTGCGTTTCAGCTTATCGGTCCAGGTAGCATTCCATAATGGTTTGGTGCTTTCTCCTGGTGGAGGGCTGCCTGCCAAAATGTTCAAATTGATTACAAAACATTTAATTTCAGAGAGGAAATGATTTTGATTTCTTAAAACAAAACTTAATTGAATTATCATGAACTTAAAGAAAGAAATATTTGCTATTGTTAATCAGTTAATTGCAATAAAGCACCTGTCCCAGAGTTTTTTTCCTACAAACTTATTTTTGTTTTCATGTCATTTTGAATTCTTTCAGAGTACCCCCTCAATAATATATTCCAACTCCGACTTTCTTACCTATGTTATCTAGTTGTAAGTCTCCCAAAGTGCATCTTGGGTTCATTGCCAATATATGCCTCTTATCCTAAAATTTGATCTCCTGCCTTCCAGTGATTCACAAGTTATTTCCAGTTGCAACTTTCCAGGCAAATTTTGAGACAAGAATAGTTTCCAGACATGTTCACGGTGTTGTTGGTCTTAGTGTGTGTGTTAACTGTCACTTTTCTTTAATAATAAAAAAAAATAGCCCTGTTTGATGATAGTTGAATTCATATAAACTTGTTTTGCTGCATCCATTCTACCTTCAGTTTGGTAAGTGATGATCACAGTCAGGCAGAAAACCATTAATCCATTAATCATTAATTAATGAAGTTAGCAAAAATTGCAAAAAAAGTAACTTTTAAGATAACCTAATAACTCATTAATGGTCTTCTTAACTTCCATTAAAATTAACTACCATTGAGTTTAGTTCATTACATTGGTAGTCAATGTATTTGGTTTGTTTGAATTGTGCACCATGCCACGCTCGAACTTTTGGCGAGTTGGATGGCGAACGAATTAGAATATCAAGTGTGAGTGTGATGCATATACAACTGTTATGCTAGACATGTCGAGGTTGTGAGCAGGTAAGCTAGAGAGCTAGAGTTTTGCAGTATTTCTATTTTAAATCTGCAAACCAGAGCTCACTAATTCAATTGGTGATTGATTTCGATATTTTTATAATCTAGCTTTTTTTACTTCTAGGCAGTTGTAACTTTTTAGTTGG
>CM061919.1:117811902-118052417 GCA_031002005.1 Vandiemenella viatica | reverse complement strand
CGGCCATGGCCTTTTTGAAGGAAGCATCCCGGCATTCACCTGGAGTGATTTGGGGAAACCATGGAAAACCCAAATCTGGATGCCCGGACGGGGATTCGAACCGCCGTCCTCCCGAATGCGAGGCCAGAACGCTATCCGTTACACCACCACGCTCGGTCCCAGAAAAACGAGATAAAGGAAGGTATCACCACATTTACGCAAAAAAAAACACACAGAGATAGAGACGCATACACACGTACATTTCCATGCCTAAAGCGATCTCGACTCAACAACTAGCCCAATCATGGGTGTTCTGCCCCACTTTTTCTTTGCCATGATTGGGCTGGTTGTTGTGTTGAGCTCGCTGTAGGCATGGATATCGTCTTTCTCTGTGTCTGTATGCGTAAGTATGGTGATACCTTCCTTAAACTCATTTATCTGGACGTATGAATTGCTGTTCCTCCCATATGTTTGTGCTTGTGTGGAGACGTATGGGTTTGTGCCTAGCACACATGATACTGGATGGTAGAGAGGTCAGTAGTGTGAAATAAATGAGATGATGTTGATGTGAAGAGTATGGTGCTTGGAACATATGTTACTGATGATTTTTAGGTCAGTTATGAGCCGTGGGGGTTCTACTCCACTTTTTCGTCGCCATGATTGGGGCTGGTTGTTGTGTCTAGCTCGCTGAAGGCATGGAAATGTGAGTGTTTGTGCGTCTCTCTCTGTGTCTGTATGTGTAAATATGGTAATACCTTCTATAAACACGTCTGTCTGGACGAATGATTTTGCTGTCCCCTCCACTTATGTTTGTTTGTGCTAGTGTATTGAGATGTATGGATTTGTGGGTGAGATCTGATAGCCAAGTGTCTATTGCAACTCATGGTACCTGCGTCACTTTTTTACTGAATGGTAGAAAGGGTTGTGGTGTGGGAGAGACGTGTTGATGGTAAATGTAATCAACTGGGGCGTGATGAACACTATTTATGGTATAAACACTTAGGTTTATGGTGAAAACATGCCATCTTTTGCACACCTTCTATCTCGCCAGGCTGATGATATGTAAGGAGACTTCTGTTTTTCAGCCAGTCATGAGGCAAGAGAGTACTACACCACTTTTTTGTTTCCATGATTGGTACCGGTAGTTGTGTAGTCTTGGACATGTGTATCTGCGTCTCTCTTTGTGCATGTAAGCGTAAGTAACTCGTCTGTCTGATGATTTTTGTAACGATAGTTCTGTCCAGTTAATCAGTTGTAACGACAATTCTGCCCCCACTTCATCGTTTCCGTGATGCTTGCTGTTAGTTCTGTCGACCTTGCTGTATGCATGTACAAGTGTGTGCGTGTGTCATTCCTCTGTGGATTTGAGTCTAAAATATATGGTTATAGAATTATCAACGTGTGCTTCTAACCATTGTTTCAGGGCTTAGACAATCTCCCATTTCGATGTGCTCTTTACAGTTTACTGCCGTTTGTGTTGACATGTGAATTTTGATTCTCACTACATAAAAATCATTTAACAGAGAGGCGAAGGACTTGGGTACAAACCCACAGTCAGACCATTGCTTGTGTGGTGTAGTATGGAGCCCACATTTTTTGTACATCAAATGCAAGGTGCAAAGGAGGGCAGTTAGATTTATCTGTGTAAAATATTCAGTAAGTGACATAATAAAGGAGCTGGGGCTGGGATGTCATTGGAAGATAGGAAGAGTGTTGAGTGGCTGTAGGTGGCGTTAGAATGGATATTGGTGGGCCGAGTTGGCATTCGCTGAGTGAGGATGTGCGATGAGGAAAGTGCTCGCCGCGCTGTCGCGCCAGGCGGGCCGAGTGCCCCACCGCACTCGGCTTTGCCGGCGGCAGTAGCGGCCACGTTGACGACCCGGCTAACGGAAACGGACTTGGCAACGGATATGAATAGGACGGCTACGCAAGATGGTACGACAACCTGGCAACCGAACTCGGATTCGAATATGGATACTACTGGGACCATCCACACAACGCAATCGACAACCGGGCCTGCCCACGGACTTGACTCCCACGCAACTAAGCGATGCACCTCACCGCTCCTCGGTGGTAAAGCGAAGATGTCGAGGAGTGAGAAGAGAGCCAGCCATAGTAAACTCAGCATCCCTGTGTCGCAGCTCGCCACGACCAGCAAAGACAAGAAGGCGGGAAAGAAGAAAGTCATCGGTGCCTTCAGTTTCCCGGAACCATCCGCCACTTTCCCGTTTCGCGGTAAATCCACGAACAAGAACAGAAAAACAAGTTCAGCTGAGGACCAAACAGACGGTGCAGGGTTCACGGAGGCGCGTCGCACCTGTAAACCTCCGCCTACTCTAGACCCTGGCAGAATTGAACTCAGCAACCCATATGACGTGCTGATCCAGGAAGAACCAGAGCAGCATCATCAACAACAACAGCAGCAGCAACAAACACAGCCACAGCAGAAGCTCCAGCAGCTACGGCAGCAACACCAGCAGCCACAGCAGCAACAACAGCAGCCACAGCAGCAACAGCAGCAACAACAGAAGCCGCAGCAGCAACAACAGCAACCGCATCAGCAGCCGCAGCAACAACAACAGCAGCAGCAGAGCTCCAAACAGCAGATCCCGCCCATCGTGGTACAGTACCCCAACACATACAAGGAACTGTACCAGATGGTGAAAGGAACACTGAACGGGCGGCCTTTCCAAGCCAAGTCCGCCGGTGGAGATAAAGTCAAACTGACATTATCCAACACTGAAGATTACCTGGACGTCACCGCAGTGCTGCAGCGGAGGAAAATACCTTATTATACATTCCCGTCCGCGGCGGAAAAGTTACTGAAGATCGTCGTCCGGGGCATGCCCTCGAACATGCCACCGGAAGATATCAAGGAAGAATTAGAGGAGCTGGGACTCGACATAAGAACAGTAACACAACTAAAGAGACCTGGCGGCTCTTAAGTAATGCCTCTTTTCCTTGTGGTGCTTCCAGATCGGCCTCAAAACAGGAAAGTGTTTGGACTGGAAGTACTGATGTCCCTACGGATTAAAGTAGAAAAATTGAGGTCCTCCAATGGCCCAGTTCAATGTTATAATTGTCAGGCCCTGGGGCATGTTGCGAGACATTGCAACATGCCCCCAGTGTGCGTCAAGTGCGCAGGGGCGCACCTGTCCAACGCTTGCACCATGAGGAAGGGTGAAAACGCCCCGACATGCGCTAACTGCAAAGGCAGCCATGTCGCGAGCTATAAGGGGTGTCCAGCGTTCAAACGCGCCCGAGATAGACAACGGGGTGTCACCTCTACCCAGACAAACAAGGAGCAGAAGAAGACGAACGCAGAGAAGAAGGCGGAAGAAACACCTGCCCAGGAATCATCAGCTACCAACCAACACAGGCGCCAACGAGAAGATAAGAATAACGCCCAGAACCCACCTCAGAAGAATGGCAAAGGCCAGCAAAAAGGAAGCAAGAAGAGTGAGGCACAAATGCCAATCGACCACTCGGAAATCACCTCCTTTGCTGAAGCCGTCACTGGTCAAAGTCAACCCAAGGGAAACAAAAAACCTGCAGCCAACAAGAGCAGCCATCCCAAACCTGGCCAACAATGCCAAAATTGTAACCACAACAGAAATTCTTCTGATTCTGCGAATGGAGGGACGATGGACCAAATGCTAACAATAGTAGGCAACCTTTTCAACATGGTGACAACGCTTCTCACTAAATTCGACCAACTAGCCGCGGACATAGCAACCGCAGTTAAGACGGCCCTAACAACCGACAACCCTGGCAACCTTTCTCCCCACAATGGCTAGAACGCATATACAAGGACTAACCATGTGCATTTGGAATGCTGACGGCATCCACTCACAAATTGGTGAGTTCAGACAATTTCTACGAGACGAGGATATAGACATATGCCTCGTGTCTGAGACACATCTCAAACATGGCCTCAGAGCCACAGTTGCCAACTACTGCTGCTACCGGCAAGATCGACCAACAGCCGGAGGCGGTGTTGCAATTTACATCAAACACGGCATCCCTCATCATGAGCTGCTTTCGCCCCAGACAGAGCAGCTGGAAACAAAGGCTATCGAGGTGCAAACCAGTAGCGGGCCAGTCACGGTGGTCTCTGCCTACAGACCACCGAGCAGAAGACTAATCGAAGATGACTTCACCCAAATATTAAACTTTCGAGGCAAACTCCTCATAGGGGGAGACTTAAATTCTAAACACACTGACTGGAACTCCAGAGTGACCAACACTGCAGGGCAGCAACTACACAGAATTGCACGTCGGCACAACCTACTAGTCTGGGGACCAGAGCAGCCTACACATCATCCTTGGAATGGTGGTAGACCCGACGTCCTGGACATCGTTATGACACGAGGAATCACTGGTTACGTCTCCACCACCACGATGAACAGGCTATCCTCAGACCACTCGCCGGTCATAATTGAAATCGACCTCGGCCCCTGGAGACCAGCCACTATAAATCATCCCAATTACAAATCAACCAACTGGGACAGCTTCCGAGCAGATGTAGCGGAATCCATGATAAGACTGCGACCTATTGACGCCATGAACCTTGAGTCAGCCATCAAACAGGTCACAAAAACCATCTTAGACACTGCAAACAGAGCCACGCCTCCAGCGGTCGACAGAAGTCAATCGCGCCAACTACCTCCACACCTATTGGCGCAGATCCGACACAAAAACAGAGTTGCCAGAGAATGGCACCTAACCAGACGTCCCGACACCAGACGCCTACTCAATCGGCTGCAGCGAGAGCTGAAGGCGGCGATCCAAGATCACCGCAACAGAGAATGGTCCGCACGCTTAGCCACCCTCCAAATTAGTGACGGTACCTTATGGAAAGAAACAAGGCGTTTCACCAAGAGGAAAACAAAAATACCACCGCTGCACGGTGAAAGGGGCATAGTGTTTAGCGACCAGGACAAAGCAAATGCACTGGCAGATCATTTTGAGCGGCAATTCAGATCCGCTCAGGACTATGATGAGGATGAAATTGCGGACATCCGTCGTCGACTGACCAGATTCCTCTCAGTTGATGATGAAGACTACACCATAGACGAAATAACACCTGAAGAAGTTCGCAGCATTATAAACCGGCTTCATCCTAGGAAGGCTCCTGGGATCGACAATATTAGTAACCAACTATTGAAAAATCTTCCCCAACAAGTCGTCGACCACATCACTGATATATTCAACATTATCATAAGCAGCCAGCTCTTCCCTCGCTGTTGGAAACGGGCCACGGTGGTTGCAGTACCAAAGCCGGGGAAAAACACCCTCTTCCCCCAAAATTATCGACCAATCTGTTTGCTTTCGTCAATTAGTAAGGTACTAGAACGACTTGTACTCAAGAGACTGGAGGCCCACATTAACAGGGAGCATATAATCCCTGATTATCAATTTGGATTCCAAAGGGGTCACTCTGCAACACAGCAAATCATGAGAATCGTCGAGCGTGCGACCGCGGCCTATAACCACAGAGGTTATTGCCCGCTAGTTCTTCTGGACGTGGCCCGTGCGTTCGATTCAGTTTGGCACAGTGGGCTGTTATTCAAGCTTTACACACAGGGCATCCCCGGCCCTCTGGTAAAGCTCATCAAAAGCTACATTTCTGGGAGATCCTTCCAAGTACGAGTCGGCAGCGGCATCTCATCTCGTAGACCCATCAACGCCGGTGTACCACAGGGGTCGGTACTCGGCCCAGTGTTATACAACCTATACACTGCCGACATACCAGCCCCTGCCACAGTTCGCACAGCCCTCTACGCCGACGACACGGCATTCTTCACCGCACACAGGTGCAAGGTCGCAGCAATTAGGAGGCTCCCGGAGGTCCTTCAACAAACAGAAGCTTGGGCCAGGAGATGGAGGATCTTGCTTAACACCGCCAAGACGCAGGCAATATTATTCACGAGACGCCTGGGGAAGCGTGATCGGGAGAGAAACCATACACCAAACCTGCACCTCAACGGGGAAGATATCGTATGGTCACCTACAGTTAAATACCTCGGCGTAGTCCTTGACTCTCGCCTGACGTGGCAAAGACACACGCAAGAGGTAAGAAGGAAAGTGGCAACTAGGCTTCAAGAACTCTACCCCCTGCTGAACAGGGACAGTGCCTTGTCAGCCAGCACCGGCGTCAACATCTATTGCAGTCTCGTACGCCCAATCCTTGAGTATGCATGCCCAGTGTGGGGGTATGCTTCCAAGACTAGCATCAAACGGCTGCAAATAATGCAAAACCGCGCACTTCGGCGTGCACTACATGTGCCATGCCGGTTCCCTACAGCCCCCTTGCATGAAGCCGCAGGGATACCATTACTCTCGGAGCGAATCCTCAAAGTAACAAGAACATTCTACAGAGCCGCCAGAAAATCACTGAATCCCATCATAGCCAATTTGGGACAGTACTCGACCACGTTTGACAAGCACAAAAGGCCCCTGTCAATAGTGACAGACAATTAAAATATCTCAGAGCGAAAACAAAGACACACCAACAGTAATGATACGCATCTTGTAAGATTGAAGGAAATGTCAAAAGACAAAAACTTCACCAAAACTGCAAAATAAAGTAATTTTGCAGAAAATGCTCGGGTGTGTGTGTGTGTGATATTGGTGGAATAATTCTGAGTGGTGTATGAAGCCTAAGTTGACCATGACCACAATCTCGCACTAGACTTTAGGTGATGAGGCCTGAGTGGATAAAATATCTAAACACCCACTTTGACCTAACAATTTACGACAGTTCAAATGTGAGCACTATCTTAGGCGTAATAGAACCTATGGTGACGTTTTGGATACTTGTCGATGTGTGGGGATCTTCTATTAAAATGTGGGTTATGATGGCTGTTTGATGACCAAGAAACTATCAGTTAGCTAAGAGCATTATGGTAACTTTATCGTGGTTACTTGAACGAAGCATGCAATTACAAACAAATGTCACACTTGGCCCTGAATCCGAAGGTTGGCGTTAGATGGGAACATTTTAAACCGAATGGAGAACTCTCCTGGGTCCTGATTTATTGAAAAATAATTTCCTGGAAAAGGGGTGAATTTTCCTGGAAAACTGCAGTAGAAGCACCTTAAGTGAACATTTTGGTACCTGGCTACTGATTAGGAGAAGACTTTGCGAATTTTCAATTTTTGGTTTACTTTAACGCACGAACAGAAGGTAACCCTGTCTGTAACTGATCAGGGAATCATTGGAAAACAGAAGGTGGTTTGACGAAGTGCTGGGCGTATGTTGGCGATGAGGCTAGGGTGGATCTTGGTGAAAGAATTAGGAATAGTGCACTGGATTTCTTCTATAAGGAAGTGGGTAAATTTTCCATATCTCCACCTTGGTTACAGGCGATGGTCTCAGGCATGTTCTGTGGTTAGCGTGACTCGATTTTTATCACATAGGACTGGCGTACTTCGATTCGACATGGGTGAAATTAGTAAGATTAACAGACGTATTTCGTTCCTGGAACATACGTGCTGTGCTGTGAAATACAGTTAAAGGTGTCAATCACTGATGTGTCACAAGGGATTGATTGGAATTTTAGACAAAGTACAGCTAAGGACACTCAATTTGTGATTGCTTACGAAAGCATAACAGAATTGATACAGACGACAAAGGTTTGACCTTGATGGCAACAATTAAGAGTGTGATTAAATATTTTATACCAATGGCAACAGAGATAAGATTAGGGAAATAAGGAGTCGTACTGACGTTTCCATTCCTTGAGCTTTGCCATTGTCAAACTGGAAACTTTGATTTTTTTCTAGCTTTGATGTGGGAAAGGCTTTGTCACAAATATTTTCAAGTGGCCTCTTGTCCAAAGACAGGGCTGAGAAATAGGCTTGAAAAAAATTACATGCTGATTGGTTTGACATCATGTATTCACTTCAGAAACTGGTTTTCAAATCGACAACTTTGCTTTAGTTTAGGAGCTATTAATTCATCGAGGTCACACTTACATACATCAGTAAACCCCTTCAATGCCTCTTTGAGTTCAAAAAGTGTCTGTGTTTCATTACACACAATTTAATACATCCTTTAAAATACACGGAATGTAGGTGACACTCGTGAGCTATATTGTATTGTTCATAACGAATCCAACATGATGTGACTAATTGAGTTTGTTTCCCGTCTCTTCGTCGGTGTATTAATTTTTAATGTCTGCCTGCTTCGATGAACGGAATTTTTTTATGGTTTTCCCTACCTTCGTCGGTGAATGTCTCTCGGTTTCAATGAAAGGATTTCACCATTGATGGGTTTTTGAGGCTACGAATTTTGAAAGGAATAACGTATGTGTGGTATTGCTATACTTTATCACAATAATTTCATTTTTTAAACTTTTTAACGTCTCTCTAACAACGTGGCCTTTTGAGACGGGGAAAGGATGGGGAGCAAGGAATGGGAAGGAATTCGGCCATGTCCTTTTGAAGGAAGCATCCCGGCATTCACCTGGAGTGATTTGGGTGAAACCATGGAAAACCCAAATCTGGATGCCCGGAACCTCCGTCCTCTCGAATACAAGGCCAGAACGCTAAATAATTTCATGAAATCAGGTACACATAGAATTCTTCCTCGGTTTTATATCTGGAGTTTATGACGTTTTTTTTCATATCGAACGTTAAAAGGAAACATTTATGCTTTTCGACTTATTTTTTATTCATAGCAAGCTGGCGCCATACTCTCTAGGTGTGGAAACTAAAATTTTCGTTTTGAAATTGACGAGTTGGAACGGCTTTTTCAATAAAAACACCGCTGCCGGACTCGAACCGGCGACCTTTGGCACTCTAGCCCCAACGCTACCGAGATCGTTAGTTGAATTCTCTCTATCGTTAACGCTGTTAACGATTAATTATATTGAAATCCCACCTTACTGATGCTTATTTCCTCTTTATATTCGCTCAGAGTTATAAACATCCTCGAATATCAGAACTGCATTGTATAGATATGAATTTGAGCTAAGTCAGGACATTCCATAGTTCATTATCACGTTTTAAACGTAAAAGTTACGCTTTCTCGTGGTCTATGTCTTATTTATTAATTAAATACAAAGACTCGAGCAGTTTTTCTGTTCACCCAGAATGAAAACTAAATTTTCGATTTTCGTTTTTAAAACACGTTATTCTGGCGAGGGATTAGGCTACCATAAAAGATTCTTATTTTTGTTCTACGAAAACTGACATATAATAATTATTCTCATCTCGTAATAATTTCTTCTTGAACCGCAGTGAATTTCTATGTATCCTGCTGGAACGGTTTCGATGGCGCAACCCGATAGCAGGACACCTGAACAAATAACAAATACACATGAAATTTTTTGCAAGCCTGAGACTCCGCAAAATGCATTGGTAGCCCTAATTTCTTTGTCCGCCAGCCAGGCACCCAGCTATGCTTTCATAATGGTGGATGGCAAACACACACCAGCCTAGCTGTATCGCTCTGTAATGGAGCCATTTCGTAACCTGTCGGACTTCCGGGCAAACAATAGCCGCTCACGCAAACGTCGAAATATTTCACGCATATTGGGACACCCGCGCCATCCTGCCGCCGATCGGTGAACTAACGGTCCAGCGCCCCCAGGAGATGCTGCCATCTGTGTGGCCAATCGGGGAACTAACGGCGGCCATCTTGACCGGCCAAACGGGGGCGGCCATCTTGACCGGCTCAACGGGGGGCGGCCATCTTGTGACGTCACGGGTTTTCCCGGTTTCTTCCTTGAATCGGCTACCCCCTCCTACTGATCCAGTTTTCTGGTATTCAACAAACAAACAAAATAATAATAATAATATAAAAAAATGACGGTATGCCTCGCCTGTCGCACCGCTACGACAGTGGCGACTCTGGCGGGGAAACCTGCTCGATTACATGATCACTCTCCGACGAACATTCTGTGCAAAAATGATAACATATAGAAACACTCTGTATAATTCAAGTAAACGTAAATACGCCGATGTGAGTATGCCTCTCATGTTAATTGAATAAACTGTCGGGTTATGACATTATTAGTGGTAAACTTTTCAACCCTCTAAAACTCTATGTGTAGAGCACAGCACTGTATGGTAGTGACTCATGGACTTTATAAATACCAAAAAGAAGGAAAATAATAATAATATATACATAAAATAAACTCAAACCAGTGACACGCATAGACAGGCATCAGTTAAAAAACGGCGTGAGGCTAGGATGTAGTCTATCCCCTGGCCTTTTGAAGGAAGCATCCTGGCATATGATTGCAAATGGTCTACAAGTAACAGAATATAACCATTTCAAGTCAATGTTCGGTTCAGTTTGATGAGAGGTCAATCCATGCTACGTAAAACACAGTCCATACCAGGATATTTTTTGGCGGGGTGACAATGACGTCTTACATTGGCTGACTGTTGCTTTGTGTTTGGGTCGTAACCATAGCGCAATTACTCGTCACCTTTGACAGAAAATCTGGATCAATTTCAAAGCGTGACATGTTTCAAGTCGACGTTCTTTTTTATTGTTAGTCACAGCCCGAGGAAAAAACTTGGCAGCAACCGTTTTCATTCCTAAATCTTCTGTTAAATTTCGCTGAACCGAGCTCCAAGATAACCCACTAATTTCTGACAGTTGATCAATTGTCTGTCGACGGTCAAAGAGCAAAAGCTCTGGAATTTTTTCAACATTTCGTCGATTCGGACATTTGATGGACGTGCAGAACGAGGTTTGTCATCAACCAACATGTCGCTATTTTTAAACCGAGTGAACCGAGTTTCAACAGCATTTTATCTCAGTACAAAACAAAGTTTCTCAGCTGCACGTTACTCACTTAAACTTACATCACAAAAAAACGAAACAATAACAAAACAGCGCTGGCAGAAACAGATTAACAGAAGCCAGGTCGACAACACACGCGGCACTGTACTGCAAATGAGTTGCGCCATAAACGCCTAGCGGCAGAAACGCGTATTTTTTTTAACTGCTTTACGTCTCTCAACAGCGAGGTCTTTAGAGACGGGAAAGGATGGGGGGCAAGGATGGGGGCAAGGAATGGGAAGGAATTCGGCCATGGTCTTTTGAAAGAAGCACTTGGCATTTGCCTGGAGTGATTTGGGAAACCATGGAAAACCCAAATCTGGATGCCCGGACGGGGATTCGAACCGCCGTCCTCCCGAATGCGAGGCGAGAACGCTAACCGTTACACCACCATTCTCGGATTCCGGTGAACTTCGCTGTTCATACCGGAGAATTCTCATACCTTAGAGAACGATAAAAGCAGCAGAGTACATTTTCTTGCAATCCCTTTGCCTGCCATTTATATCTTGTCTGTGTTCTTGACGAGTTTTGTCTCCCTGCTGATCCTGGATTTGCTTCCACCGCTGACAGACAAATAGGCGGAGCATGTTCAAACCAGTCGATGAAACGATGCAGCCACACCTGGCGGGGTTGGGGTCGCTCAAGTGGTCTGCCCTGAGGAATGGGCAACTGCTGCTTCGTAGATTACGGTTAGAGGCCGCTCAAGTGGTCTGACAATAGTGAAATAGGATAAAGGACCGCGAGAGCAGCTGACGCGACACACCTGGTGTGGTTGGGGTCGCTCAAGTGGCCTAACAAAGAACCCCAAGGGCAGCTGGTGCTAGGGAAGGCAGGTGTTCAAACAAGTGACCATGTTTGACAGGTTGGGAGGAGAACAAAGAACCGCGAGGGCAGCTGGCGCGACACACCTGGTGCCGTTGGGGTCGCTCAAGTGGCCTAACAATTGAGGGGAAACTGAGGTTAGTCAAGTGGTCCTCAAGTCAAGTGGGAGGGGAGAGAATAATAGAGGGGAAACTGAGGTTAGTCAAGTGGGAGGGAAGGGTGGGGACGGAGGGGAGGTAGGGGTTGGGGGGAGAGGGGAAGGGGGCGTGGCCAATTAGGACGCATGACTGCACCCATTGTGTGGGCTCGCTCCCGCAAATCCACACTACTTACCTTATATACTATGAATGTTAAATTCCTCCACCTATCTGCTTTTGCCATTCAAGAATTTTAATTTTTTTATGCGTTCATCGTTTTTGGCAATTTATTCATCGCCGCCCTAGGTAATTTATTCCAATCCCTAACCTTCTTACTCAAAAAAGAAAATTTTCTCTCCTCCTTATACATGAAATCGAATACCAGTTTGTGTCCACGGTCATCTTTTCCTTTCCATGTACTACTCCTATCTCTTCGACCAATATCCCTTCTAGTTACGCCTTGTACACCCCCAGCACTCTCTTCAACCTCCTCCTATCTTCCAATGACTGCCGGTACCAATCCAGCTCCTTTATCATATTAGTTGAGCGGTCTAGCGGCTCAGTAGTTAAGATGTCTGACTGGTGATCGAAAGGTCCCCGATGCGAATCCCTGTCTCGGCGGGGATTTTCATATGCGCTTAACCCGACCTGCACCTCTGGCACAGCTTTCTTGTAACGTGAAGTACCCTAGAACGCTTCCTTGGTTCGGATTTCACGTTAAACAGTAGGTCTCCTATACGCGGTAGGTTTACCAGGATAGGTTAGGCAACTACGATTGGGGCGGCTCGCGCAGCCGATAAGAAACCCTGTCACCAGGTCATTATGACCACACGGAATTATTATTAATCATATGAGTGCTTCCTGTGGTAATTTCCACAAACAAATCTAGCCGCTCTCCTTGCACGCCCTCCAGCTCTTACATTTGACACCCAAAATGTGGGTTCCAAACTGCTACGCAGAATAAAAACTTATTTAAGGAGTCGGCAAAAACTTAATGACCACATGGTAGTGCACGCAAACCGAGAAACAGCGGAAGACTTGGATAAATCGCTGATATATTTATAAATAGAGCTAAAGATCGACAAAATATGTTTGCATTGGAAAAAAAGATATCGTTACCGGCATATAGATAGTAAAATGCTCCTTCTTAATATTAATGTTGATTTGTTGGTCATACTATTCGTAGTACAACTGAATATATAAAGTAGGTAGTAATAAATATCTTCTGCTAATAAAAGTTACGTTACACAATGATAATAAAAAAATGGTTTCATTATTTATATTTTCATTATTCTGGCAGGTATCCTTCCTTTATTTTTCTATACAGCCTTTCTTACCTTGTCTTTTTTTTTTTAAACCTTCTCCACTGTATCTCTGTATTAATTATTAGATATACCCATGACTTCATTAGCTATAGCGATACTACCGGACACAAATCAAATGCAGTAGTAAAATTCTGACTTTTACTAGGAGTACAAAAATTATTATTTATTGATACACTATTATTATAAACTCTAAAATCTGTAAGTTTATTACTAAATTACATCAAAAGGGCTGACCCCATTTTAATGAAGTTGGTAGGTTTTTGGTCTGGAATAGAATTTATAAAATGCAAAATCTTTCTATCCTACTCTGCCTGTCTATTCGCTTATGACTTGAAATCTGCTACACAGACTTAGAGGGGATTTTCACGATTATGTAAAAGTAGCTGATGCCCGTGACTTCGTTCATGTTCGTCAAGAATTTTTATTTATCCTATATTACTCCCTTGCAAATGATCAACACACCAGTAAAAGTACCATACAAATCGGTTAACACTCGTCACCATTTCGTTTAAAAAAGCTTTTTATCAAATTAGTACGAGCACCCGCGAGTTTTCATAAAAGCCGGTGCCCCTGATTGGGAACATGCATTGTAGCACGGTAGGACGTGGGGTAGTGTTTGAGTTTCGCCACTGGGAGAAGGTTGTATGCAGGAGTTCATGATCTTTGTACGCAAGCTAAAATAGCATATTTAATGAACTTGAAACTTGTTTGAATGTACGTAAGTTATTTCAAGGAACGGTGTTGATTAAACTCAGTAGTATTTCGACCAGAACAGTGAGGTTTTCATTTCTAGACGTTGTAATAATACTTCTCAACTTGTTTGGCGATTATATGCCTGAAAATAGTTATTAAATCCATGAGAGCTAACGGCTTGCATATGTTGAGAGAGGAGAATAGGACCTTTAACGTGTAAGGGAATAAACTGGCATTGGGGTTAGAATACCAGCTAAGTCCCTTAACTTACTTTTCCTCTTCTTGTTGCATCACTTTGGAAAATTTTACTTAAAGTTCACAAATTTCAATACACCGCTGTAAAGCCACGGAAATAATCAACTGCAGTTAATCTTGGTCACCACCCTCTTTTTATCAAACCTTAAGAGAGAAAAGTCCAAACTATGAAATGAAAAAGTTGATGAATTTTCACTATGCAGATGAATTACAAATAAGTCACAATATCACAAAAGTCATGTACAGTTGATTTAAAAAGGCGATCGAAACTTCTTCTCCATCAGAAAGCAGATTATGGACGGTAAAGCACACAGAGAAAACCCCTAAGAAAATTTAAAAGTACTTAATACTTGGTACAATCTGGAATGTTCCCTCGATAAACTAACATGGCGCCGATTCTGCACTGTTCCCTATAGTATCCAACGGAATAATTCCAGTCTCGACCTGAAGGAGCGCAGATCTTGTTTCCACCAGTGCCAACGCCGTACTACAGAGACAATCCGTACTAACTATTCGCGGGACAATTCGGATCCTATACGGGGCTTCAAATCCATCCGCATCTCTGACGTCACCGCAAATAGTGCACAAAAATGCTAAAAATTATTCTTCCTAGAGGCTTGAGCTTGAGATATGATTTAAATTATATTTATTCTGTGTATTTATTGCCTCTTGGTGTCTTCGCTAAAAATCAACGGTTTAGCTTTAATGAATATTTTTAATTCGCCATGCTTTAGACCTGCCGTCACTACCGGAACTGACTGTTCTCTAGGGAATAACCTTTCTCGAAGCTGACTCCATCTTAACTGTTCAAAATTCTAATTTAATATTGGATGTTTCACTCCATTGTGTCTAAAGTAACTTTCCTATCTTGAAATAAAAATTAGTATGACATCCCTTTCCCTTAAATACATCTTTTCAAAGTATTCCCAGGACTGTAGGAGGTTTGGTTCGGCTATAAAAAATTATATTTATCATTTTGACGTAAGATTTTGGATACAGTGATATTTTAAATTTGTTCTCCCACTTCAACTATTGCTTGGAACTGCCTAAAAAGTAAACCAAATTATTCAGAAAGGATTGAAGTTTTGATACGTGTGCTGTTTAAGTTCGAAATCTAATTGAAAGTGCCGTTTAGAATTTTTAGAAATGTCAGCTGATTAAAAATTACGTGATTTATTGAATTAAACTGCCTTAGCCTTAATATCCCGAGTGAAATGTTACAAAATTCTATTTCTCGGAATTTATTATTATTATAAAAGTTCTTTAGGGGGCATCCACAAATTACGTGAGGTGTTTTTCCGGATTTCTGGACCCCCCCCTCCCCCCTGGTGAGATTTCGTGAGATCTGGCCGTACCCCCCCCCCCCCCCTCTGGTGAGATCTGGTCCGTGAGAACCCCCCCCAGAAATCGCCCTCGAAACTTTCGTAGACCTTTTTTTTTTTTTTTTTTTTAGGTCACACCCTAACTTTTTTTGACGAAATACCCTCCTAAAATCGACTTTGGCGCAAATTGTAGACCTTTTTTTTGGCTCTACTATCCCCAAATTTTTCGCAAAATCTCACGTGAGATTTCCGTAGACCCCCCCCTCCCCCCTGGTGAGATCTGGTGAGATTTCGCCGGACCCCCCCCTCCCCTATTTCACCTCACGTAATTTATGGATGCCCCCTTACCGTGATTTAAAGTGACTGTAAATAGGAGAATTATATCGAAATGAAAATTGATTGTTATTAAACTGGATTATTGTGGATTTAACTAATTCTGGTAAGTTTAAAGTTCATTTACTGCTTCTAAAGGCTTATTTATGTCTGTTATTATAGTTTCAGTTACTTTTTTGGTTTTAAAACTTCCTTATTTACGAAATCAATCGTCAGATACATGGTTTCAATCTCTCATAACTATAGCGGTACGATGGATAATCTTATGATTTTTATGGAGTTCACTCCCTCTCCTCTCTGCTATCTTTCTAAAAGAGTAGTATTTGCCAAAATACTAGGATGCTTACAAACGTCTAAGTAACACGCCATCATCCACTAACAAAGTGGTTAACTCACAACTGGCTGACAATTTCTAGGATGATTGGTAGCTTACATTTTGCGACCACTGCCAGGTTAACTCACAAACATTGGAAATTAAGAAGTAACAATGAAAAATATTGCAAGATAGAAAACATTACAGAATCAGGACGGACGATACCATTGATATTTTTTGGACAAGTACATAGAATGAGGGGCGGCCGCGTAGCTCAGGTGGTAGAGCGTCTTATTGCGGCCTGGACAACCGGGGTACGATTCCCGACGAAGCCGAGGATCCTTCCTCGAAGCTGAACGTTCGGAACGGCTCCCCAGGCCCACTCAACCTGCTATCCAATGAGTACCGTGGAGGAAACTCCGCGGGAAGGTAAAGAATAGCCGGAGCATGGCGCTGACCTCATCACATCCATTCTAGTGCCAACGGTTGTAATGGGAATGCGGAGCTCTAACTCCGTGAATCCTACAGAATGCGACAGGAGCCGTAGGAACCACGTGTCCTTTACCTTTACATAGAATGGATAGCAAAAGATTGACCAAATAGACCTTATATCATTGGAACAAGAAATCGACAACAACCTAGATTCAGGAAGTTAAAATAAAGATAAGAAAAAATATATAAGTGAAGAAGAAGCAACAGAGGCAGATATATTTATGAGAAGAAAACTGGCTCGAAATGGTCCGAAGAAATTGAAAGAATCCATGATGAGAAAATGAAGGAGCACTGGTGGATGATGGAACAACAAAAGGAGCAGCATTGAAATTTGCTTGTGATCCTTAGAAGCTAGCTAAGTCGACAATAGAAGACAAAGTCTCTCTATTTTCTATAGCCGGTGCCAGGAACGGTCTCCCGACTTTGTCTAGAGACAAAGCAACGAGATTGTTGATAGATTTGGTTGCGTGTCCCTATCTAGAAGCTGTTTGAAGTTAGTTCAGTTATTGATAGAGTAGTAATTACAATTGTTGTTTGTGAAGTTTCATTATCTTTTTTTTTTTTCTTAACTGCTTAACGTCTCCTATAACAACTAGGTCTTTAGAGACGGGAAAGGATGGGGGGGCAAGGAATGGGAAGGAATTCGGCAATGGCCTTTTGAAGGAAGCATCCCGGCATTCACTGGAGTGATTTGGGGAAACCATGGAAAACCCAAATCTGGATGCCCGGACGGGAATTCGAACCGCCGTCCTCCCGAATGCGAGCCCGAACGCTAGCCGTTACACCACCACGCTCGGTAAGTTTCATTATCAAAAAACATATTTTGATGAGTCCTTAGTTTTTCACGAAAACATTTTATTGGTATTGTAATTAGAGGAGACTATGAGTTTGAAAACTTTCACCCGTGTGCTCCCCAAACACTTTGAACCTGAAGATGGCAGGGGGAAAGATTAACAATGAGGGGGGGGGGGAATTGGACAAATCATCCAAGTATTCTCAGGTTGGCAGTCAAATAGAGTTATATCGCGAGCAGAGATTCTTTTGTGAGCCTCGTATACACTATTAGAGTCTCTAGAGATCGCCCCTTCTGTTGGATGTTTTTACGGGCTGGACTTGACTTCCGATGTGGCGTATACTGTTCAGAGTCGTGTAGATGTATCAGTGACCAGTGTTTACCGCGGAAAGTGAAACGTGGCTACGGGGGGCATACCATACACAGTATTGGAGATGGATAACATTCAGTTGTAAAATTCATTATGCTTCTTTTGGCCCACATTGTATCAACGACGCCAAGCAATACGGTGCTATCAACGGTTCTAGTACTCCCCATCCAATGTTACTAACCCGTTTAAATTTGTACAGATGCCAACATAAAGCAATACAGTTACGCGTTTCTTGTTCTCAGGAGACCAAGAAATGTATTAAACGCGTCTAGATATAGTGTAAACTGTACATCTGTCAATATTTTTATTACTTTTTATTTTCATCGAGCTTGGTGGGTGACGCTGTGGCCTCGTATTTAGGAGGGCGCAGGTTTGAATCCCCGTAAAGTGATTTCGATTTCTCATAGTTTCCCGAAATCACTTCACACTAATGCCAGGATGGTTCCTTCAAAATGTGGAATTAATTCAATTTACTTGCTTCCAGTACGTCATGCACCTAATGACCACGACATCGACAAGGGGTGAAACCATAAGAAAAATGTATGTTTTCTTATTACGACTTTTATACTCAAAAGAAGCGACGTTCTAGAAACAGTATAATGCGAGAAAATCATTAATGAACAATACACTTTATTAGTAAGCTAAATTTTAAGTTACTATCGATCCAATTGAAGAGAATATCACTGTATCTAACAGAACGTCCATACTACACTGGTGTGCAAAACTTAATGACGATAAAGTAGCATAACACTGGGTGGAAATGTATGAAAATGCAGGAGCATCTTTCACACGGGTCTCCCACGCCTGCACAGAAAGCTGGACGTCACATGGTGTAAGGTAATCACCAGGGCCGCATTTGGGCTTTGTGGGCCCCTAGGCTTTAGATGTGGTGTGGGCCTTCCTGTCGGCAATGGCCTAGGCGTAGACCCCTCAGATTATTTTTCTTTTTAAGCTTTATTACTGGCCCAGGCAGGGACCCGAGGTTGTGGAGCGGGCCCTCTTTGTGGTGCAGGCCGCTAGGCTACAACCTAAGTAGCCTAGCTTAAATGCGGCCCTGGTAATCACAGCTATAGCGCCAAATGTGTATGGCCATGCAACAGTAGAACTCCAGTTACCTGAATCGCTCTTTAAGACGTGCGTGGAACAAATTGAAAGGCATACCAACTGAAGTAGAGAAGGAAAAGGAGAAACAGGAAAAAGATGCTCAAGGAAAGGAAAGGGAAGAGACAGGAGAAGATGGGGATGACCTGTCACTTGAAAAATTCAGAAACATTCTTTTGAAAATTCCTGCATGTTCAGAAGTTTGTGCTCAGGGGCGTAGCTACTATGGGGCTAGGTGGTGCAGTGCACCGGGGCCCCTACGCTCAGGGGGCCCCCAAGCATACCTCAAGGGGCCCCAAAGCGCATCTCTGGGGGGCCCCAAGCGCAGTTTAGAGGGCCCACGAGCCTTCTCGGCAAACTGGCGCTGCTCAGGGGGCCCCCAACCACTGCTAACGGGGCCCCTAAGGGCAACTCAACGGCCCCCATCCTCAGCTCAGGGGGCCTATACTAGCACACGAAGCAAAAAAAAGGTCGCCCGTCTGGCCTGAGGGCCCAAAATAATTTTTTTGCACCGGGGCCCTTGTTGACCTAGCTACGCCACTGTTTGTGCTGAAGATACAGGAGAGTGGGTGGTGTGCGATTCGTCAGACCCTGGGTATGAAATTCTAAATTGCGATGAACTTATTCAAAGTGTGAGAGAGGAAAGTGTCGAGGAATAAGATGACCTTAATGTCGAAGTTGAAGCAGACCCGGGACCATCAGCCAGTCAAGCATTTGCCGGCCTTGAAACTGCGTTGATTTTCATGTAGCGTCAGCCCGCGTGTGACTACATGCAACTACTCATTGTCAGACGGATGAGAGACTTTTCTGCCCGAAAATGGATTAATACGTTCAAACAGCTTACTTTGTTCGGGATGTTCAGCAAGAAATGACTTTTAGTTACAGTATGGTACGTACAGTACATACTGTACTAATGTACAACAATTGTAAGTACGCTTAACATGTAAAAGTGTTGCCCTTTCATTTAATAAATTAAAAGCCCAGTTTTTTCTCCCATTTTCAACATACATAGAATAATTAATTAAAATAGACGCTTTTTCGGAAAAAATCCATTCATCCGAATTTTTGATTATACGAATGGGGTACGGTCCCAATTGATCCGGATAGTTGGAGTTTGAGATGTAAAGGTTTGGGAGAGACTATATTAGCCTCTCCAACCAAATGTCAGCCTCTCCTTCACGATGTGCACCCTGTTTAGACGGATAAAATACGAAACCAACGAGTTTTGGAAATGATGGGCGAGGAAAGATGAGACAGGATGGTAGGTCATATTTTGAGACATGCAGGATTGGTTAATTTGTTAGTGGAGGGAACAGTCGAAGGTAAGAACTGTAGAGGAAGACAGAGACTAGAATATATGAAGCAGATAATTGAGGACGTAGGTTTTAAGGAGTGCATTGAGATGAAAAAGCTAGCGCAAGATAGGAAGGGATGGAGGATTGCATCAAACCAGACTGATGACAGCAAAAATTAACAAATAAATTGGAATTTACCTTCTACTGTAGATGAAGGAACAGTGTGTGTCAATCAACGATCTATTATTGTGCATTGTTTATTTAATTTAATTGCAATTGCAATGGAGCACAGGCTCCGGTGGCTATTTCCCTACACACCCATCTTCCCCCTATCCTGCACCTACCTACATTTGCCCTCTACAAATTTTATCTTTAAATTATTTCAAAGTTTTTGGTAAATTATTCATCATTTCTCTTGGTAACTCATTCCAATCCCTGACACCCTTACCTAAAAAAGAGAATCTTCCCACACCCTTGTGCCTGAAATTGAGTGCCAGCTTGTGGTCATGGTCTTCTTTTCCCTTCCATGCACTACTTTTCATAACTATTGCAATATCTTTCCATGCCTCATCGCCAGTAAATGCCCTGTACACTCCCATGACCCTCCTCATCCTCCTCCTGTCTTGCAATGAATCCCATTCCAGCTCCTTTATCATATCCGTAACTGATTGCATTCTGCAATAATTTCCAGAAACAAATCTAGCAGCCCTTTTTTGCACCCTCTCCAACTCCTGTATTTGATACGTAAAATGAGGATCCCATACTACACTACCATATTGGAGCAATGGTCTCACCAAAGTTTTGTAACCCAATTCCTTTACTTCTCCCGTACATCCCCTCATCACTCTCTCCAACAAGTGCAGAACTTTGAAACTTTTTCCTACCACCAGTCCTATGTGTCCTGCCCAGTTAAGTTTGTTATCAAAAGTAATTCCAAGATATTTACATTTCAAGTCTTCAGCAAGCAATTCTTTCCCCACCTTATATTCATTGTTGTCGTGTTATTCATTACTAAGCCCCGGATTTTTAGGTTCTAAAAAACCAAATTTAGGTTTATTCAACTCACGTTTTAGGCTTTCATAGGTTTTTAAAATTCTGATTTAGGAACTTACACGTTTTTAAGGGAAATAAAATTTAAAACACGCAATATATACTGCCATAGTGTTAAAAATATTGTTGACTTTACAATACAATGTCAAGTACTCCTTAAAAACTTCCAACATGTCATTGGTCGATCACATTAAAATATGCAAAATAAACCACTATTATGTTCAAAATACTTCGTCTGTATTGTGTATGGTAAACAACTCATTTAAAACTTCTAATATGACACTGAACAATGAAATATTTTGACAGATTTTCAGGAGTAAATCCTCCTCTTTTTTCCGTTCAAATTCTCTTGAATGCGGAAAAACTACACTTTACGTCACATGTGGTCAGTGGTGTGAACTTTGTATCAGCGATTTCCTTAGGATTCCAAGGCAATATTCTTGTTTCTTTAGACCACAGTGGACACGGCCTATGTATTCCATCCTCTTGAAATCTGGACTGCGGGCTAAAACAGACTCCTGCTTCTGAGCTATAAACACCCCAACTTGTCCAGGAGCCACTTTGGCCCTCACTTCTTGGGGATTTGAAGTTCTTTCGTCAACGGTAGAGTACCTCCTTCCAAATTCTTGATTGAAAATTCTGGGTTGTAAAAATTTGCCTTTATATATTTCAACTTCTGTACAGCTGGTACTGAGTGCAACACTTTCTTTGCATTTACTATAGCAATAGCTTCGCTTTCATCTAATGATTCGATGACCTCCGTGATGCTCTCATGGTTTTCTGCATAATATACTGCGGCTGAGAGCCAGGTCCCACATCGTGTCACTACTGGCTCAGGAAGGAGGGGTATCGATGAAAGTAACTACTCGACTTGGCGCTTTCAGGAATATTTCTTCACTGAAGGAATTATCTCTTTAACTACAGGGTACTGTAACCGAATTTTTTCAGCTACCTCGTGCAACCCATGAGCTAGACAGGTGACATGGACCATTCGAAGATGGAATGCCTTCAAACGCTCCCCTGCTTTTATCATATAAGCTGCACTGTCTGTCACCAACGACAATTTATCCTAGCGTTCTGGACCATAACAGTTTTGATGCATCCCTTAAAGCAATTACCACAGTAGACTGGGTAGTCATTGGAGGTTCTCTGCACATAATGACTTGGGGTATACTACGTCCCTCACATGCGAGCTTGCCCACAACAACGCTATATATCTGCCGCAGGCATCTGACGTCTCGTCTACATTTAACCAGATGAAATTGTCGGCAATGTCCACTAGTTCTTCAATGGTTTTCACTTGAAGATGAGGCAAATAATTCTTACTTAAAGTGAATTCATCTCATATTTTTCTGTTGCAAAATTCTTCCAAAATGGTTTTCAGGACTGCATTCTGGACTGTTGAAACTGGTATATTAGCGGCAGTGAGAACTTCACACAGACGCAGGTGAAACGAATCTTCTGCACCCAGCTTTGAACTTGTAACTTGTAACTTGAAACTCTGCTTCTGTTCGGAAGCGTTTCTCCTGGTAACATTTGCCAAATGAGTTGCTGAATTCTGATACTGTAGTACGTGGGATCATTTTTCTGCAGTCACTTATATAGAAATCAAAATAAAAATAGTCCACCTGAATATAACACCCCGGAAAATACCCAGTTAATATTATGAAATTTCATCCAGCAGTCTAGACTGTCACTTTACGTTACTTTGGAAATGAAAACAAATAAAATCTAATTTATTTTTTAAAATTATAAAAGATATATGAATATAAAACAAATTAAACTTACTGGTTTCACACATGCTTGACAATATATAATTTTCTCTCATCTTTAGAAAAGTTCTTATTCGTTCCTAACCACTCTCGCAGGTGACTACTTCTTGAGGATTTCTTTTTAGGCATTATTGCTTTTAATTAAGGAACTAAACTTATGTAGGCCTACACAATATTTTAATTTCCGTGTTACCACTGAACGATGACGGTATACAACTGTTAAATTCTCAGAAAGGGTTTGCGTTCCTGAGATTGTTAATGTTTAACGTGCTATGTTTAAAACTTGCTTTGTCGATTTGTTTCTACTGAATGTAAACCTTTGTAATAATGTGAAGTTGCCACACCGTATTGTTACAGCTTTTCTCAATGTCAACAATTAGGTTAAAACACATCATTTAATATTGTGGTGAATAGTTATTCCAATTTTAAAATAAATTCTTCCATTTTATACGTAAACATAGTTCGTTTACCCTCCAAGTTCGACTTTACCCCTCGGACTATGTTAGGGATCATTTCCATACTGCTCACATTTGCAGTGTCTTTGATCTTAGGATTCATGTAAAAATAGATACAGCTGGTGATGGTGACTGACCGGATCGCCATGTAACATTAATTTGGATCGATGTAGAAGAAGAAAACGAAATTTTTGAGAAGGAAGGGGGAAAAGGAAGCAGCTACCCGTAACCTGTCCACATGGCACTGTTCCCGCAATTGCCTGGAGGGGAAAAGGAAAATCACGGAATACCACGTCAGAACAGCTGATGGTTGGATTCAAACCCATGGCGTCTTCCACAGACCGTAGCCCTGAGCTAATCCGGTTGGACATTTGTTTAAGTAACAAAATTACAGTCGAACTGGATCAGTACATCGAATTAGGTCATTTTAGGTTCTAAAAACCGAATTAGGTCATTTTAGGTCATAACATAAAAATTAGGATATTTTAGGTCCTATTAAATTTATGAATATTATTAGTTTATATAGTAGACGTAAGAGAAACTTAAAATTTCGAGGATATTAGGTTGGGAACAAAATAGGTTCGACCCTAAGAATCCGGGGCTTATTCATTACAATAAGGCCCGGAGACATTTGGATGACTTCACGCGGGGAAAAATACGATTTACTCGCCACACTATGACGCCAGAGGTAACATCGCTGTGCCACTACATAATATTGGAATACGATTATCTGTCTAACAAACTGTGCAGCGTTACCAAGAGAAATGATGAACAATTTACCAAAAACGCTAAAACAATGTAAAGTTGAAATTAGTAGAGGGCAAAAGTGGGTGGGAAGGGGAAAAAATGGGTGTGTACGGAAACGTTACATCGCAATTAAATTAACTTAACATTAATACATATTAATTTCTACGTGGCCGATTGTTTTCTGCAAAACAACCAAACCCGACGGATGAGCTTTAAGATTTGAAACTGGCTTTCGGGAGAACGCGAGCTCAAAATTCCTGTCCGATCTTTTTTTTTTTTTGGTGTCTTTACTACTCGTCGGTGTCGAGGTCATTAGAGGAGGGAAAGGATGGAGGGGCAAGGAACCATGGGGGAACCATAGAAAACCACCGAGCGTGTTGGTGTAACGGCTAGCGTTCTGGCCTCGCATTCGGGAGGACGGCGGTTCGAATCCCCGTGCGGGAATCCAGATATGGGTTTTCCATGGTTTCCCCAAATCACTCCAGGTGAATTCCGGGATGCTTCCTTCAAAAGGCCATGGCCGAATTCCTTCCCATTCCTTGCCCCCTATCCTTTCCCGTCTCTAAAGACCTAGTTGTTATAGGAGACGTTAAGCAGTTAAAAAAAAACCATGGAAAACCCAAATCTGGATGCCCAGACGGGGATTCGAACCCGTGTTCACACGAAGGCGGGGCCAAAGCGTCTGATATGCCTTTTCCTTGATTTCCCGAAATCAGTCTATTCGAACACTGGGATGGTCCCTTCGAAAGATCATGGCCGTATTGCTTCCCCCCCAGTCCTTTTCCGTCTCTAATGAAGGCAAGTAGTAAGGGCATAAAAATTATTTTATTTATCTACAAATATGTACATTAGTACGTATGTATATGTAGGTAATTTCATGTAGAGTCTCGAATTACCGTTCAACCATTTTAATGCTAGATCTACATTTTATTGCGAACTTGAAAAGAAGGTGTGTTCATTTCGTATTTTGCATGCACAAAGCAAGCTTTGCTAGAGAAGAATGTCTGGTTAATGGTAGAAACTATCTAAATAATCAAGACCATACCGATATTCGAAGTGGGTCCAATTTTTAAGGCGGGTGCTTCAACAAGTCATCAAAATACGCATAATTGCCATGTCTTGACGGAAACGAAGAACGTTCGTTGGTGGCTTTCTGTGCCTATACAAATTTAGAATACAACCTCCAACTGTAACTTTGGATCATGTTTTATTCACAGTGAACATGAAGAAGCTCCAGGTAAATTATTAAAATGAAGGTCCGTTTGATGTACTGGGTCTGGGTGAGAAAATTTGCCGTGTGCGCTGAGCCAGACACTGCCGCGCACCCACGGTCGACAGAGCTGATTGCGGCTTCCTGCGCCATTATCTCATTGTGTTTACAAGATGGCTACGGCTCCAGCGCTCTCGCTCCATGAGCTTTCACACCAGGTAAATAGTTTACCAAAAAAGTCCCCTGTTGTTATGACTGTATCCGTTTACTTCAGAAGAAATGCAACAACGATAAGGTCAGTGAATTTACAAAATCAAAAATTTGGAGGCAATTTTCAGTAAGCAATTTTCCAGTTTTATTTCAGTCTGAGGTTATTTGACGAGATATATGATTTTGTTGGTCACTTAAAACCTCGCGTAAGATGGGATATATCAAAGTTATTTACGTACACAAAGATGTGCCCCCAACTAAGCTGTGTGTATGAATAAGTACTGTTACAACTTGTTATACTTGAAGGATTTTACTTGCAGTTTAAATTTAATTGTGATGGTGCTCATGCTCCGATGGCAATTTCCTTATGCACCCATTTTCCCCTTTGTTACTAACGTTTTATGTTAAATTCTTAAAATGTATTCCCCCCCCCCCCCCTACTATTGCTCTTTACGAAATTTCGTTTTGAAATCTTACAGTTATTATTATTATTATTTTGAAAAACTATTCAGCACTCTTTTTTTTATTTATTCTAATCCCCTACTCCCTTAGCCATTAAAGAAGATTTTCCCGCTACCTTAGCCTGAATCTACCATGGAGGAAAGAAATATATGGAGGAGAAGTGACGTTGAATCGGTGAAGCAGGCTCTAAACTCTCCCGCATGGTGGCAGCAGCGGTATTGCGCTTCCCAACATTGCGATTTTCCCAGTATATCCCGAAAACTAAGCAAGATATCGAAAAATTTTATTCTTTATTTTCGATTTGTCTCGTCGTGTTACATAAGAATCGATCATTAAATTTGACTTTTGCGAAAAAAATTTTCTCCATTTCAACTCGAGAAACCTCACTTTTGATACAGTATATCTATAGAACTAGGGGAGATATCGAAAATTTTTATTCTTTATTTTTCATTTGTCTCGTCTTTTTAAATAAGAATCCATCATCAAATTTGACTTTAACCAATTGTTTCTTCTGAATTTCAACCAAAACCATTTCACATTTGGGACAGAATATCTCGAAAACTAAGCAGAATATCAAAAAAATTTATTCTTCATTTTTTATTTGTCTCATCGAGTTACATAATAATCCATCACCAGATTGCGGCGTCACGTTTATCCTAGAGTCCCCTTGAGGTGTTTGTACATATTCCCCGTGTTTGTTGGGAAGCGGTCAAGCCCCCACCACTCCGGCCATGCCCCCCACTCCTCCGCCGGCCTGCTTCACTCCCATACGTTGTAAAGGTCTCTTGCGTCGTCTCCATTTATTCCTTCCTCCATGGAATCTACATGTCAGCTTGCGGTCATGGTCAACTTTTCTGTCACAAATTAACAAAATTTCAATATTCACAGAATCTGAAAAATATCCTCAAATATAGAATAAGGTAATAGAATACATACTGAAAGTTATGGCTTTAGCCTATTATTTTTCAGCAAGAAACGATCGCAGGTATATGCGACAGTTTTGGGAAATGGAAAGATGCATTAAAAGCGAAAAAAGAAATAATTAAGAAATATTAATAGAACAACTGGTAAGGGAGCGTGCATAAACTACGTGGCTTGGTCTAGGGGAGGGAGGGGTTGGCTGGAAGGCTACGCTGCGCTACGTGGGGGGAGAGGGTGGGGGGGGGGGTCCGAGCCAGCCACGTAGATTTCCATACATATCATTTTTCACAATTACAATGAGGTACAGAACACACAACAGCACGTAAAATTCATTTCCTTCATTTAATTATCGCCGTATGTAATTTACAACAGTCTGAGAAGAGAAAACAGTAAAAAAAAAAATCTCTTCTGAAATCAAAATGAAAAAAAATCTACGTGCTACGTGGGGGAGAGGGGGGGGTAGAGGCAAAAGCCACGTCGGGCTACATAGGGGGGGGGGGGGGGAGGCTTCACAGGACGTCAAAATGAAGCTACGTTGTTTGATGGACGTTCCCTAATTTGAGAGAGAAGCCTGATGTAAAAAATGGAAACATGTTAATACTTATGGTGAAGTATAGTCCCTTTAAAGCAGCGATTCCCAACCGATGGGTCGCAACCCACTGGTGGGTCGCCGTGTGTGTTTTGGTGGGTCGCGGAGCAATCAAGGTTTTTGCCACAAAAATTTATCTTTTACTTCATCTATTTAAAAAAAATTATAATACGGTATTTTACAAGTGCACTAATTATGAAAGCTATTAGCTTAAATTAAAACTGTATGAGAAAAAAAATTTCTTGAACATTCAGCCTGTATTATACAATAATCTCGTGAGATATAGCAGCGGCAGCAATCGCAATCTTTATGGCAATCCCTGAACACCCCCTCTCCTGCCACACTCTAGAGCGGAGATGCGCACGCATACCACCTGCAATTTTACTACTCTCATTGTCATTTTCTTGATTATTCTTGAATCGAAACCAAAGTATTTGATCGAAACAGTCTTTCTCTGCTTGTGAGAGTGAGTTATTGTTTGCGTTTTGTTTTGATTGAGAGTAGATTTTATGTGATTATGGAAAGTTGGTTGAAGACTGCATCGTGCCGTAAAAGAGAGTATCCAAATGGTGAGGAAACTTCAACCTCCACGGCTAGTAATAATAAGTTTGAAAATGTTTCTGAACCACAGTCAAGTATTTGTAATGCAGGCAGCACGAAAAAGCAAAAGACGTATCTGCGAAAGTGTAACCCGTATTATTTGAAATACAGGTTTGTGTTTTCATATACTGAAGCGGAACCAATACACCAGTGTGTGATTTGTTGCGAAAATTTGTCTAGTGAAAGCATGAGGCCATCAAAACCATGGAGGAAGGAAATACGAGGGCTGTCCAGAAAGTAACAGACGTTTTGTAATAAAAAATAAACAAAGTGAAAAAAAACGATTTTTATTATATACATTTTAGAGGTAAACTCTTAGGCTATTTTTCAGCATAATCGCCATTTAAATTAAGGCACTTATCATAACGTGGTACAAGCTTTTCGATACCCTCTCTGTAGAAATTTGCCGCCTGAGACTTCAACCACTGGTTTACACCGGCATGCAGTTGAGCGTCAGTTTCAAACCGTTGTGTTGCGAGCCACGTCTTCATCGACGGGAACAGGTGGTAGTCGCTCGGTGCCAAATCCGGGCTGTAAGGCGGGTGATTGAAAACTTCCCATCCAAAACCATCCAAGAGCTCTTGGGTACGATTGGCCGTGTGTGGACGAGCGTTGTCGTGGAGAAACAAAACTTTCTCACTGAGTTTTCCCCGACGCTTGTTTTGTATCGCGCGTCTTAATGTTCTGAGTGTTTCGCAATACCTTTCTGAAGTGATTGTTTGGCCACGTTCAAGAAATTCAACGAGAATCACACCCTTAGCATCCCAAAACACAGTAGCCATGATTTTTCCTGCTGACAGCGTTTGCAGACACTTCCTCGGTTTCTTGGGCGAATGCGTGTGTCCCCCATTCCATAGACTGCCGTTTTGTTTCACAGGTGACGTGCTTTACCCAAGTCTCGTCGCCAGTTACGATACGATCGATAACTTGGTTTCCAGTTTCGGCGTAGTCTTCCAGAAACGTCAGTGCTGCAGTCTCTGTTTTTTGTGGTCTTCTGTTAAGATTTTCGGAATCCACCTGGCACAAAATTTGTGGTAACCAAGTTTACCAACCACAATCTCATGAACTAAACTCCGTGAAATTTGGGGGAAATGTTCTGAAAGCTCCGTAATCGTGAAACGACGATTTTCACGGATTTTTTCGTTGATTTTCACCACCAGTTCATCACTCACAACACTAGGCCTACCCATGCGGTCCTCATCGTGAACATTGGTTCGACCATTTTGAAAATCAATGCACCATTGCCTCACTCGGCTTTCACTGATTATTCCTTGGCCGTACACATCACAAATCTGGCGATAAATTTCAATTGGTTTGTGATTTTTCGCCAACAAAAACCGTATTACAGCTCGCACATCACAACTGGCGGGATTTTTAATTGCAGCGCTCATTTTAACACTCTACTGTATTCAAAGTACGATAGGAACGATGTGCAAACTACCACGGCTGGTTGCGTACTGAATGTATGAACAGTCTGACGCCAAGATGGCCGCGCTAGGAGCACCCATTGTTGCGCCAGGTCAAAACGTCTGTTACTTTCTGGACAGCCCTCGTATATGGAGGAGAAGTGACGTTAAATCGGTGAAGCAGGCTCGCGCATGCGCAGTGGCGGCAGCGGCGATATTGCGCTTCCAAACAATTGCGATGTTCACATTGTGTTAGATGTAGTGATTATTTCATTTTGTAATCCGTATAAGTGTTTTATAATGCCATCTTGTGTTGCGAACGGTTGCACAAATAGGCCAGACAGGAAAGAACCTGGAATATCATTTCATAAGTAAGTTGAATTCTAATTATCATTGTTGAAGTGAGCTGTAGAAGTTGCAAACTTCGCTGCCTGTCTATAAATATTTAGTCATAGCTCTCAATGGGATGACTTTGTTCTAAAATTTTTGTTGGTGTAGTGTAGAAAATCAGCATACCTTGCTATTTTGCACATAATAGACTAGCATTACTTTTTAACGAGTATTGAAAATGAGATTTAAGGGGGTGTGTTTTACATCGCGATTCAGTGAATTTAGTATTGCGCCTTCTGTCGTCACGTTGCAGTTTATACTGTATGATGAAAAGAAATGTGTTAAATTATGCTATGCAATCTAGGAATCTTGATGAAGCAAACGATATTGTTACTCCAAATACAGTTTGCGATTCAAATACGCGTGTGTGGGTATGTCTAAATAGTTTCATTCTGTAGCGACAATTTAATGGAGATTGTGGTTAGGTCTAAATGCAGTCTGTACCAGAATGGTTTTGTTGTTCCATGAGGGACAAAGAATTTATCTATTACTGTTAGTAATTTCATGAGAACCAAGTTAGTGACAAAACGTATATTGCGATGGAAACTACTTCCAGCCATTTCCAATTAAGCTTACGATGTATGTTAACAAGATAACTATTTTTATTCTGGTCTAGGCCGCATTTCAACCTAACCACAAGTGGTAGTAAAAAAACTGAAATATCCATTCTGCATGTAATTCATTGTAGCTATGGCAGAATTAATTTAATGGTCCAGGCCGCATATCAACCCAATCCAAGTATATCCCGAAAACTAAGCAAGATATCGAAAAATTTGATTCTTTATTTTCGATTTGTCTCGTCGTGTTACATAAGAATCGATCATTAAATTTGACTTTTGCGAAATTTTTCTTCACCATTTCAACTCAAGACACCTCACTTTTGATACAGTATATCTCTAGAACTAGGTGAGATATCGAAAATTTTTATTCTTTATTTTTCATTTGTCTCGTCTTTTTAAATAAGAATCCATCATCAAATTTGACTTTGACCAATTTTTTCTTCTGAATTTCAACCAAAACCATTTCACATTTGGGACAGAATATCTTGAAAACTAAGCAGGATATCAAAAAAATTTATTCTTCATTTTTTATTTGTCATATCGAGTTACATAATAATCCATCACCAGATTGCGGCGTCACCTTTATCCTAGAGTCCCCTTGAGGTTTTTGTACATATTCCCCGTATCTGTATGGAAGCGGCCATGCCCCCTCTACTCCGGCCATGCCCCCCCACTCCTCCTCCGCCCTGCTTCACTTCAATGCGTGGTGAAGGTCTCTTGCGTCGTCTCCATATATTTCCTTCCTCCATGATCAAAACTTGAAAGGCATTTGTCAACCAAGCATCCTGAATACACAGGTAAGCCTATTGAATTATTTCAAAATTAAATATGACATTATCTTTAGACTAAATTTACAATTGAAATGTCAGCGTCAGGCAAACAAAGCAAACAGGGAGCTGCTCACACAGCAAGCGAGGAACTTATTTTACCTGCAGCAAAAATAATATCTAAAACTTTGTTTGACGGAAAAATTTCAAAAAGAATAAGTGAAATCAAACACTACTGTAAAAATGAGAATTGATTAAATGTCTAATTGGGTCGAGTAAACAATGATTTCAACTCTGAGGCAAAGTGAGTTTTTAAAACTACAAATTGATGGAAGCACAGATGTTCCTGGTTAGGCAAATTTATTAGCTTTTGTTCGTTTTGAGTTCAACGATTATGTGGAAGAAGAAATGTTTTTTTTGCAAGTCCTTGCCAACAAGAACTGCGGGAGAGGAAATTTTAAAATGTGTTGACACTTTTAAAAAAAAAACAAAATGAAATTGTTTGGTAAAAATGTGTAGGTTCGACAACTGATGTTGCCCATGCTATGTTCGACATTTATTCAGGTTTATTTGTCAAAGATAAAACAGTGGCCCCTTTGGTACAATGGAGTCATTGCTGCTTTCATCGAGAGGCTCTGGCAGAGGCTCAGTGCCTAAAGAATGGACAATGCTGTTAAAAAATTTTAATTTTATCAAAGCACGGCCTAAAAATTCAAGATTTGTTGGATTGTTGTGTGACGAAATGGACAGTGAACACAAAAAACTTCTTCACTGTGAAGTTCGATGGCTGTCAAGAGGTAGTGTGGAGATTATTTGAACTTCGTGACGAATTAAGAATTTTTTTATTGGAGCACGACCATAAATCCATAAGGTACTTTATTAAATGTGTTTGTGATGAGAACTGGCTCAAACGTTTTGCTTATTTGGCTGATATTTTCAATAAACTCAATGTAATGAACCTGACAATGCGAGGAAAGGATATCCACAGGTTTTACGTCAGGAAAAACTCGAACGATCGACCTGCAAAGTAGAAGAAAATAGTTTTGATGCATTTCCTGTCTTGCATGACTTCCTTGAATCAAACAAATTAAATTCAACAAGGAAACTGAAAATGTCATCAAGGAGCACCTTGAACCCTTGGCGACTGCCATCAGGTAATTTTTTAATAGGCCTCATTTATTTTCAAATAGTATTTCATTTCTATTTGAAGTACCCGTAAAGATTTTAAATTTTGTTATGTGTTAAAAAGTGAAATGTGTTTTATTCGTTTACTAATAATTGTTTTAGGAGCTACTTTCCAAAAATTGATGATGGTTACTTTTGGATAAGAAATCCTTTTGAAGAGGTAGATTTGAAAGGCCCAAAACTCTCAACAGCTGAAGAAAACTTGCTAATAGAGCTATCTTGCGATTCTTATTTAAAAACAATTTTCAATGAAAAATCCTTAATTTTCTTCTAGATGAATGTACGAGCAGAGTATCAAGGAATCTCGAAATTAGCTGTGAACTTCTTGATGCCGTTCAACATGACATACTTGTGTGAACGAGCTTTTTCTACTTTACTGTTTTTGAAAAATAAATACAGAAATAAACTATGTATAGAAAATGACTTAAGGTTAAAATTAACCAGTGTTAACCCTGATATCGATGCCCTCATCAGTAAACACCAGTGCCAGAAATCTCACTGATTTTAAAGTTGTGTTTTTATAATATTTAAACGTATTTTCCGTTATCTTTGCAATAAAGCGGGAGGCAGCTGCATAAAGCACCACCTCATCGAGTTGACGGCTGAAATTTCAGGATTAGTTAACAATCGATTTGCAAATTAAAATGCCACTAATGTGAAAAGTTAGCCTATATCTTGGTGGAAATCTCATTTTCATGGTTGACTGGTAAGTTTACCATTGTATTTTCCTGCCCCCAGTCTTCCATATTTTCATACATTTGGGTGCAGTAAACTGCAATGATAAACCTACCAGTCAACGACTGAAATCGGGTCTGCAGGTGGTTTCCACCAAAAAGCGATTTGGCAGACCAGTTGCATTTTAATATGCTGATCGAGTTACTTCTAATCATGGAATTTCAGCACTCACCTACCAATCAAACACTGAAATCGGGTCTGCAGGTGGTTTCCATCAAAAAGCGACTTGGCAGACCAGTTGTATTTTATTATGCTGATCGAGTTACTTCTAATCGTGAATTTCAGCAGTCAACATTATGAGGTGATGGTCTGTGCAGCCGCCTCCCGGTCTATAATATGTTTGTTGTTTTATCTTTTATCAATTTTTTTTTTTGATAGTATATCCTTTGTACGAAAATTTTGCCCTTTAGTAAGATAGGATAGTCGATAGCGTATAGAGGTCATACAGCAGTTCCCATTCTGATTTTAGATTGAGTCTTATATTAGGTGGGTCGCGAAATTTTGTTTTACTTAAAAGTGGGTCGTGTAACAATAAAGATTGGGAACCACTGTTTTAAAGAAATTACAAGATGACAAATGTAAATAATTCTGTAAAAACACTTTCAATGATATTGCTAATAGTTTTTTTTTCTTTTTTTTATTGGAGTTGAAAATCATGGAACAACACGCAGATTCAGACTTAGTTCTGGAAACGGAGAAAGTAGCGATGAAAGAATCTCATAAAAATGAGATAGGTACTGACGGTGGAAGGTGTTTTGAGACATTTAAAGATCTTCGGACAATTTTGAGCGTAGATTTAACCGGTGCGGCATGTCAACGAAGACTCCACCATCTGGCTGCAAACCATGAAGATTATTTTGCAACCTGTTGAAAAATTGACGACGTCTAAGAAATGATAAATCCATTTAGTCTTCAGCTATGGTATGGTCTCCTAAAAATGTTGCTGAACAAAACGGAAAAATCCTAGTTGCTGTTAAAAGGAAAAAAAAAAAAAAAAAAAAACATTTATCGATTAAAATTGAATGATCCTACAACATATGTGAATCACGCCTGTTTTACTTCAAACTTAGATTTTCTCTCATATTTTTGATAGGTATATCAGAGTCTTTTCTTTCTCGTGCCATTTAAATTCTTGTCTGCTCTACCACCTTGCACAGCCATACGATCAAAACGTCCCGTCCAGTTCTTTTTGGGAGGCCAAATTGATAGTGCAGCACTAGATCTTTCAAAGGCGTTTGACAGAATGAGCAATAAAATGGTAGTAAATAAGGTAAAAACTATTGGGAGTGGATGAGAGTGATTTGCTGGGTAGAAGACTTTTTAAAAGGTAGAAAACAGAAAGTTAGGGTAGGAAATGCGGTATCAAAAGAAGTGGAAGTAAAAATGGGGATGCCGCAGGGTAGCGTATTGGGACCATTGCTATTTATTATTCTAATGAATAATTGTGTTGATTGTTTACTATCTGAAATTAGATTATTTGCAGATGACATAATGCTATATAAAAGGATCAAAACGATTGAGGACTATAAACAGTTGCAGGGTGATCTGGACAGGATATCTAGTTGGGTTGGTTAACATGGAATGAAGGTAAATGCAAAGAAGAGTCAGCTTATTAGATACACAAATAAAAAACAAAAGAATAATTATCAATATAAGGTGGGGAAAGAATTGCTTGCTGAAGACTTGAAATGTAAATATCTTGCCATTACATTTGATAACAAGCTCAACTGACCAGGACACATTGGACAGGTGGTAGGAAAAGGTTTCAAAATTCTGCACTTGTTGGAGAGAGTGATGAGGGGATGTACCAGAGAAGTCAAGGAATTGGGTTACAAAACTTTGGTGAAACCATTGCTCCAATATGGTAGTGTAGTATGGGACCCTCATTTTACGTATCAAATACAGAAGAAGTTGGAGAGGGTGCAAAAAAGGACTGCTAGATTTGTTTCTGGAAATTATTGCAGAATGCAATCAGTGATGGATATGATAAAGGAGCTGGAATGGGATTCATTGCAAGACAGGAGGAGAATGAGGAGGGTCATGGGAGTGTACAGGGCATATACTGGCGATGAGGCATGGAAAGATATTGCAATAGGTATGAAAAGTAGTGCATGGAAGGGAAAAGATGACCATGACCACAAGCTGGCACTCGATTTCAGGCACAAGGGTGTGGGAAGAGTCTCTTTTTTAGGTAAGGGTGTCAGGGATTGAAATGAGTTACCAAGAGAATTGATGAATAATTTACTGAAAACTTTGAAAGAATTTTAAGATCAAATTTGTAGAGGGCAAATGTAGGTGGGTGCAGGATAGGGGGAAGATGGGTGCGTAGGGAAATTGCCACCGGAGCCTGTGCACCATTGCAATTAAATTAAATTAAATTAATTAAATTAAATGGTAAGTGATTGATGTGCTCTTTTGTTGTTCATGACTTATATCACAATTACTTGTTTCAAGTTAAGTAGAAGTCCGGTTAACCGAGGTAAACGGGACCGGGACCACCTCGGATAACGAAAAATTCGGATAGCCGGAGGTCAAAGAAAGAGGTTACAATGAATCAAAAAACGAATTTAAATTGAAATAATACAATTTATTTATAGTGTAAAACTAATTTTTGAACCAATAAAGTTGTTTTTTTTGTACATTAATTACGATCAATTGCCAAAAAATTCTATAATTGTCTTCTGTGTCATAATTTTGTTTCTCTTCTTAGTGGAAATATAGCGGCAACGCTGTAGCATCATTATGTCGGCTGCTGTGCTTTGTTCCTGTTGCTCAATATACTCAAGTGCTGCTTCTATTCTTATTAAACCTTCAGCATGATAAATTTTTGGAATAGTTTCATTTTTATCTTTTTTAAAAATTTGCCTCGGTTAACCCGGCGGCTCGGATAATCGAAACAACCGATAACCGGACTTTTACTGTAATTAATTTTCAGTATAATTTAAAAATATTTTAAATTTAGAACCTTTAGCAAAATATGCCATTAAGTTAATGCGAGATTTAAATAACCGCTATAAATTAGTGGAAACCTGTTACGAAACTTTTCTTAGAAGCTAATTGAAAATCTACAGAATAATATTGGTCTTTAACCCAATGTATCCATCCTCTATGGTAAAATCACAAATCGTATCCTACATACACAGCAATTAACGAACAAAAAATTACTTCGACAGCCGTCAGTCTAATTTGATAAAGTTAGTTCAACTTTGGTAATTGGACAAAGGGTTATCAACCACCAAGAAGTCAAATACATTACGTGCAACTAATCGAGCCTCTGAGTCGAGAAACCATCTTTGCCAACGTACGTAGTGCTTCATGGAGTGCTTTACCAGTGATGAAGCCGGCTGCGTAACTCGTTTACAACCGACCTTCATGTGTTTAACGGGGCAGTGTGTATGACAGTCACGAGATGCGGCCCATTTATACGTGCGTAGTCTTTCATTTTCGTGCGCCAGCGGTGAAGCACGGCTGTCATTATGTAATTCCCGAGCCATTAGTATAACAACCCTGAGAGGCTCTGGCTCCATTCAGTTAACTAGCGACCATCTCGTTTTAACAGGAATAAAATATCTTTAGCACCATCATAAATCACTATTACTGTGAGACTGGTTTTTTTTTTTTTTCGCACAATAACTTAATTAAACTTCATACACATCAACAAAATAATAATAAAATAAAAATACTTTTTAATGTACCATGTTTTTATAACGCACTAAAAAGTATAAAATAATTTCCCTAATCCTTACGAAGGATAAAACCACATACAGATTTATAACTTCTTCTAAATTGCCCTGAAATTTATACTTGGAAATTTTTGATTGCTATCAAAGTACTTGTAAGATTGGTGACGAAAATAATTGGGCGCATGCTACAGATAATTGATACATTAATAGCTCTGCTAACAATTTTATTGCACCGGAAATTATTCATTGGTAACTACTGCCTACACTTAGTATAGTTATGTATACCATGCCCCCAATGTTTTTAGTCACCAGTCTTACAAGTATTTTGATAGCTATCAAAAATTTCCAAATATAAATTTTCAGGACAATTTCGAAGAAGTTATAAATCTGTATGTGGTTTTATCCTTCATAAGGATTAGGGGAACTATTACGAACATCTAAAAAAAAAAAAAAAAGGTGTGCGGAAAAAAAAGACCTTCAGTTTGCTTCGAATTTTCCAATTTTCCGGGCCACTTTTTTCAATTTTTCATTAACTGAAAACCTTATTCGGACTATTACGAACATTTTCTAAAAAAAAAATCAGCTAAATCGGTCCATAGAACTTTCAGGTTTTTTTCCAAATTTTCGAATTTTCCGCACAACTTTTCCCATTTTTCCAAATTTTCATGCATTGTAATCCAGTTCTGAATGTGGTCAAAATTTCAAGTCTTTAGCTCATCGAGAAGTTAGTTTAAAATCAATTACAAAATTCCACCCGGACAGAAAAAGCCCAAAGCGAGTTAATAAAAACATTTTGATAAAACTGGCTATTACACTGGAAGATTTAGCCAGCTATTAACGATTTGTTGCAATAAGGACAACACTATCTATCCCCATCAGCTTAAGGGTCTAAACTTCAACGAAATAAAAAAAAATATGTCTTGTATGGGGTAATCTTTGCTTGGTACATTTTCAGGCTAGGCAAAGGATTCCATTCCATGGCTTTACAACGCCGCGTCATGTTGTAGCATGCATTACCATGAAATCGTTCGATTCCAATAAAATTTACTATATGTACCTTAGGATGAAATGCTCTTTGGATTTAGAGCACTTTCTATAAATTAGTATTAATACATTGCAAAATAAAAACTTCTTCTTGTAACTCAGAAAATTTTAGTTATAAAATTTGTTGTTTATATACAGATAAGATCAATATTGGGGGCAAAATTTCAAGTTCTTAGGTAATAGTGTTTTTTAGACAGATCCCGCAACAAAAATGATCTAAAATTGGACAACTATTTACTTTTCAATTTCCCAGTGGAAAAAAAATACCTTAACTCTCTAATTAACGAGTTAAACATCTATAGTTCTTGATCTCTTTATCTTTGTGGAATACCGCAGAATACAATTTTACAAAATTTTAAATACGGTTTTGGATCAACGTAGCACATAAGATGTCCAAATTTGAATTCTTCAGCTTATTCCGTTTAAAAACTGTAGTTTGTGACGAACATACAAAGCGCCGAACGTCAGTAACAGGGTTCCGTTACCTCTGGTACAGGACCTTAAAAAGTATTAACATCCTATTTGGCTTGGTAAACCACAACCAGGATGCTGAACAAATATACCGGAAAATGGTGGAATTGGCTTACAAAACCATTGCTTGAATATTGTGGTGGAGTATGCAGGGCCGCATTTAAGCATAGGCTACATAGGGGCCCGCACCACAAAGGGGGGCCCGCACCACAAAGAGGGGCCCCTCACCACCCACAACTCTCGCCTGGGCAGGTAGTAGAGCTAAAAAAAAAATAGGTCGCCCATAAATTTTTTAGGTCGAATTTCGAATATTTCGAAATTAAGAATCCAGCCACTGTCGACAGGGGGCCCGCACCACATGTATAGCCTAGGGGCCCACAGAGCCTAAATGCGGCCCTGGGAGTATGGAGCACACATTTAAATACGGGAGTTGGAGGGGGTGCAAAGGAGAGCAGCTAGATTTGTTTGTGGAAATTAACACAGAACACAATCAGTCAGTTATATGATAAAAGTTATTGCAAGCCAGAAGACTGGCGAAGTGAGTGATGGAATACTATAATGGGTATTTTGGCGATGAGGCTTTGAGAGACCTATGGGCAGATAGGCGGGGCAGAAAGCCAGGCAATGTGTTGTGTACTTTTTTATTTATTTTTTGCTAGACCATTGAGGGCTTCTTCATGAGGTGAGATGTGTTGTGTTGTAACGGAGATGGGGAGAGACCAAGAAAAAATGTGAGGCGTGGACCCACGCAATAAACTGCCAGCACATGTGACCAAAACGTGATCTGATCTCCGTTATGTTTTATTTTGCTTATTCCGAAGGTGGCCACAAATAGGCGAGCCACCAAGAAAGGAAGAGACACTTGCAATCCCATTCAGTCCAGTAAACCTCCTGAGATAACTTTCTTGCTCAAATCTAAAATAACAAAACATTGTTTCTCTGTGCAGTAATTTTCACTGACCAGATTGTGATTAAAAGTAACTTAAATGTTTAATTGTGAACTCTGTTTTTAATCACCCTCCATCCTTACGTTATTTAGTTAATTAGAGCCTGTAATGTGGACTCTGTGATCAACCATTTTTTGTTTCAGCAAGCGCTTTCCTTTAAGGGGACCACACCGTGGTTCAGGTCGAAAAAAAATCGATTTTCGTTTTTCATCATATTTCGATAGATAAAGGTATTCTTTAAGTATCCCGAAAAGGATTTCGCAGAAAAAAAAAAAAATTCGGGCATTTAAATAGCATTTTCATACCACGTGCATTTCGATGCCACGCCCACTTTTCTGCATATATTTTAGACCTTTACAATCCCTATATGGCACAGTAGGGATTTTTTTTCTGACTCCTGAGTGTGCTGGCTATCTTTGGAGGTCTACGGTCAGTATTCTCTTGTTTCTGCTATTTTAAACAACACACCTCGAAACAAGCTGTTAGTTTTGTTTGAGTGCGTTTGCAAGCAGTTGTTTTCTTTAAAGCCAATTTCCCGCAAACTAAAATTTTCAGTACATATGCCCCATTATATCAGAAACTATCATAGATAAATGAATGAAATTTTCAGAGACTCTGCATAACATAAAAAGCCACCTCTAGTACTACATTCATTAATATTCCCCCATTAGGAAGTTCACAAAAAAATATTTTCTGCAGAAAAAACTTAATATTTTTGTTAATAAATTTAAAAAAGTATTTCTTAAAAACTATCACATGGATAAAGTAGATTTTAGTGCAGTTGAATCTATTAGCATCATGTAACATACAGTAAAAATATTAAGGTCCTGCATCAAATAGTTTTTTTCAGAAATGGGTCAAATACTTGCCTAAATTAACATGGGTTAGATATGCAGGGTGTGGTTCCCTTAAGATAAGAAACTGTTGTAAACCTGGCGCCCATCCTGACTGACTTTGGATCACAGAATCCACCAATTAATGTCAGTTTAAACAACTTTTATGAACTTTAGAAAAGGCTGGCGTTACAGGCCTTGTTGCTTTGTTGAAGAGTTGCCTGGAGTAATTTTGGAAAACCCCATAAAACCGAAATTTGGATGGCTAAAGGTGGATTTGAACTCGCTGAACTTAGCTTCTCAGCAAATACTGTTCTCATACTCATTGCTATTTTAAAAGCTAATGTGGTAATAGATATATAAACTTTGTTAAAACAAAATCTAAATGGTTCAGAAACTTTTGAAAGCAACATAAACGATTTCTGAAACATGAGCTTGTAATCTCCTAGAGGAGGCATATATTGTATATCCAAAAGCAGATACAGTACCTCTTATATAATCATACAGATGTCGATTTTGCTAGGTAATTTACATGAGTTAAACTGAAAGTAGTTACATCAGTTGTAGAGAGGTTCCTACCAGAGTCGTATTTAGGATCTGTAAGCCCTTTGGCTATTCATGTGGCGCGGACCCTTATATATATATATGTATAAGAAATAACAAAACAAATATTAGTTGATATCGAATACTTATTGTTTAATTAATAAACCTTTTAATACAAAGTATTGGAGAATACAATGACTATAAATATACACAAGGGTAACTTACTGAAGATCGAAAATTTGAAAGGTGGTCTCTGAGACTGAATCGTTTCCGAGACTGAAGTGAACGAGGTTAGCAAATGATACACATTCTGTTCTTCGACTGATGATCGATAGCTAAGGTGCTCTGACCACAATCTTAATGTAATGAAAAGTAAGCTGAAATTCAAGAGAACAAGGTAGAAATTATAGCAAATTGAAATGATGTGAGCAAGTAACAGAAATTTGCAGAGACTGTAAATGCGGGTCCTAAAAGTAAGTGTGAAATAAATTCAACAAAAAAAAAAGACATACCTTACAGAGAGATAATCAAAGATATAATGGGCTTTAAGAAAGGACACTGGCCAAAAAACCTTTGATTACGGAAGAAGCTGATGGATCAGTCAGAATACACAAAAATGGTAAAGATGGGGCAGAAATAAAATCGTAAAAATATTCTAGAAATCAGATAGACAGGAAATACAATCAAAAGTAATGACCAAAAAAAAACAAAAACGATTAGATAAAGATAAAGTAATTACAGTCCTATAAATGGACCGGAAATTGTTACACTGAACTGTAATTTGATTAAAAGTAGTACAGTGACATAAATGTTTATTAAACGACTGTATAATCAAGAATGTTGTGTAAACCATATGTCTCAAACAAGATTTGGAATGTTTAGGATTGTTTAATTTTGTAAATTCGATGTTTAAATGCTTGTAAATATTATCTATTTTCATTTAATTTTGTAATGATTCTATGTAATTTTGCATACTGGCATGTTCTAATTGTTTCTATTGTTAAAGCGATTGTCAGCACTCCAGAAAGTACAGTCGTACCCTTTAATGCGATCGAGAAGATTCTATGATTCTTATTGAAGCTTCAGATAAGCTTGCGCTGTTTATCATAATACTGAATTTCAGAAAATTGTTTCATATGGCAGCGTGACAGGACTGATTAATTAATTGCAACCTATTACTATTTACAAGAGAGTAGTTTCTCAACATGGATAGCCTGAACCGCAGTGTACTGGAAAGAGCAGAAAATGTTGATACTGATGATGGAAATCTTGTATTAAGGACAGCATTTGACACAGCTTTAAAAAAAAAAAAAAAAAAAAAAAAAAAAAAAAAAACTGAATTGGAACAGGGCAGGTATAAATAGGCTATTTGACTACTTCTTGAAAAAGGTTTTAAATTGTTTATTGGTACACCTTATTCACCGAGTGAAGAGATTTTTTGGCAAAAGTGCATTATTTTGCGTAAAATTCAAAGTTAAAATTTAAAGAATTTAAAAGCCTGCCAAAACGCTCATTTGCTGCCTGACGCATGCAACGACAGTCGTAACGTCACACGTCTGTAAACGCTGCCGCTGGGAATAGAGCGTCTCCTATCACCCAAGTTTTCAACTATTTTTTATTGTTTGTAACTGGTTATTTCTTGTTGTTAATGAAAGTTTGTTTTGAATATAAAATCGAAAACAATTTGTAAAAGCCTACAGCGGAAAAATATTGAAAGTAGAAGCCTTATTTGTGGAGCTAGCTATAGGAACAACCACTGAGATTTAGTCTGTGGAGTAACAACATCAATTTGATATTGTGACAAAGTCACTTACGATTTTATGTGAAGCTCATTTACACCGCAATTTCGTAGAGTTAAATGTAATATGTTGTTTAAGGCGATAATTATTAGG
Organism: Vandiemenella viatica; assembly: GCA_031002005.1. Lineage (NCBI taxonomy): Eukaryota > Metazoa > Arthropoda > Insecta > Orthoptera > Morabidae > Vandiemenella > Vandiemenella viatica. The sequence goes on along the minus strand of CM061919.1, from coordinate 118,009,914 downwards.
GGTAGGGTCCTAAGTTTCGATCCTCGCTTAGGAATATGTTCAATTTGTTTCCTTTTGTCATTTTTTTGGATACTAGTTGCTGTTGGTGGAATCGCATAATCATTTTTTCTCGTAAATCCACAAAAAATTCAATTCAAGTTTTCTTTTCTTTTTTCTGAAGGCTTCACAACTTTTTAGATAACAAGCGAATTACAACCATTTGAAATAACCAAAGAAGATTTCAAAAAGGAAATTGCACGTTACTTGTACATCGAAAAACAGTTAAAAAAATACTGAAAATGACTTGGAAATTAAAAGTAAATACCGCCTAATAGACGCAGTTATGTCGGGAAGGTAACCTGCAACTGTATCGTCACGTAAAAATTCCAACGAAAAGGACACAAAAGCGTTCCGGAACTGTTTGCAAGATTAGCATGAAATTTCTACAAGTGATATCACTTCTAAAATAAATTCCATTGTTCACCTCCGTGTACCTGTATTTTTTGCATGATATTCTCTCTCTTGTAATTTTAAAAATTAAAACTTTTCATGTATGGTAGCAATTTGTTTTAAACGCTTGCATGACGCTCAGCAACTATTATGAATTCTTCGAATAAAAAACATGGTAGTGTAAAAAACAGCAAACAAAAACGGAAAAAATGCACACAAAAAATATTATCCCAATCAAGGTTCGAATGTAGGACGTTCTGGATTCCATTACCACCCTTCAATCACGCAGCTATCCGGACACTACTTCTTAATTGCTTCTATTTATGTTAATAGTAAACACTTCACAGTTTCTTCGTGTGAGATGAAGTGAAACGAGGTAGGTAAAGGAATAAACAAACAAATTCAGTTTTATTGACAAAAAATATCATTTATCCATAATCTTTAATCTGCAATTAAGAAAAATGGCCCACAACATCCAATTGTTCCGAGCGTGGTGAGTGAGCGGTTAACGCTCTGGCCTCGCATCCGGGAGGACGCCGCACAGTGTGATATTTTTTAAATCTATAAGGACAAAAGTCAGTTTTAATAACAGTCTACGCAGGCAAAATTGTTATTATATTTAACCTATATAAACCATATTACTCGGAACAAAGGTTTATTTTACAGGAATTCACGCCTAACAATCGAAAAAATAGTTTAAACAATGGGCTTCCCGTGATCCACCGATCAAGCGCTCCAGTCGGACCGCCATTCCAGTGAGCTTGGTCGATGATTACGCTGTGTTTCTGCGTGTTAGTAATGATTTGGGTGTTGCTATTGCTTTTGGCGAGCCTCAAGGTAAGTTTACGCATGATTTTACCGTGATACAATAGCATCATTAAAACAGAGCGAGATTATTTTTAACTAAAAAAAGCTACTGAGCCAATTTCATGTTGAGTTTTAGTTCATTATACCGATCTCTTACTATATTTATATGAAAAAGCTGCTTGTTAGCTACAAGAAATACCTTCATTTGTTTGCGCATATTTGCGACACCCATAGAACTTTTCTTTATTTTCAGCATTACTGCACAAATTTCGCGTACAGAATTTTTCGACGTATGGTTTGCTAACGCAAAACAATCAATCTCTAACTTTCAATTTAAATATAAATGAGTCTCAAATTGAAGCTGTTACATTTTTAAGCTCAGCAGAATGAGTCAGGTTTTTTTTTTATATCCAACCCCACAAATAAGGCGTATATTTTCGATATTTTTCCGCTGTAGGCTTTTGCATATTGTTCTCGATTTTGTATTCAAAATGAAATTTCATTAATAACAAGAAATGATCAGCAACAAACAATAAAAATAGTTGAAAACTTGGATAATAGGAAACGCTCCATTCCAGCCGCAGCGTTTACAGACGTGTGACGTCACTCAAGCGACTACCAATCCTAGAGCGTTTTCTGTCACGTGACCAGAGGTAAGAAAAGTAAAATTTTTATTTCGTTTTTTTATTAAAAATAAACCACTTTTCTCTTCAAAATTGAAAAAAATTAGCTTCCTGAAGCATTAATCTATGAGAATGAGTTCAATTTATAATATTTTTTAATATTTTCAAATAGCCTATTGATAACATTCACACAGAACTGTTAAAACATTTAAGAGAATTATCTAATTAAATTATATCTAAAAGTTACAAAGCAGTAAGATTTTAATAAAAGTAGAATTTACACCTGCCTCCCTCCCCAAAAGATAGGTCAAGCTGACAAATGTTAAAGCTGAAGCACAATAAGTCTGATCACATGTAAAGACATGAATTGCTTATACTATTCAATGATAGGTAGTACCTTGAATGACATCATTGTCAATTAACCCTTTACTCGGGGCCATATTTAGGGTATGTACGCCCCTCGGCTATAACTGTGGTGTTGGCCCTATATATATAAAGCAATATTGATTACTTGTTATTAAATTAATAAACCTTGTAATGGAAAATACAGTATAATGTAATGATAGAAAAAATATACCAGGATAACTTGCTGAAGAATCGAAATTTTGAAATATGCTTTCTGCAACATTTCCGAGACTGAAGTGAACGATGTTAGCAAGTGATGCCAACGTGTTCAATTTGTTGACTGATGATCAATAGATAAGGTGCTGCCTATTTTAGTGCTTTTTTTTTGCAATCAAACACACTCAGCAAAAGCCCACAGAATTACGAACTGAAAAGTTTTAGTATCAATATGAAGCAGCAGGCATACATATTAAGATAAAACAAATGATGAAAGATGATTATCATCACCAAATCACGTAACAGAGAAAGATTAGATAGATAGATATATATGTTCACTTTGATCCCATGTGAGAATAATCTCGGGGATGTGGAACAGTACATACACTTATTAGTAATGTCAATATTACTATATAATTGATAATATTATTATATATTGACAACAAGTTAGCAACAACCCATTAGTATAACCAATATCTCCTGTAATCTACAAATACAATCCCGTGTTAATTAATACTTATTATGTGGAACAGTGTATACACTTGTTACCAGCATCTAATAACCAGTTATTTTCTTACCAACCAGTTACCATGATATGTTTCACTGTAATTTGTGACTACATATTATATTATGTTAGTTGCTATTTATGTGGAACAGTACACAAACCTATTAGCAATATCAATTATATTACCAACAACTCATAAGCAGTCAATTACTGTAAAACCTGTTAGTATGATAATTTTTCACAGCAGTTTTTGAGTGCATGCTATCCCATGTTAGTTCCTATATATGAGTGAAATTTTGTAAACAGTGTAATTACTTCATATATCATTTTAGTAATTGTGAATAATTTTGTCACCTTCCCCTTCCATACTACCATTTTATCAGTCATTCTTAGTTACCAAATTCCAAGAAGAAAATTCTTTCACAGAGTAAAATGGGTTCTGAAGCAGAAACTCTTTCAGTTTGGACTTAAAGTAGTTGGGTTTTTGTAGATAACATTTAATTTCTGTTGGTAATACATTGAATAAGGAAGCTCCAGTAAATGTTAACTCTTTCTGTACAATTGACAGTGATTTGTAATCCTTGTGAATATTATATTTATTCCTAGTATTATGGCTATGTATGTCAGCATTAAGATTGAAGTGTTCAGGATTTTCCACTACAAATGATAGTACAGAGTATACATACTGTGCTGGCATTGTTAGTATACCCAGGTTTTTAAATAGATTTCTGCACGACGTCTGTGGGCTTGCTCCACAAATAGTTCTTATAGCACGCTTTTGCAATTTAAATACCCAATGTGCTTGTGACGAGTTTCCCCAGAATGAGATGCCATAAGTGAGCAGGGAATGAAAATATGCAAAATATACTAACTTTCTGGTTTCTATATTAGCAATTCTAGATATTACCCTCAGTGAAAATGTTGCAGAATTCAGTTTTTTAAGAAGTTGTTGTATATGCTGTTTCCAGTTCAATTTGTTATCTATATATACACCCAGGAATTTTGTGAAACTGCTTTCATTGATTGCTTTTCCTTCTGATATCACATTATAGCCGACCTTTGTTTTATTTTTTGTAGCAAACTGAAGTAACTGTGTCTTTTCTACATTAAGTATTAGTTTGTTGGCATTAAACCACCTGTTAATTTTCTTTATAACATCATTTGCTGTGTTTTCGAGGTTTTGTGCTGATGGGTCTTTCAAGGATATGCTAGTATCATCTGCAAAGAGCACCATGTGTTCATTATCACCTAGTATATGTGGGAGATCATTTATATAGACTAAGAACAGCAGAGGGCCAAGAATTTAACCCTGCGGCACACCACATTTAACTATACCCCATTCTGAGTTTATAACATCTCCTGTATTAGCATCTTTCAGTGATACACATTGCTTTCTATTTTCCAGGTACGATTTAAACCAATGTCCTGGCTTACCACTAACTCCATAGTGGTCTAATTTACCTAGTAGAATCTCATGATCAACACAGTCAAAAGCCTTAGCAAGATCACAGAATATACCTAGGGAATTTAATTTTTTATGCATTGATTCCAGTACGTCGTTTACAAAAGCAAAAATTGCTGAATCTGTTGAAACGCCTTGTCTAAAACCAAACTGTACTTTACTGAGTAGGTCATTCTTTTGTAGATGTGCATACACCCTTCTGTACATTGCTTTTTCAAAGATTTTTGAAAATGCTGGTAGAAGTGATATCGGTCTGTAATTTTCAATCTTTGAGGTTTCACCCTTTTTATAAAGCGGTTTGATTATTGACTTCTTGAGTGAGTCAGGAAAGATACCTTCTTCAAAAGAACTATTACATATATGACTAATAACTCTACTAATGCTGGTGTTACATTGTTTTACTACATGGGTTGAAACCTCATCATAACCAAATGACTTTTTATTTTTGAGGGATTTAATAATTTTTTCAATTTCATTTTGACTGGTGGGAAATATAGACATAGGTGCTCTCTTTGGTGACAAGGATTTAAGTATTGCTATAGCATCCATATTCCCAATATATTTTCCTTTTATTTTTTCAGCAACTGTTAAGAAGTAGTTATTGAAAGCACTTCCTACATAACAGGGGTCAGTTACAAGCTTATCATTAATGCTTATAGATATAGGTTTATGTTCAAGGGATGATACAGTTGTTTCTCTTTTAATAATGTTCCAGATACTTTTTATCTTATTATCTGAACTACTAATCTCATTGTTTATGGCCAAACGTTTAGCTTCTTTTATTACTTTGGTTAAAATTCTACAGTAAGTTTTGTAATGTTGTCTGAGAAGCATATTATCAGTATTCCTAACTTTTACATACAATTCCCTTTTATGTCTGCAAGATGTTTTAATACCAACTGTAACCCAATTTTTGTTTACTCGTTTTTGACCAGTTGAAGCTAGTTTTGTAGGGAGACACCTTTTGTAAATTTCTAAAAACCTTTGGTGAAAGTAATTGAATTTATTGTTTACCCCTTTTAATTTATAAACAGTGCTCCAGTCCTCATTGAGAAGTTCATCATTTAATGTTTTTATTGAATTGTTCTTTAGATTAAAAACACAATACTGATTATTCACAATGCATGTCAACAGGACGACAGCGACTACTACATTATTATTATTTTTTTGTTTTTCTTAATGGATGTGGTGTGGGCCCCTTTGTGATGCAGGCCCCTAGGCTACAGCCTATGCCTAAATACAGCCCTGGTTTTATTGTAATTCATTCCATCAAACATGGGCACCGGCAGGGTTACTTTTAGGGAGGTGCATCTGTAATTTTTTTTATACATTATGTATAACACTTATTAAATAAGGATACTGAATTTATTGACAAGGTGTTGAACAAATATGGACAATAACCTAGGCGTCTTAAGTTATTATTCAAACAGTGAATTTAATAATAAAATTTTTGTTTCTTAATCTTTTTTTGTGTATTTTCTTTCATAGCAGGGGGAGGGGACAGGGTAGGGGTTGCGAGTGCACCCCCTTGCACCCGCCTCCCGGCACCCATGCCATCAAAACACTCAGAAAAACATACATGAATAAGCCATCATACAACTACCCAAAGATTTAAATCACATATAAAGAAGAGTAGAGAGCAAAGGGTGCAGGTATTACATGAAAGACAATTTAGAGGTGGAAAAACTGGGGCATAAGAGAAGCAACACTGTGTAATAATTAATTTTTGAAAGAAAATTCAAGGAAAACAATGATATTTAACTAGCATTTGTGGACTAAATTTTTATTTTTTTTTGGCAATGTTACCTGGGACAAGATGCACAAAATTCAGGTTTAAAATACTGAAAAAGTACTATCCTATTTAATAATCATACAACTTTAATGAAAGCAGATAATCATGTGTAAAGCATCAGTTAAAAAGGGTGAAAGGCATGATTGTAATCTTTTCCCACTAAATATTCAATAGGAAGCAAATAAAGAAGTGAAAAAATGTTAAGGTGGAATAATGGTTCAAGCTGAACATCAGTATGCTTCTAATGCTATTGTTCTATCGGCAGATAGTAGTGAGGATACTGAAAAAATTACAAAAAAATGCAAAACCAAAGTTGAAGAACTGTAGCAGAAGTAATAATAACAGTAAACCAAATATATTTAAAAAAAAACATTTGAAGGAGAAAGAGAACTCTGTTATTGAGGAATAAAAATCACACAACTGGTAGACAAAGCAAGAATAATCTCAACAACAGAATAGCAATAGTGAAATAGGTATCCTCAAAAAAGATAAATCTTTAGATTTCAAATACTGATCTAGATTTTAGAAATAATTTCTTAAAATCAAATGTAGTCTTGTAGTGCAGGGGTTGAGGCACTTGTTCTTAAAATTAGGGCTCCTGGATTCAAATACTGGTGGAACCAAGATTTTTTAAGATTTTTGCTTTATCATTTGAGAAATTTGAATACATTCTGTGGATCGAAATACATGTAAAGCTGTTGGTCTATCCACGACAGAGGCAGAAAGATGGCCGATTTAAACACTTTGACCAATGTATGAGTGGAGACTTCATGTATCTTCGTCAGATACCTGATGAAGGCAGCAGAGCCAGCTGTCGAAACGTCGTGTTTACACAACACCATCTGGCTGGACACCTGAGGGGACTACATTTCACTTTGATCAAGTTGTAATGCCACATGAATTTTCTTACTTACTTAACTAGGAATTTACTGTTTGTTGAGGACATTTGAGGTGGGAGAGGAGAGAGGCATTCACCTGGAATGTTGCTGGCAGGCCTTTAAAACTGAAATCTGAATGGCTGGACTGGGGATTAAATCCATGTCCTCATAAATACCAGGTCCATTATTATTAAATAAGACATTTAGATTTCATTCCTTCAAAAAGTAAACCCTCTTCAATTGAATAATAAGAAAATAGATTTAATTTTCTATCTATGTACCCAGTAATCCTGCTCTTTTTTTGGCAATTATCTTCATTCTGTGCTTTTTTCCTAAACTAGAATTCTTATTAAAATACCTCACTAGTAATTCACAATACTCCACTATATATCATCTGCAAACAACCTAACTCCTGAGTATAAACTGAAAAATAATTATCAATTAAAATAATAAACAGCAATAATTGAGAACATGGTAGTTCTTTATCATACTGAAGTTTTCATATTAGTTATATTTTTGTGGTCATTATGCATTATTATTGATGGTAAAATACATGCGAAATAAATAATTAAATGTGAAAATGAAATAAATTTTTAGTGTATACAAAGGTGACCTCAAAGTGGATATACAAACTTATAATTTCATATAAGTACATTTATTTTTCAACAATTCTCCCTGAAAATCAATATATTTATTCCAGCTATGTTAAGATTGCATTGTAATGTCCCTTTAGTGATTTTCTCTCCCATAGTTTGATTCAAAATGAATGGCCAAATGCAAAGAGATTGAACAGAGATTAGACAGATTGCAAATTATATATGCAATAAAATGTCCCTTTTAAAATTTCAGTAAGTGCTAAAAATAATGACAATTCATATTACACTGCATATAGTATATATATCATTAAAAGTGTAGGACATGACAATAACAAAAACAATCTATTCACACAAGTATGCTCACAACATGTGGTACTTACAAACAAAATGAAAAGGAGGCTTTAAAATCAATAATATGTTAATTTCGTATTTTAACTTAATAAAATTGAGGGCATTGGGTACCAAAATTTCAGTATAGTAGATGATCTCCTTGAGGGCTATTTATCTGTGATCAAATGCAGAGTTTATTTATTGACTTATGTGTGTTTGACATTATTAGGTTTATAGCTGCAAATATTGACAATCTCAGACACTTGGCACAGATGCAGCAAAGGAAAAAAAAAAAAAAAATTGGAAATGATGTAAAAAGAGATCTGGAGAAATCAGAACAAAAAATTATAAAAAGGTACATTAATGTCACCATTTTTGTTTTTTCAAATACACATTTGTATCAAAGTTCTGAGCTTAAAATAACTATCAACAACAGTATCCTGCTAGATAGAGGAGAGCTGTGGAAGGGGCCTAGTTCCTGACTGGATGATAACTTTTTTATCACGGCCACACAGGCTCACAATTAGACTTCCTAATGATCTACTACAATTTATTATTGAAAAAATGATTTATAAGTCAGTGAGCAATAGCACAAGTTCTAAGTAGCATAACTGAACCACTTTAATTGATACTTTCTGTCCAGTGGCTTGAAAGTTGACATAAAATACTCAATATAAAAGAAATATATATATTAAATAAAATCAGTGAAATTAATTGCCATTTACAATAATTACATGAAATATTTTTGTGACAACTGCAATAAAATAGGTGCTGTTCCAAGACTTATCAGTCCCATCCCCCTCCCCTCAAAATCAGCAAATAAAGTACCCAGATCAATTTTATTAATTCATTAAAGTTGTTTAAATGATGCAGTGTTTCCAAGATGTTAACAATTACATGTAGGGTGATGTATGCAAGCAATAAGTTGACAGAAATATCAGCTTACCAAAGTAGAAGGGCGCAATGTGAAATAGATTTTCCCAAACATACACAAACTATACTCCTAAGTACTGTTCCATAAGCAGCCAGTTATATCACAGTGATAACTAAATGTGAATAACTACTCAGAGAATATTTACTGGACTTCATAATCAATTTACTTCGCTAAAGTCTATACCTCAACACAAAGTACAGTCATGAACAATGTTTGTAATGTTAATGCGCTATAAATTAAAAAGATTTTGAAATTGAATATGTTCATACAGTAGCAATTCAATTTAATTTAATTGCAATGAAGCACCCTGGTGGCAATTTCCCTAAACCTATTTTTCTGTTTTCTTCTGCCACTTTTGGTTAATAAAAATTTTAATTTTAAATTCCTTCAGCTTTTTTTGATAAATTATTCATTTTTTAAATAAATTATTCATGATTTCCCTTGCTAAATTATTCCAATCCTTGACTCCCTGATCTGCAATATAAAATTTTCCTTAAAATTTTATACCTAAAAATCAAATGTCACCTTATGGTTGTGGTCATATTTTCTCTAATATAATATTAAACAGCTTTATTGCATTACTGAGCATATGAAAAACTGAAATAAAATGTAAATACATAAAACTCCATCAAGAGTAGTTCCTTCAAGTTAGTCATTTGAAAGATTACCAACATGTCATGACTTCTCTAAGTAAAAGTCATCATCAAAAGAAGCTTACAAATTTTAATAATGAGTGTTACACTTGGTTTCTCTATTTTTTAACATCTTGAGAATGAATTGGTCAAAAACTCATTTTTAAAAACAAACTTTGTTAAGATATTTAGCTAGTTAAAATGGTTTAATGACGGGTATCTTGAATTTAGCAATTATGAGCAATGTCCATTTGAAGAGGATAAAATATTTAATTAGAGTTCTTTCCTTTAGCTTTTAAGCAAATTATAATAAATTTCCAAATCTATCTTTTTTGCCCACATACACTCATATATATATATAAACTGTACACAAACTGATAAAGAAGACAGTATTTTAATGTGTATTGAGAGATTCTTCTGTCACTAAACGTTTACATCAAAAAATTTTGGTCTATCTTTTTTGTGTATTTCTACAATTACTTACAGAGCAAAATGTAAAACTGCAGTATTTGACACCATCAAATTAAATCAAAGCATTTTCAATAACTTAAATAAGAAAAGTTAATCCAAAAATCATTATTATTATTATTATTTTAAAGCTTCCAGAAATTTTTCACTTGTTGAGTTCATATATCTATCATATAACATCCCAGCTATCTTTATTACTTAACGGTAGCTCAGTTACCGGTGGCAGTGACAGAGATCCATCTGTCCAAGATTATGAAGAGCACAAGCCACAGAGGGGTACACCGGACCATGCTGTAGACAACCACACACTGCCTGACAGCTGATTATCTGTATAGTCAAGGTGCCAGTCCACCAGCAGAGGCAGCACTGTACAGGCAGCTTAGCTGCCTTCATTAATTGTTAACTTTAGAGATAAGAAGAACAGTACAGAATTTAGATCACTGTCTGGGGCATATTTAACTGAGCACTACTTTACAGTTTTTGAAGAGGCTAATGATACAGAATTAATTTTTGGTTTAAAAAGATATTTTCAGCTATATTATAAGCTCAAAATAAGCAAATTTTCTTGCAATATACATATTTTTTCTGTAGGTTTCAATGACTTGATAATGTCTATTATGTGTGAGTAAAAAATTTTACTTGTTGTGTATCAGATTGCTCAACACTGTATGATTTTTGAACAGATAAATTCAGTTTTGTAGAGAACATAACACAAACTTTTCATTTCAGCATTTCTAGATTTTTAACTTCTTCATTTTTACAGTCACTTCAATCAAAATAAGTAATAATATCTGAATCAAACAAGGGTACCATCTTGCATAATGTAATTTTTTGAAGTGGCAGCATAAAACTATTCTCTTTTTTTTTTTTTTTTTTTTTTTTAAGTGTAATTAGCTTACACAAGGACAAGGACTGAAGCATAAAATTTATTTGCTATAACTGTTGTTACTCTCTTTCAGTCATTGATTCAAATAATGCTGTGCATCTGCATATCATCATCATAATGCAATAAAGTTTGCTATCCTGGAAGATCTCTGACTGAGTTCCTAACCCAAAATTAAATAATGACAGTAAGTCTTTACATATTTGTGAATCCAATTCTAGTAGTGCTTATATTATTACTTAATTTCTCACCATAATAACTAACTAAGCCCATTCCGACATGCTAAATGTTATTCTTTCAATTTAATATTTTCGCAATTTCTCACTTTTACCACTTTATAGTTTTCTGAGTGGGAGAAGGAATGAGTTGATTGAGCAACTTAATGACTGCTGATCTCAAACTCAAATAAAAGAAGATTGCTTGGAAACTCTACCAACCTAAACACATTTTAAAGAAAAAAAACAAGAACACATGCACTGTTTGCAGAAATGGAGTTTTACAGGTTTTTTTTCTTCTCCTAGTTACAGAATATTCAATTTCATCTACTTGCTTCTTTATATGTTAACAGATGAATTAATCCTACAAATATTAATGAAACATGAGTCATGTAGCAACCCTCGGTGTGTGCACACCTCCCGAGCCTCATGACTCATTTTCTTCATCATGAATAAGGTTGAATAACCGAAATATTGAGTTTATTTGTGTGTTCATTATATATGTTCTTCTCTCGTCGCTGCCTTCAACTTTGGTGAGTGATGAGTCATTTTCCCTTTCCTTGTAATTATATTGCCTAAAGCAGTTTCCTTAGTTTAAAAAGAATAGAAAGAAAGATAAAAACTTAAGTCTCAAGCTAAATCTTTCCTTCAAAATTTGCACTTCTCTCAATGTTGGGTAATTAATGAAGTTCAATGATGTTTTTCCTTTAGTATGAAGATTTGAAGAATCAACAAAAATTATAATATATAACTGCTTATTCACTTCTGAGTATCTTTCTTGATTTCATTTTAATACACAGGTATGATTGAAAAATTGTAAACTTAAGGAAATAGTAATTCCAAGATATTGTTGTAGAACTTAATGATCTTCATAAATAATATGAACATGTCAAAGCCATTTTTACAGTAGACAAGCAAGTAGGAGTAGAATTTTAAGATTTTGACTATGGATTGTTTGATATACAATGTTCACTTGGTAGTTTATGGATGGACAAGTCACAGTTTACATAGGACGGTGTATTTAACTTCTAGAATTCACACATTTTGATGGAGGAAAATCCATAACTGTCTTGCTCCGGTGCATTTCAATACTGATTACACAGAAAATTTTGTATAGCTAATAAAAATATGTCCATTCGATAAAAATGACACCTTGATACCTAGTTACAGTACTGAGTGGAGTGATTGACCAGTCAGATACAGCTGTACTTTTACTGCACACCTGACTTCACATTACTTTATTGAATGAGATAAAGTTATTAGTAGGAATAGGTAAAAATAAAAAAATGAGAAAAAAAATAGGTGATATTTCTCAATCAACCAATTTTAGATAGTGTAAGAATACACAAATATTTCTGCTTTATGTTTTCTGCAATGTGTAGGTGAACTGTTTGGTTTGGGCAGCATCTTCATCCAGAAGTCACAGCTTGTAAAGGTCCCACCCAAACTGGCAGTTAGTGTGTGTACAGAGAGCATCATAGTTGCTTATACATAGTGAAAAGGCTCGCAGCATCAATCTTGGATATAGACTGTGTGCAGTAGTTAAGACACTGCAAGATGCAGGAATTATCATTTGCAACTAATGTTTTCCAGTCACTTAGAACAAGGTGGAGTGACAGAGACACTTCAGTTGCAGGCAGATGGGGACAAACACAATAGGTTACAAGCCACACATCAAGGAGCTACAAATGCGACAGTGATATTATAGCAGCTCTTGTAAGCAAGTGTGATAGTTACAAGAGAGTAAGTGATGTATCACACTAATGGTTAGTATAGCGTTAGTTGTCAAAGAAAAGGGATAGGTCTTCTCATCTCCATGGCGAATGTGAAATTTTTAAAGATTGAAAAGTTCAGTGACATAGATTTTATGGAAAGAGAATAAAGAGAGCAAATGTACTCTACCTCACTTATTCAAATAAACCTAATCACAAGAATTGTTTTACAATACCCTATACAGACAGCTCTAGCTTTATATAATTCACTTCTTTTGAGAAGTACACCTAGGAACCCTAACATCCTTATGCAAGTATCATATTTTTCTGCTTATATTTTCTGGTTATAATTAATATTCTGTTCCCCGAACATTTATTGCACAATAAATTTGGAAAGTGTTGTTACTTTTATGAAGTGGCATCGTACGACTGGAATTTTCATCATTATCATTGTCTCTTGTAAAGGGTTGAGTGATCACGGCCTACACTTGTGAGCATTTTATTGTGTCAGTGAAGTTGAACTCAGGACAACTGTACTGACCTGGGCGGTGTACACCAGTGCTGGCTTGTTTCCTTCTTCTGCTCCTTCCTTGGCTGCTGCTAGTTTAATAATAATAGTCAGCATAGCTGACCACACATGGTTAGTAAAAGATCCAAGTGATCATTATTGCTCTGGGGATCTGTTATTACTATAATTGACAAGGTGCCTAATTGCTGTACCATGCTTTTTTTGTACTCTCTTGACTGTAGCAATAAATGTGATAAAGTGACATCTGCTAGGCTAACCCTGATGGTGCTGGTCACTGGAACAATAGCTCCTTTCAACTATCAATCATCATAATGTTCTGATGGATTTCTTAGCTCAGTTGAAGGATGGCTAATAGCTAGACATGATGATGTTACTGCTAACTTGACCATGATGCTATGTAGAGAGGCACCCTAACTGTTAAGTACACGGTGCCTGTACTATTGAACAGATGCTTCCAGAAGAGAGCGAGTGTTTACCACCGCTCGTAATTTATTCCAATCTCCAAACTATGAGGCCTGCCTGAATGACAGGAGGAAACATGAATTTAGATTTTAGAGCAACAACTCCGTACCAAGTAATGTTATAATTACAAAACAATATTCACTGCTTTAAATCATTTTATTAGTTGCTGTTATTTAAAAATCTGTACATGTATTTATACTATGAACTTTGTACTTTGTAGAATTTTATTTACCATGTTTACCAAACAATGGGAAAAAAGAGACAAATAATTGAGATCAGTGATTAGTTTCAAAGCAGTCACCAATGCTTTGCTCACTTGCTAGGACTATATCACAGCTTCATTTCTCAGGGTACCTGTATGGCCTTCACAACTACTGTGCCATTTCTGGGATGCACTAAGTTCCCACTTTACTTCACACAACAGGCCACCCCCTACTTCACGCTACAGGTCATTCCCTACTTCACACTGCAGGCTATCCCCTACTTGACACCATTGCCCATTTCCCACTATATGGAAAGGAGAGGGATGTTGGATTTCATGTGATTGTAATGATTAATCAAGATGAGAGTACCAATATATTATGTAGAGATGTTCCGACTATGACTTTGGCCGACTAGCCGATTAGTCGGTTGTAAAGAGGCCGACTAGTCGGCCAAGCCGATCACGGTTTCAGGGGTATTCGGCAATTTCTGTGATGCTTCGTTTACAGCTGATTTGCGCGCAAGTTGCAACCACAGCCTACGAGCGTGTCGGAACATGTATTGTTTAGTTCGCATTGTTTCTTGATTTTTGCTTTTGCATGGGTCAGAGCGGTGTTTTTGTGTAAAAAATAAGAACAACAGTGTTGTTATTGTTCATTAAAGTAAAAGAGAATTAAAATTAATTTAATCATGCCAAAAAGAAAGTCTCGTGTATGGATTTTTTTTTTTTTTTTTGATCAATTGGACAATGATTCACTTAAAGTGAAGTGTAATCAGTGCCAAATGATAATTTCTCGTGGTGGGCAGGGAAAAACAGCAAATACTACTAGTATGAACAACCATATCAAATTCCGACATCCAATCCTGATACCTTAGTTAGGTTCTGTGATCAAATGTTCCACCATAGACGATTCATCCCAGTCGCGAATCCAAGTAGATGAACTACCTACAACAGTGCCTACTCCGTCAACTTCAGTGTCGTCAGAGGTCAGTTTATGTCAGAAAAGCCAGCAAAATATTGAAGATAGTTTTGCTGTACAATGGTCACGTGAAGACTCAAGATCGAGAGACATCAATATTGCGATTGGTGAGATGATTGCACTTGACAAACAGCCGTTGTCAATTGTTGAAACTACTGGCTTTAGAAACTTGATGAGAAAAGTTAAACCAAAATATAGCATACCGGACAGAAAGTATTTCACAGAAAACATCATTCCTCATCTTTACGAAGAGACTAAATCTGAAATACGAAGAGGAGTGCTGAGTGCAGCTGCAATTTCAGTCACTACCGACATGTGAACAAACACAAATAACAAGGAAAGTTTTTTGAGTTTTACAGCTCACTGGCTTGACGATAGTTTCAAATATCATCACGCAGTATTGCAAATTAAACATTTCCCCTAAACACATACTGCCAATAATATAAAAAATTGTTTAGAAGAAATTGCAACTTTGTGGAATATAGATACAACCAAAATTCACGCCGTTGTGCGAGACAACTGTAGAAATGTGACAAAAGGAATCGACGATTCAGTTTTTAAGGGAGTACCTTGTTTCGTACATACTCTACAACTAGCAATCAATACTGCTTTGAACCATGATACCATGACACAAATACTTGTAAAATCAAGACGAATTGTCACACACTTTAACCACTCTAATCAGGCTCAGTCAAAACTAAATTTACCAGACTACCATCTTGTCCAAGATGTATGTACCAGACGGAATTCCTCGTACTATATGATATATCGCCTTATAGAACAAAAACGGGCTGTTTCTTTAGACGTGGCTGAAACATCGGTAAATTTCGAAAATTTGTCTACTCAGTGCTGCGCGACTATGAGCAGCCGCGAGTCGCGCCGCGTAGCGTCGTGTTCCCAATGTGTGCTGTTGTATCAGATTCCGTAGTTTACAAAAAAGCGCACTGTGCTGTGTCACATCACACGCGCTATAAGCGTCTCAATTTGCGCTCAGCCGAATTTATGTTTAATTTCTGCGTCATATACGATTTCGAAACCTGTCAAGTTGTAACAGCTTCTTCAATATTTGCAGTAGAAGGATTTTTCATCCAGTCATACACCTCGAATTTCCAAATATCTTCAAATCGTTTTTCCATGTCTAAAGTTTGTTGAGGTTGGTACTAAATCTGTCAATATCCTCTGGAGTTATTATCATTTATAGATAATAATTCAGGAAACTGTTGAAATTCCCTTCTCAATAGATTGTAATGCAGTAGTTAAAAGTTTTCAATAAATAATGACAAACAGAACATTTTGGTAACAAATAAGAGTTTTATTAGCTCCTTGAAGGTGCAAATCAACATAGTTAAATCTATTTAAAAAAACTTAAACAGTCGATTTTATGTTGAAAAATGAAAGCGTTTCACTATTGGACCAAACCCCTCCCGCCCACCCTGAAAGCTGGCACGCCCACTAGTCATCCATGAATGAATTCTTGCGAGTGTAAACGGCAGTTCACGTCAACGCTCGTGCACGAGGCGCGAGGCGAGAGTGTAATATATGTATTAAGAAGCTGGATAGTCGGCGCTCTTTGCCGAATAATCGCCGACTATGAAAGTGGCCAGATAGTCGGCTTTACTGACTAGTCGGAACATCTCTAATATTATGTCATTTTGTCAGCACACAATGAGCTGAAAATAAAAATAATCTAATGGTGACAATCATCAAGGAATGTGCCCAAGAAGAAGGTATTGTTGCCAAAGTTCTCTTATGCTCTTTGGTGTCTGCTCCCCCAGGTTACATAGTGGTCTTGGCATGGTGGTCATGTTACTGGGAGGACAGTCCCAAAAACAGCTGCCACGCAATTCATTAGGAGCTACTCCTTTCAGCCACGCACCCACACTAACATCCTCTCCCTGGGGCTTCCACACACCTTTCCTCTTCGACTCCTCCAACAATCTGGAAAATAGTAGTTATCATGCATGATTAAAATGATGATAATTTTAGTCATTACAATCAACTCATTTTTAAGAACTATATTTGCAATGCTTATCATCAGGTAAGTATATACAAAAATAAATTTTTGACGATACAAATCTAAAGAATTACTTGTGAATTACTGAAATATAAGTAAATATTTCAGTACAGTTAAATATCATTTTCAAAATTTAAATTAAAAAACAGGTATGAATAAACTGTGTCAATGAAAATATCTGTGAAATGGCCTACAACTGATGTCAGCCATACTAACAAACTGAGGTAAGAGGTAGATACAGGCTAGATTGCTTGATTATTACATAAAATGGTTGCTAGGACATGTATTTCTTGTTGTACTAACTTTTTCCATGTCTTCTTCTAGTTTTTCCTTGCTATATGAAAGTTTGCATAACAACAGAGTACTTTGAAAATCGTTACCAAATTAAAGAGGACTACCTTTCATAAAAGAAGATCCGAATAAACTGCTGATATATAGCAGCAAAAAAATAACACTTCAAAAAGGTAGGTGTCCCAAAGTTACCCCTGCTGTCTGAAAGTAGCCCCAATATACGGTATGGGTGTGTCTACATGGCTCGATCTAGAGGGGTGGAGGAGGGGGGAAGGGTTGGCTGTAAAGCTATACTAGGCTACGTGGGGGGTGTTTCTGAACCAGGCCACGTAGCTTTTCATTCATATTATTTGTCACAGATACAATGAAGTTCACAAGAACATGTAAATATTCATTTCCGTATTTAATTAACTCCGTATGTAATTTATGATAGTCTGACAAGAGAAAACAATACAAAATGTTTTCTGGAATCAATAAAGAAAAAAAGCTACCTGATACTGGGGGGGGGGGGGGGGGTAGAGACAAAAGTTTGGTGGGTGTAATAATTGCCCTTTTTAGCTTTTGATAACTTATGCTTATTAATTAAAATGGTAGCAATCATAACAGACAGTAAATTTTTTGGAAGGAAACAATATTTACATATTTTATATATTAGGCAAGAAAAGGACACATATAACAACTACAGTAAAATAGCAGCAATTAACAATTTAACAACAAGGAGAACTTTTAATGATGATAGAATTTTAAAACTTAATAGTTGAAACAACTTACAGTTATCATTGAAACAGAATTCTTAGTGATTTTTGATCAATGAACAGTTTAATAAAAGAAAAAGATATATGAATTTTTCTTTTTTTGTGAGACATAATTTGTACAACAGCAGTCATTTGATCAAAAAATTCAGGAAATTATAATTGTATATTGTGAGAGAAGACGAATTGTCAGAAAATTTAATTAAAAATATTGTACATTTACTTATTTTTAATTAGTTCTTATAACTAGTTTCAACTTCAAAATTTCGTAACTGATTGATATCTTCTCTTAAATGTATTTATTTATCTACTCACATTATGTTTTTCCCTCTTTTTCTCTTGTCTGTATGATTTGGTAACGGTAACACATTCTTTGGATTTTTCTTTTACTATAATAGTTGTTGTAAGAATAGGAATGACATCATAATCCCATGATATGATGAAAAACTTAGAAGCCACAACAGGGACGGTTATTAGAATAATGCTCACTATGGCTAGAAGCAGACTGAAGAGACTATATCGCTTTACAGTATCCTCAGAGTGTGGTACTAGGTCCTCACAGACAACTCAAATTGATGATACTCAAATACCAGTCGCATTGGTTCATAATTACATGATGTGAGGAGGACCTAAGTTTAATTGATCAGACTGAGTGTGGGATAACAATGACCTGTCCAGTCACACAAAAGAGGGCACTGAAGGGGCTACATGCAATTATCATATATATTATTTCTATAAGGTATTTTTTTGTCACAAGTATGTTTCTTCCTTCATACTTAACCAAAATCAATGAATGAGGTGTCATTTTAAAGCATATGGTCTCCACTTTGGTCACATCATATTTTAAGAAATTAAGTTTTCGGAATTTGACCCTTAAAGGGCAAAAATGTCAATATTTCTAAAATGCTGTTTTCTGTGTTACGAGTCATTTATCTCCCTGGATACCTATCTGAAATCGTTTAATGAAGTATCATTTTAAAGATTAAGATCTCCATTTTAGTGATGTCATATATTAAAACAGAATTTTTTTGAAATTCGACCCTTAAAGGGCAAAAGTATTAATATTTTTGCAATGGGTTTTTGTGTCACGAGCAATTTATCTCCCTTAATATCTAACCGAAATAGATAAATTAGGTATCATATTAAAGACTGAGGTCTCCGCCATGGTAACATTATATTTTAACAAAGGAATTTTTCGTAATTTGACCCTTAAAGGGCAAAAATGAAAAATTTTCTAAAATTCGTTTTTTGTATCTCGAGCCATTTTTCTCCCTTGATATCTAACCAAAATCAATAAATGAAGTACGATTGTGAGGAGTAATATCTCAGATTTATGACATCATATTTTAAGAAACAATGTTTTTGAAAATCTACCCTTAATGGGAATAAGTATAAATTTTTCTATAACGCATTTTTGTATCACGAGCGATTTATCTCCCTTAATATCTAACCGTTATAGATAAATGAGGTATCATATTAAATACTAAGGTCTCCGCCGTGGTAACATTATATTTTAACAAAGGAATGTTTCGTAATTCGACCATTAAAGGGCGAAAATATCAATTTTTCTAAAATGCATTTTTTGTATATCGAGCCATTTAATTCCCTGGATATCTAACCAAAATCGATAAATGAAATACGATTATGAGGAGTAATGTCTCAGATTTGTGACATCATTTTTTAAGGAAGAATGTTTTTGGAATTCAACCCTTAAAAGGAAATAGTATAAATTTTTCTATAACGCATTTTTGGGTCATGAGCGATTTTTCTCCCTTAATACTTAACCGATGTAGATAAATGAGATATCATAATAAAGAATAAGGTCTTACCCGTGGTAACATTATATTTTAAGAAAGGAATTTTTCGTAATTCGAACCTTAAAGGGTAAAAATGTAAATTTTCTGAAATGTGTTTTTTGTACCTTGAGCCATTTATCTCCCTTGGCAATTAAACAAAGTTGATAAACAAGGTATCATTTAAAAGATTGATCTCTTTGGCTCCGTTACCACATTTTAAGAAAGAAATTTTAAAAAATTATAACCTTAGAGGACAAAAGTATTAATATTTTTACAACACATTTTCCTGTCACCAGCTATTTATTTCCCTTGATACCTAGCCGAAATCAATAAATGAGGTATCGATTTGAATATTAAATTATCCACTATAGTCACATCATATTTTAGGAAAAAACTTTCTCCAAATTCAACCTTTTTTTTTCCTTGCATGAACTCTATAAATGAAGTATTTTAAAAACCATGGTAGCTGCTTTGGTCACACCATATTTTATAAAAGGAATTTTTTGGAATTCAACCCTTAAAGGGCAAAAGTATCAATATTATTTATACAACATGTTTTTTTAAAAAATTACAAGCCATTTATCTTCTTCAATACCTAGCCGAAATCGATAAATTACATGTCGTTTTAATAATTAAGGTCTCCAGCTAGGTAAAATCATAAATTAAGAAAGAATTTTTCGGAATTTGGTGCTTAAAGGGATAGCGCATATGAGACTGTTCAGAGCCAAGTCCCTAGATTGCAGCTGCGAATATCACAGAAATGTTAATAAACTTTTTTTATTCAATAATAGCTTTTTGGATTTTTTTTTTTTTTTTCCCTCTTAGGAAACACTGTCGTTTTGCTATTCAGTTGCAATGTAAATATTTTATTTGCACAGCAACAAATATTTCAGAGATGTTGATATATTGTGTGCATTTTGTTCAGGTTGGTTTTATCCTGTTAAGGTCAGTGACAGTTTGTCATAAATACAATTTGTTTTAAATTTTCCTAACTGTTTCGTAATATGTGAGGCGTTGTGCTACTACTACTAACAGACAGTAATTATCCACAAGGATACAGTGGGAAGTGTGTGGGAACATGGTTAGCAGTTCAAGCCTTGTTTAAACATTGGTTTATTACAATTATTAATGATAATGCTGAAACTTACAGAAAATGTTACAACTATAATATCAAATACCACCAATCCTGGTCTTGCAAACGAAGATATGAATAATCTTGTTATCACAAAATGATATAATATTATGAACCAAACCTTGGTCTTGCAACTTATACCTTGAATAGCCCTTATAATTACAAACAATCCTACTTATACCAATTATAGAAAATAACCAGACTGGCTCTTAATAATCTACTAGCCAAATACAATTTTATATTTGAGCCAGACCGCTAACGATGAGGTAGAAAGCGACACACTGGTAGTAGTAATTGACAGAGAAAATGACTAATATAATGTCAAATAACACCAGCCTCGATCTTGTAGATTAACGTATGAATAATCCTGTAATCACCGACAATTCCACGTAGATCAATAACAGAAATAACAAGACCGGCTCGTTCTCATCTACCAGCATCTAACACTCTGCCAATAGGACCAAACACAATTTATGGCTGAGGCAGACCCCTAACGACGAGGCGGAAGGCGATACTTGTGGTTGCAGTTGACGGCCACTACCTCCAATACCCTCCTAGGGCGAGAAGGCAGGTTTCAGCTCGAAAAGTACCACCTGGGTCGATCACCACGGTGTTCCCGAAGCTTCGGCACAGCACTCTCGGTGAAGAGTGTATCGGAGAA
Source organism: Vandiemenella viatica (assembly GCA_031002005.1). Taxonomy (NCBI): domain Eukaryota; kingdom Metazoa; phylum Arthropoda; class Insecta; order Orthoptera; family Morabidae; genus Vandiemenella; species Vandiemenella viatica. The sequence continues at coordinate 117,988,269 of CM061919.1, read as the reverse complement.
ATTCCCTCTCTGCAGGTGGTCGAAGCACGGTCACGAGGGACCCACCAATTCACCAGAAGTATAATCCATGGGCGGCCCGGTCAAACCATCAAGCTGAGTCACGGCCACTGCGAGAAATACCAGGCATAACCAATCGACTGTTGACTGCCTCACTGACTGCTTCCTCCTTAGTTCCGCAACGCTATCACTCCGGGAAGTACTAGCGCAACACCGACTGACAGCCTCCCTGGCCGCCCGGTCCAACCGCGGACCCCGCCGCCCCACCGGGCTTACGGCGTCACGGCGTCATGGCGACACAGGGAAGTACTCTTTCCCGACTGACCGACCGACTCACCGGCTGGTCACTAACTGGCCCTAACTGATCAACAACTCATCACTGCTTCCGTGACCCCACATATATACCCGCTATCGCCAGGAGCCCCAGCGCTCTCTAACGGGGGAACACCAAAGAGGAAACAATCATGAGCGGAAGAGAAGAGAAGGCAAAGATACAACAAGAGCCGATCACGGCTCAATATGTTGCGAGTATTTTGATGCGTACCTATTACACTAAAAAAAAAAAAATTGCTACAAAAGTACGGTTCTACTTTTGATTATATTACAAGCATTCAACCTCACTATTCACCGCATTTTATTCGTGAAATTTTCGCATGGGTTGTCTAGTATGTTAAAATTTTCAAAAATGGTATTCCTGCCTTGTGAATGCATGCCTGATAATTGCTATGTTTCTTGTGTATTCTGATTTCTACATCTGTCAACACTGTCCTGCTTCACTTATCTTAATTTTTGTTGTATTATACTTTTTCTAATAACCATTTGATTTTTTCTGTATATAATTATATGTATGTAAAAGGTGATTTGTTTCTATTTTTCTTTTAAATAAAAAGTGGTTCTAACTCAAGAAATGTTTCATCATATTACTCAGTTAATGATAAAAATTACAAATTTCTGCAGCAATGGATGCAAAAGCCTTTCAACCTCTGCATTCAGTAAAGAAGAAGAATAATGAGAAAGAATGAATCTAACCTGGTTACAAGATCCCAGCTTAGGACATAGCCAGCACCACAGGGGAATGTAGGATATATACCATAATAATATGGAGAAGATTCCCTCCACTTTCCTGCCCGTTGCAATGGCCAACCCTTACGAAATGTTCCCCACCAAACATTCACACTTTCAGTGTAGGATTCAAGATTCTGTACTACTAATGAAGCATCCACAAATACATCATCATCCGTTTTGAGCAGGAATTTTGGAGATTGTGATCGCTCATTCATTTGAATCCTGTAGAGAAAAAACACAAAAGTAATTTCTCTTATATCGAAATCGGTGTTTCAAATAACAAAAATACTGAAAATAATAAATGGCTTTTTCAAAGTATAAAACTCAGACTTTTACAAAAGTCAATAAAGTTAATTAAACAAAAAATTTACATAAATAATTATATGTCTACTTTCATTTTAAATATACACAGCCTAGGGAGAAAAAAATTAAAATGCTCATATATTAAGATCTATATATGAAATTAATTTTATTTCATATTTCCATCATTTAATCAGACATTGATGCAACATTTACATAAGAGACTGGTCCTTTACTTCCATGGTTCACTCCCTTATCATCGCTTCCTTCCAGAAACTACTCTTATTTCTTCTACCTGCATCCATCCAAGCCTCATCAGCAATACACTCAACATATGCTTCAAGCACTCTCTTCACCCATGACACCAAATCCAGTTCCTTTATCACATAAGCTATTGACTATAGTCTTTAGTAATTTCAACAAACAAATTGATCTGCATTTCTCTACAACTCCTTCAACTTTTGGTTTGGTACCTGAAATGTTGTCCTCATATTACAATACAATATGCAAGCAATAACCCAACCAAAGTTTTTGCAACTCAATTTCTGTACCTCTCTGAAACATCCCCTCTAAAAAATAAAGTATTCTGCAATCTCTCCCTACAGCTGCTAAATTGATTTTATTACAAAATTTTATGCCAAGATATTTAAACTTAACATCTTCAACAAGCAATTCATCTCCCACCCTATAATCACAAAAAACTTAAATCAGTTTTTTGCATTTACCTTTATTCTGTTTTGACCAAGATTAGCTAGGTACCCTTCCCAGATTCAGCAGTAGCTGTCCACAGTCATCTCCTGTTGTCGTTAATAAACAACCAACTTCTGTAAACACTCATTCATTAGAATAATGAGCAGCAATTGTCAGCTAACACTACTGTGTCACTCCTATATTCACTTTTACACCTTTTGAGACTGCATTTCCTATCCCAACTGATTGTTTTTAACATTGTAAGAATTCCTCTACCCAGCAAGTCACTATTTTAGCTACTTAAATGATTTTAACATATTCACCATTGCATTGGAGAGATCCATTGCTACGCTACCAACTTGACTTCCCATGTCCATTTTATCTTAAATATTTTGCTGTAGCTCACTAACTTGGAGGCATATATCATCCATGAAGCCTGTATCCATGTTGACATTTTTCAAACCAGTTTCTGTCCCCACAGAAATTTCTGATTTGATTGCAACCAATATCGTTATCAAATTACCTACCATTGATGTCAAACTAATCTTGCTAAAATGGGCTACATACATCAGTAAAGAAGATTGAACAATTCTGCCAGGAGACCTATTCTTAAGCATTTGAAGAAACATATATCCTTCTCTCTCTGCTTCCACGTTTTCTCTAAATTCCTGGGTAATATGCTAGCATGTCCCAAAGACAATACAGCAAAGCATTTATAGGATGACAGGAAAATTCCTCCCACTTCTTGTTTTTCTTATTCTCAATTATTTGTTTGACCATAAGTTTGTGTTCTTTACAGGGCCGTAACTATAATGTTGGAGGCACCGGGGCAAAACTTCATAGTGAGGACCCTCAATATTTCTTTCTTTTTATATGCATGTTTTTTTTTTTTTTCCAATTCCACAAAAATCTGTTTTTATCTATTGGTACATACAATGGTAACAAAACTAGCTATAAAAGGTTCACTAAGCCAAATGTTCAAGTATTTATCTAGCTTATACAATTAACAAATTATTATTATTATTATTATAATGATACAAGTTTTGGAAATTAAATATTTAGTGCGTATGGTTGTAAAAAGAATAAGGTGAATATTACAAAAGCAATATACTTACAAAAGTTTAATGTCTAAAAAGAGTGTATGTTTATTAAAAATTTATAAAATCACACATTAAAAATACATGGTAGAACATTAGTTACCCTGTTGTTAACATAAAAAATTCAAAACAGTAACTTTTAATAAGTTTAAACTAGTGGAAAACTTTTAATTGATAATTTAAAATATGATTTTTCTGAATAAAAGATTAAGGTAGATTAAAGATATAAGTTACAATAGATGTAAATTAAGTTAGTTAAAATGCAAACTTGTCTTAAAAGACAAGGAATTAGTAACCGATGCATGGAAAGTAGTGTAAATTGAAAAGATTAAAGATTAGCTACATTTGATTATTTCTTAAACATTTTTTCCGAAAAAGCGAATTCATCAATTACTTTGTCAAAGTTGATTTGTTGAGCTCGATCATTCTCAGTTGAAAGCAAAGCTAAGCTGCTGAGTCTTTCTTGAGCCAATGTACTTCTCAAGTAATTTTTGATCAATGCAGGCTTAGAAAAGGACCGTTCAGCCTTTGATACTGTCACAGAAACAGTCAAATACATGATGCACTATGTGCAAACATCTGGGTAGCTTGATAAAAACGAACTGTTGTCTACTATCATATAATTAGTAAATTCCTTAACACTTTTCATTTTTCCAGTTTGTTTTGAAAGAAATTTTTCACTGATCATAATTGTCAAGAAAAGGCTGGACTCATATCATTTGGAAATTTATTAACGAAATTAACTGTTTTTGGTGAATATCAGTTTCTCTTGTATTGGGTAAAAATCAGGTTGTATTACTTGATAGGTGTCACGAATAGCTTTCATCCCTTCAAAACGGTGAGTACAAAGTGTGTCTACCATTGAATAGAACACAGTGATCTGGAAACAAGATTTTGGGTCTATTAATCTCTCGTCTTCACTCAACTCATCAAAGAGTTTTTTCACTTTCCTTAATCTGTTCTGGCGAAATTCTTTGTTTATTCCCCATTGGCTACAAACTTCTCATGTTTCAGAAACAATTCTTCAAACTTTCCACGTATTTCGGTTTCCTTAACAATAAATTACTCAATAACTCATATGCATAAAACAGGTCCATGGTTTCAGATTGTAAGGATTTTGATACGAGGTTGAGATACTCTAAAACTTCACACCGCACAACCAAAAGCAATACAAAATCAAAACTTTCAAGTTTGTTCTTTAGCTGCTGTGCTTCATTTCGTTTCTTGCATTTCCTGGGAGTCAAAGTTATGTGGGTAAGGCTTTTCAACACGTTACAAAACCTGTGTTTCAGTGCATACATGGCTTCATGCCTACCAGCCCAGCGAGTTGGTATAAGAGAGTTCAGTATTACTTTCTAATTCAGTGAATCAGTCTGAGCCTCGATGTCGTACACTGACTTCATGTCTTGCTAGCACAAAATACTATGACCAAAAAAAGCAATACGCACTTTGAATGGTTTCAAAAAACTCTGCAGACCACTCGGTTTCCTTCCACAGCAACACAAGCAAAGTGAGACTAAGTAATAAACTACACCCGTACTATCACTACTATGCGACTCTCAACTGCACTGAGAGTCCGATATTGATGAGCAGTTGGTAAACAAATGAATCATCATGAATAGCACTAGCTCACTGCACGTCCCAGCCTGCATTTGATACAGCCCTCGGCAGGCACCTGGTGCGACAAGACACATTCGACTCGACACTATGCTGTCTGCTCTAGAGCTGCTTTTGCATGCGAAGTGTATGGAATATATGAATGGCCACGCAAAAACATTTACTTTAACACTTTGATGGGTTTTTTATGATTAACTTTTAGCATGGTGCTGGGTATTTTATAGGAAGTTTGATTAGACATTAAAATACAATAATTTTTAACCGTCAGTTTGGGGTCCCTAGGGCTTGAGGGCCTCGGGGCAGTGCCCCGGATGTCCCGGCGGTAGTTATGGGCCTGGTTCTCTATATATCTGAACCAGAGATGTAATTTATGAAATGATAGTCCCGAAGACAGAATTAATTTTAAAATTTCAGGGTTGTTATTTTCAAAATACTAAGGCATCTCTACCATGGTAAGAGAATTAGTTACAACTAGTCTTCTCTTCAAAGGTTGCAGATTAATGCCAAGAAAATCATCCACACACCACTCACACTCTATAGAAAATTTATCTTCACTTGAGGCCTTCTTTCTCAGACAAAGTTCTCATAACTGAAAAATCAAATTCCAGGAGTGAAATTCATATTCTAAATTTCCATTCTAAAACTAAAACAACTAAAAAAAATCTTCAAAATTCAGCTACCCATGATTAGTCCACAGCTTGCCACTATCCTTAATGATCACAAACATTCCGCACATGTTCTTACCCTGACAACTGTCAAAAACTAAAGTGAAAGAAGGTTGTCCTCATGTTCCTTTTATAGGGGAACACCACGGGGATGCTGAATTGGTAGAAATTTCCACTGTGTCTCACTTGCTGCCTGTTGCTGTCTGTCCAGTCATGCTGGAGTTTCAAAGGATTTTCCCAAAAATACCCTGATCTTCTTGAAACTTTGTATTAATATAGAACTTTTTATTTTAAGTACTTCATGTCCTAATAAATTTTATCGTACCTGCTTTAATTTTTGTGCTATTAATTTTTGAAGTCTGAAAACTGATATTTTAGTTTTACTGTCCAAATTATTTGCCCTAGCATCTTAGTTCTAACGTAAGAGAATTTTATAGTTTTATGGTTAATTTCATGTACTATACTCCCATCTTGAATTACAGAGATTCGTCTCTAGAAATTTTCTGCTGCCTTTGGCCGCCATTAGAAATTCAGAATTAAATTCTTCAAAATGAAATATCTTATATTAGCAGTGGGTTGTTTTGACCAATACTTATGTCAAACTTACAAAAATTGTACTTACATTAAAATTGGGTCCCTCGCTGAAATTCAGCCTAGTTTAAATTTGACTTTTTTCATCTTACTTCAGCTAATCATTTCGCTTTGCCTCTTGAAGCATTTTGTTCTGGTTCAATGCACTCTTGCTTTAAAATTATAATGTAGAATACTTCCGTTCAACCTAACAATCTCAAACTACTGTCATCTTATCTCCAAAAAAAGCTCTTTAATCTAATGTAGTTTTATTTCATTTACCCACGATTTGTTATTTTATTCTTTAATGAAAAACTATCTTGAAACTATCATATTTACTTTAAATTCCATCTGTAACAGTCTTTTTGACTTCTAAACCAAGATACTGTACTTTCATCGCCATATCTGAATTTGCTGAGAACCATTCTTTCATACCCCTTGTAAATCCATTGACTGTTGCATCACCCCCTGCTATGAGGTTCCTTTGTTCCGATTCTAAGATTTTTCATAACTCCCTTTAAAAAATTTGTACGACATTGAGAACTATCACCAATGTTATATTTGCTTCTAGTCCTGATAATGTTATCTTTTAGGGGTGCTATAACTTTAGGCATCATAAACAAACCAACACCGATCATTCTCCCCTTCTCATTTTCAGTTGCCTACAAAGCCAAATATGTTACAAATGGACTTACATATGGACCAACTTTAAACAATATATTTTGTAATAGTGTTTATCATAAATCAGTTCTATAAGTATAATAGGAACCAACTTGCCATTCCAGAAATGCCAAAAGCTTTGATGTCAAGTTACGATAAGAGTCTATGATAGGCACAAATGCCATGTCCTTGTGGTGCTCATATTCTAAAGCCAACTGTTTTTTCAGTGCACGCATGTTATGGCTGTGCTCAGTTTGACGTTCTGATATTTCAGCATTGTGCTTCTTCAAGAAAGATAAATCTGAAACAGAAAAATTATCCGACCTCTCTGGCAGCTATTTCTTTCTTCTACAATTTTATTTTGTTTTATTTCTGAATTGTAAATTAATTTTTTAATTTAAATATTTGAATAATAAATTTTCTGGTGCTAAAATTATCAATCAGGTGAAGTAAAAAACAATGACATAGTTCTTTGGTAAAACTGGTTTGATAAACTGCCATTTCAAACTAACTATTTGAACTTAAGAAAAAATGGGAAAAGTAAACTAAACACTTATAACGGGTGAAGATAGGAAAGAAATGACAAATATATATATACTACAATAAATCAGTAGTAAAACCACAATCGTGTGAATAGATGAGATACATGGTGAGGAAATCAAGATTCACATTGGTGGATATCAGTGCAATCACATCAGATTGACTTGTGTCTCAGGTATTCAAAAGATTAATGTTCACCATTAAAATATTTGTTATATATTTTCATCCCTTTTTTGTGTTTATCACTACCTGGCCACTTTTATCTATAGTATGTGTTCAGTTTACTTTCCACATCATTAATTATTTTTATACAAAATTATCTAATTCATAGGCATAAAGAATATTTTTTCCAAGGCTGTATTTAGGAAAAGATTATTTATATGAATAGACCATGCATAAAATACATGCAGGTCAAGAGAGATGCTTGGAGACAAGTAGTGGAGGAATAATACTGGAGAGACCACGAAAAATGAAAGTATGCTGGATGACCCACAGAAGTGGAAATTTCAAATGGTGAAAGAAAGAAATTTACCTACGATACGATAAAAATAAAATCCTACGAAAATTGTGTAAAAAAGGCCAACTCTCATGGTTGTTTGGCAACAAAGAGTTAACAAGATCTTATTCTGAGCCAAGTCTAAACTTTACACTTGTGTATTTACTTGCTAAATACTCTTGTCCATTGGGCAAAGGCAGTGTCTGACAATAAACATCTACAGGAAGAGATGTAATGCCTAGAATGCGTGGTTAGTGCCAATGGTTATGGCTCTAAGGAAATCCGACATGCAATCATTGGGAGAAACAACAAAACCAAAACAGATGACAGAGTTCGATACAAACCACGTACCTTCTTGCCTTTTTGTAGAGCAGTGACATCAAAAATAGCGAGGCTGCTCAACCAAACAGAGCATCATCTCTATCTTTTGGCCTCCACCCAAGATTGGACAGCTATTATGAACACTGAAGGATGGTTTCAATCTCTGGGCACTTGGAGTCTACAAAATTCCTTGTAAGTGTGGTACTGCTTACATAGGACAAACTTTAAGGACGATTGATGAAAGACGCAAAGAACATATCAGATATTTTAAACTGCTGTAGTTAAACATGCCATCGATAATGGCCACGAGCCATGTTTTGATGAATGGCATGCCTTTGACATGCAAATAACTTTTGGGGGAGTGTGGTGAAGGAGGCCTTCGAAATTAGGCTTAGTAATAATGTTATAAAACGGGATCAGGGACTCAGCTTAAGCCAAACATGGAAACCGGTTATTAGATTATTGCAAGACACACAGGACCAAACCATAGTAGGGCATAACATGATGTCACCAAGTAGCTCTGCACAGCTAGACCGCCTCTCCACTTCTGGCTTATATAATAGACTACCATGCGGCAGGCTTCAGTAAATTAAATGGAGCTTGACAATGAGAGCAGTGCCAGCTCTCAAAATGTCACCAGTTGACTTTACTTTGACGGGGCTATACTACCGAGAGGTTTCTCTAAAAATCATGAGACTTGTTTTTGTGGGATCTCATTTCTTTTTATAAGTTGATCATTTATTCTGAGTCACTGCTCAAATGTAACAATTCCATTTTAAAATTGGTGGATAAGGACATTTCAGAATTCAAGACATTAATATGTGTTCATCTGTTACCAACAATACCCACACTCACTGTAAACAATTGGTGTGTGTCTTGGGTGAGCAATAACGATTGTCATAGATTAACTGCCACCATAAATAAATTCCAAATAACTTCCATGCTAAGCATAGGACCAAAGTAAAACTTATTTAAGTTTGGGGCATATGTTGTTATCCAGAGCAAAGCAATTAAGCTGTAAATATATGCTGAAAATGTTTCATGTTTGGAGCTGCCCAATGAATATGAAAAAAAAAATACCAATATTGTACTTTTCTTATGATTTGGGATGAAACCATATATGTGTACCAAATTACTCTTTTTTTAAGACCTCAGGAAAAATGATGAAATTGTGGTGACAGAGTTTTGGACTTGATAAAAATATTTGAAATTCACTAAGTTCTAAAGGAGAGGAAGGAAGTAAAATTTAACACATTAGTTAAAACTAGCAAGCTCCAGCTATAATGTAAATCTACTTTTAATATGGAAGTTAAATTTGATCTGTTTACCTAATTTCAACTTTCCACGACTACGGGAAGGGCCTTAGAGTTTTGATGATCATCAGTGAGTGAGTGTATAACAAAATCAGTGAAATTTGCATATAAATAACACTAATACTATAAGCAGGAACATAACAAAATCTAGTATGTTTGCTAAGATTGCCGATATCTATGTATAATACAGATTTGAGGCATGTAGGCATCACTGAGACTAAATAAATTGAAGTATAAAAATGGCCTCAATCTTTCCAAGAAATGGGTAGGCAGTGCCGCCGTCAACTCGGATTGGTGGGTGCACTGCTATGAACCCAGATTTTATATTAAGTGAGTACCTTCTTGCAACATTTCATACATTTCAATATGAATTTTATTTCATGGATGTATAACATTTTCAAGGAAACTGACAATATTCTTCATATTCTGAATATACCAGTGCTTACTACTTACGATAGGCTTGAGAAAATCTTGGAATAGTAAAATTAATTAATAATAGTTCAGAGGAAAAGCTTTGTAATTATTTGAACTCTGATATCTTTAGTTTACAAATATAAAGTTAGTCCTAAGTTATAAAGACCATTTTCTTTTCTTATTTATTATGATAAGTTAGTGAATGGAATTTTTCTATCTAAATGTGAAATGCATTCAATTTTTTTGTATGTGTATTGTATTGCAGGAGGCCATTCCAGTATTCAACTATATTATTACAGGACACAAAAACAAAGTAAACAGGATAAGTAGTACATATGCAGCAGGTTTTGAATTTGTAGAGATTGTTGCTGATTGCAGTTTAAAATTTTTAGTTATTCTGATGTATTATATTGGTAGATTATGTTCTAGATTGTTGACCTATACAAAATTAATGGCTTCTGCTATGTCTCCAGCGAAGGAATAAACATGGACTACAGAAAACAAGTCTTGAATTTGAAGTTTATTTTTTATGGTCTGACAATTGTGCCCATATACAAAATATGAGTTCCATTTCTTCCACAGGGAAATGCCTGATGTAAATTCAAGTTGAAGCTGATGCCTGGACAAAGTATCATATGGTCACAAGCTGCCAAGCAGCCTTGGTTTGCAGTCTGGGTCCACAATCCAGTAACTCTTACAACCCAATGCTGACCATGACATTCCCAGACCACTGACTGTGGACTGTCTGGCCTTCAGCTCTGGGGGAGTTCTTTATATACAGTTCCTCGGGAGGGGAAGGAAAGTAGCCCCAACTACCTCCCAACAGATGCTGTGCTATTCTAAACCAACACTGACAATGTTCTCTGTTGCAATGCTTATAACACTGCCTACATGAGTTCCATTTCTTAATTCTAATTTTCTTTTAATTCTACTGAGATGGAATTATCAGTTTTCCTGAGTTTTTACATCATCATTTTCACCTTACATACCTCCATTGCTTCCATCAATTGGTCTGTAACTTTATTTGGTGGCTACACTAAGCACTTCTTTTAAGAAGAAGAATGCAATAGAATCATATCTGAAGAGGTAATTAGCATAATTATACAGATAGTCTTAGCTTGAACCCTAGAAATTACAGGATTATGCAAGTGCTCTGAACTCTGTGAGACACTTCCAGTGAAACTAGTACAGCTTTATTTGGTTTTGAAAAAATGTTATCTTGTCACCATGATGTCTGGTACCTTCAAAAAATAATCTGAAAATCTTTCTTTCATATCTGAGATATTGATTTCTGAACAGTTCTTGCCACTACTTCCACAGAAAATCGTGTTATTAAGTGAAAATTGCTTAAAAAGAATGCTTTCTTTAATGTGCCATCGGTTAACCAATGCAATAAAAAATGATATTCTAACAAGTTTAATGAGTCAGCCCATTATTCTTTGTAATTTAAAAATTCACCAAAAGTTGGAGGTGGCACCTGCCTCTGTGTCTGCTGTAAAGTTCTGAGCACTTTCACAAACATCTGTGATTGATGACAGAACTGCTGATTATGCACTTCATTTGCTATTGTAATTATTGAAACTGGTACTGCGAGAATGCCACTCCTTGTTCCATTGTTGCTGAGTTTCCCATCATGACCAAGAAATGGATGAATGATCCAAGGAAACAAGTTCTTGGATTCGAACTCTATTTTCAACAGTACAACATTCTATCGCATACACACGCCAGGAGTTCTGTTTCTTCCATGGGAGAATGCAAGATGGAGAGATGAGATGAAGCATACAAGTGAGCAAAGTATGGAAGGGCTAGGTTTCCAGTCCAATCTGATAGTCTGCAAAGCATGACACTGTTGGACCGCTCACCGTCGATTACCTGTCTTCCGCTCTTTATAAACTTTCTGTTGAGAAGGGAAGCCCTAAAGCCCTCTTACCAAACGCTGCTGCCATCACTGCATGGTCTGGTGACACTGGCATTCTGCTGCTGTTTCTGGCCTTCGGGTGCTGATGCTGTAAAGGCTGGATAGGGGACTTATTTTCTCCTTTGAGTTCATAGCACTTTTTTTGGCAGATGCACTAAAATTTATAAAAGTTTGCAGAAATAATACTGGGGCAGAAATTGTTTAGCATAAGATGCTTCTTACTACTACTGAAGGGTCATTTAAAAATATGCTATGGTAGCTGAATTTAACTCTATCCCTTCCTTAAAACTCAATTTCAATTTTTGTCCCAGAGCATGTGTGACCCTCATTTCAGTTCCACACAGGTTGACAGAAAGATAAGCAGAAACACTAAATAAATACATAAAATGAACTTGTAAATAACAAACATGTTGTTTATAAATACTGAGATATCTGCTGCCAAACAGTTCCATAAATAAGAAACTTCATGATATTTTAATAATACAAACCTTCATCAAACTACTTTTCATTTGGGTGTAGAGAAGATGAATATTGTCTACAGAATAACTACTCAATGGAGCCTAAACCATTCAGTTCAATACAGTACTAACCTCCTGGAGTTACAATGAGCGTAGCTGCAACACAGTCCAGGACGTCGTCAATTTCCAACAGTGTTAAGAGACCTCCAGCACCATCCCAGCTATATCCCTGTGCAGTTGTTATTGGAATTTCTGAGTGCACCACATTACTGTTCATGGTAGTTGCATATACATGCACACGGGCTTCATAACCAGCGGGAAGAAACAGTGGATGCTGAAACCTTTGACGACCTTCAAAATGTTGTATGGTAGCAGATGACAGAGTTTGGTCTGTAAGTGCATCCAGGATTTCAAATCTGCACAAGGTATTATTGTCTTGGGACCTGCACTCAAAGTAAAGACATAAAATAACAATTATTTTTCTTACTGGTGTATTGCAGTAAAAAAAAAACAAGGAATATGTGCAATATTTTTTTTTGATTATGGCTTTACACCTCATCAACATCAAGGTCATTAGAGGCAGGACAGGAGGGGAGGTATGGGAAGGAATTTAGCCATGGTCTTTTGAAAGAACCATCCCAGCATTTTCCTGGTGTGATTGGGGGAAACCCAAATCTGATTCAAACCAGTGTCCTCCCAAATGCAAAACCAGAACATTACCACTGACCCACCATGCTCAGTATGGCCAATAAACATGCAAATTATCAAGTAAATATAATCCTTTAGGATGAAAAGCAATGGCTAGTGCATTGAGAATACAAAAAAGCAATTAATCTAATAGTATAATCTGACCAAAGCTTGGAAAATTATAGAACATTGAATGCAGAAATTATACTAAGTAAAGATGAACTTAGTATGAATAATGAAAGAAATATATCACTTGCTCTAATGGCTACATACGTTTTGCCAGTCTATACCTAACCACAAATGGTTGTGTTGTTTGGATAAGGTAAAAGAACTAACTGAGTTCAAATAGCAAAAAGTCCTTGTGCTTGAATAACAAGTGCTGGCATTGAGATAAATGAATGCATCAGTGAAAACCATTAAGTCACAGCTCTGTTTCTTCTGTAAATGTTAGTTTTGAGAATATTTAAGGGATGACCAGCAGGGCTATGAAAATAGCTTCTAGGTAAGTCTAATACTAAAAAGAAGAATGATTTAAGGCAAGGTAAAAATGAATGAGGATAGAGAAGGTAAACACACAACTCACTAAATGCAGAGGAGGAAGAACTGCAAAGGGATACACATAAGAACACCAAAAATCAACAAGTATATGAGGTCCTAAACTATCTGAATAAACGATTTTTGCTTATGGCTTTACACTTTATTGAGGTCATCAGAGGCTGGAAGAGGATTAGGAGCAAGGAGTGGGATTGAATCTGAACATGATTTTTTTATAGGAACCATCCAGGCATTCACATGGAGTAATTTTGGAAATGCTGAAATATGGCTGGCTGGATGGGGATTTGAAACCATGTCCTCCAAAATGAAAGGCCTGAACATTACTGCCCACCAACCAGGCTTAGTTTGAGTAAACTGCATATGCTGCTGACCAATAGCTACAAAGTGAGAAAAGAAGGAAGACCACAAAGGGAAAAGTAAGAATAACACTGGAAATAAACACCAAAAATATTAAGCAAAAAAGCAATGTATCAAAATTATTTACTTAGACAATTACAATATTTCTTTTAAAAAATAGGATAGTGATGAGGTTTGAGGCCAAACAAAGTCTGGTGAAAAGGATATGTTAGTAAGACAGTTCCAAACTATGGAGTTCAGAATAGGTGGTTGTTTGTGGTGAAGCAGTTGTTGTGGCTGTTTTATTTATTAAAACTAGCATGAGCAGCCACTGGACAGTATAGGCAATTAATGTAAATAGTTTGCCCATCTTGATGGACATATAGCTGATAATACCTCAAGAACTACTGTTCCATTTCCAGAATCATATTTTCTGTGCTATCTATTTTTTGGTTTTCATCTCAGTGAAGAGAATGAAGTCATTGCTGTGCACATAGATAAAGTCATATGCAGAAAATTTCACAAGAATTCTGTCAGTTTCCACAACAAATTTTGAGTGAAATGGGAGGAAGGAATGCCAACTATGAGATGCATCATATTATTAATGTTTTTAATTCAATTCATCTCACAATTTATATAGGAGAACAGTCATAATCAATTATCATGGTCTAAATTTTTGATAGGTAATCAATTAAGAAATTTACCAAAAATCAACATAATTATCTTCTTTTCAAGTCAATACAACATCACTTTTCTCATGAAGTTATGAGATAAGAAAAAAAATATAATTTAATTTAATTGCAATATTATTTCATTATTGATCTAGTGGATCAATAATTGAATTGAGGAATGGCTCACAGAATACTGGCATAATAATTAGTAGTAGTATGTGTGTTATAAATTTAATATAACCTATATTTTGTTTATAAATCACCAAAATTTGTTCAAAGAGTGTAGAGCTAACGTCAATCCTATTGCAAAACATGTTTAGAGCCAAGAATTCTTCACGGGTTTTCTGCCGGATAATTTCTTCTTTCCACAACATTTTGCCAGCAACTTCTGCTGCCTTCATCAGGTGAACAGTCATCTCGAAGCTGCCACTGTGACGACACAGCACCGACTGTGAATGCCTCGAAATCCTGTCCACCCGGACAGCTGTGTGCCGGCTCACTTCGGGAAAAACTGAATCCTCACATGTTTAGAGTCATTTTCTTACAGTTTGCAAGGGTTACGTAAAGGTATACAGTGATATCCAATCATAACGTTCTGTAAATATTGCTGCTATAAAAGGTTTTACCTAATTTATAATAGAAAATGCTACATTCATTTTCAGAGGTACAGCAGGCCATAAAAATCAAAGTGAAATAGGACACATCATAGGTAGAAAATTGTACTGAAAAGATATTGGGTTTTGAAAGATGAATCAAATACATTTTGCAAAGTCACAATAAACAGTTAAATACTTCAGTTTTAAAGATAGGAAGATGATTTATAGCTCAAAAGATGTGTTAAATTTTGAGCACATAATAAGTTTGAAGTTGATAAGTAAAAGATAAGGGATGTTTCCAAGAGGTGTTGTATAAAAGTTCATGGTTTCATGAAAAAGCTTAGATTTGAGGTAATACATTTCGATTAAAGTCAAGGGGGGGGGGATGTAATTAAAAGAATGTTTATTTTTCTGTGAGCACATTGCACTAATTTTTATGAAAATCCATGCAATACTTTGGCTAAAATCAAAAAAATAAATTAATCATAATTTTGAGAGGAATGACAGAAAATTGAAACTACATGAAGGAGATTAGTCAGTGACTATACAACTTCAGATCTCATAGAGAATTTTATTTAGAATCATTTAAAACACATTTCAGCTTTTTACCTTCAAGACTTTAGGAGATATCGATTTTTAAATGTTGGTATAATTAAATACACTAAGTTAAAACAATAGTAAGCAAGCCAGTTTGTATACCAAAAGATAGGGAAGAATTTACAGATTACTTTAAAACACATTTTAACACTGTAGTACTAATATGGGAGAGCAAATTAAAGATGCGCCACTTTAACAATTTTATTAAGGCAAAACTTTAAAGATAGGAAATTTTTTATTAGAATCGATTTTGATGTTTAGACTGCAAATTACCTATCATCAAAATTTTGAGTAATTGGAAGAAAAACTAATTCAGAAAATTTCGAATATTTCATAATAACTGGGAAACTTAAGCAACACTTGGTGTCCTCTATTTAAGGGGCTCCTGGAGGTGGAGTGGGACAGTTGGACAGAGCTTGTGGTGAGTGGTCAAGCTCGATGGATGGCCGATTTGGCGTGAGGCTAGGTGGATAGGCAACAAGGAAACAGAAGCTTCATATAGACTCGCATCAAGTCAGTCGGCCATGTTTGGTCTGACTATCATATATGGTGCAGAAGTAGATTCAATCTCTAGGTAGCTGGACAATTATCAGTTAGGGGTTTTAGGGAGTTAACAGTGGCTTGTACCACTGTTTCAAACCTGCAATCATTTTTAATTTGGAAGACTGGTCTGTGAGTGATGTAAAAAATTTTAAGAATACAGTGTTTTAAATTTATCTGGAAGTCTACAGTGAACTTTATTTCAACCACCTCAGCTAGATGGTGACCGATCGACAATCTACCCTTTAGGCTATGCGAACGGTCATAGTTCAGGACTAAGCTGTTATGTACTAACATATGCAAGGCTTGATGTTAGGCACAAGGCAGTGAGGAAGCTTTTATGTGCACTTGAAAAGCATGGACTGGAGTATATTATTGAGGAAGATTCTGAACAACGTACCGCATGCAATGAAAGAATTTGAAACAAAGATTTACATAATGCAAAAGCAAGTGTGCAAGTAAATTGATACTGGTGGATAAGTTTAATCATAATTAATAAAACAAAATAAAAATAACTTCTAACAATGATTTGTTCAATATTGTCTATTAAAACAGAACATGTTCACAAATGTATTGTAATTCATACCAATAATTATGCTGGTTCAGTTACATCTGGATAATTCAATAATTTCATGGTGATAAATGAAACTAACAATAACTAGTCATAACAGCTTCTCAAGTTGAAGCAAAAAATGCAATTTTCAGTAATTTGTAGTTTCAGTCAACGTGTAAAATTTTGTAACAAACTGCAATGCTTCATGTGTCTTTGTGTCGATTTCACTTTTCAGCACCATTTATCAATCATCTTTTATAAGCAGTTGTTTATTCTCCTGTCCAAATATTTAACTTGTCCCACTAAGTAGTGAGGAGGTCCACTGTGAATACATCAGACCTCCGCGCCATATGTCTCAGCTACCCACAAGGATTGACCATGACAAGATTATGGTTCAATACTGAAATATTGTGTTACTCATGTGCATCTTTTTCTTGAGTCTGACTCTGTCCTGTTGCCTTCAACTACGGACAATGTCAAGTTTATTTTCCCTATCTTACCTTACTTTCCCTGCCTTAAAACATTTTCCTAGTATCATTATCTAAATATTGCTAGGAAATAAAAGATGCTGGATAGTGGAACAAATTAGACATTTAGATATGAGAATATACCACTGCTTAACACAGGAGATGTCTGGGCAGCATGTAAACACAAAACAGACATGAATACGTGAAACATGAAAGACTGTGGGATACAATATTGTACCTTACCTTGAAATTTTATTTAAAATGAGTCTTGCTGCTTACCAAAGGATTGGAAAAGAGTGATAGCAGTACAAGTTCATAAAGGAGTGATTACAAATAGGGATGAAAACTACAGGCCAATTAGTTTGACATCAGTGATAGGTAAAATGATGGAGAGATTGATATGTAACTATATCAGAAATGTCTGTGATAAAAGAAACTGGTTTGCAGATCAACAACATGGCTCTAGGTAAGGATATTCAGGCGAATCTCAAATGGTGGACTATATGCAAGATACTTCAGATGAATTGGACAGGGGAGGCCAAGTTGATAGTATGACACTGGATCTTTCTAAGGCATTTGACAGAATGAGCCATAAAATGGTTTTAAACAAACTAAAATCTGTTGGATTTGATGAAAAAGATACTTGGTGGGTAGAGGAATTCTTAAAAGCCAGAAAGCAAAGTGTTAGAGTAGGACATTCATTATCAAAAGAGGTTGAAGTAAATATGGGAGTGCCTCAGGGTAGTGTATTGGGACCATTGCTGTTCATTATTCTAATCAATGACTGTGATGATGGGTTAAGGTCGGATTTTATGTTTTTTGCAGATGATATAATGGTATACAATAGGATCAAAACAGGTGACGACTGTGAACAGCTACAGGGTGACTTGGATAGAATCTCAAAATGGGTAGGTCAGCATGGAATGAAGATAAATGCCAAGAAGAGTCAGCTTATTAGGTACACAGATAAAAAAACTAACGATTATAGGGTGGGGTCAGAATTGCTTGTTGAAGACTTGAAATGTAAATATCTCGGCATAACATTTGATAACAACTCAATTGGGCAGATGGTAGGAAAAGGTTACAAAATCCTTCATTTAATGAAGAGGGTGATGAAAGGATGTAACAGAGAAGTTAGGGAATTGGGTTACAAAACTTTAGCCAGACCATTGGTTGAATAAAGTGGTGTAGTTTGGGAACCCCATTTTTGCTATCACATACAGGAGTTGGAGGAAGTGCAAAGAAGAGCAGCTAGAATTGTTTGTGGAAATTATCGCAGGACCAAGTCAGTAACTGATGTGATAAAGGAGCTGGATTGGGAGCCATTGAAGGAAAGGAAAATTTTATTTTGTTGGTAATGGTGTCAGGGATTGGAATAAATTACCGAGTGAAGTAATGAATAATTTACCAAAAATTCCTAAGGAATTTAAAATTAAATTTTGCAAATTCGAAAAGTAAATGGGGAAGGAATTTAACACTCCAATTATAAAAGAAATTTTTAAAAAATAATATAAAAAGGTGTAATTAAATGAGTAGGTGAATTGCCACCAGAGCATTACCTCCATCACAAATAAAATTAATAGTAATAACATTTTAACTATAAAGTTTATACCCCTTAAATCAGCAATAGAACAACCCTCCGCCTAGTGCCTACCTTATTTTACCATGGATGAGGGGCCATAGACCCAATAATTTCAATGCTACATGTGTGTTTAAACCATCCTGTTATCTGTAAAAAGTGGTGGCTTATTCCCTTATCCAAAAAAAAATGCATCATATTTCAACTTTTGGTAGTACATTAGCTGTTAAAATAAATTTAAAAATCATTAAGTTATAAAGACAAATTATTCTTTTATTAGTTTCTTGTATTCTTACTGAAATAATACACTTGACATCACTCTCAACATAAAACAATCAAAAAACTAAAAAACAACAAATTTATGAGTTGATGAAAGTGATTGGGGAGATATGGATTAATGTGTTGGAATATACATTCCTAATATTTTGTGGCATGTTGTTCCATAATGATAGAGGAAGAGCTAAGGAAGAGAGAGATAATCCTTTCTAAAGTAGAAAGGTAAAATGAACAATGGAAACACAAAAAGTTCCATGAAAAGTCCATATCACCCCAAAGTAACATCAAATTTCTTGTGAAACAAACAGAAATACTGCAAAATTCTTACCAAAACAATTGTTGTGAACAGGAAAACTGCACTGCTGTAATTATGACAGAAACTCTGGCACAAAAATAGAAATCTGGAGATATATGGGTACATGTTCGCTGTTTTCCAGTTGGCAAATGAGATTCTGCCAAGAGAACAAAATTATGACCATTCTTTAAGAAGTCATAAAAAATAAACATATTTTTTTTATCTTACATTGAACAATAATAACAAACATTTCATGATATTTAGATGGTTTATGAACTATGCGATGCTTACTCTTAACACTGCAAAAATAATTCAGACAGAACTAAAAAAATTACTTTCACTGCAAGAAAAAAATCTATTCACATTAATGTGTCCCAATGACATACTAACTATATATATGTAACAAGTAAGGAAGGATGGGGAAATATGACCCAACACTTACCACAAATGAAGGTGGCTGGGAATGACAAAAATAAAAAGAACAAACACAAGAAATGCACAATATTTCGGCATTTAGCCTTATTCTTACTAAAACTGAGACACCAGGTGGAGCCACACGTCTACACGACTACGGCCATCTGGTGAATCGACAGCTCGGTAAAGACAAAAATACAACTGATAAAGAAATTTTCAGGATGAGGCAGTCTCTCATATCACTCACCTCCCATAATGTTCTCATGTTGACAAAGGGCTCGTCCCAAAAATTTCTTTATCAGTTGTATTTTTGTCTTTTCTGTGTGTTTGCGCCCTACATCCATCATCTAAATGTAAGTGGTGGCTCATTTCCTTATCCTAATTTAATTCCTTTTTGCTACTTAGTGGCTCTGATTTCATTGTTTACTATATATACAATATAACTGCTCCAAACTCATTTTTTAAAAATATTTTAATCTAGTGTAAGCCCATGGTCCTAAATTTCCTATTAAGTAATAGATGTATGTGCAAAAAAGAAAACTGAGACATATATGAAATAAAAATAAAAATTTATAAAAAATTAAAATTAAGCAAAATTCGAAGTTACAAACTAATATATATATATATGCTAAATTAAAAGAAGATAAGGAAAGAGAGGGAAAGTAAACTCATCATTTATCACAAATGAAAATAGGATGGCAACAATTAATATATAAAGACTAACACATTTTACAATGTTTGGTTTTACATCTTTAAAGGGATTGTGATCAGATGTGTACACACCAAGCTTATCACTGGACTTATCATACAATTGGCTGTTGTGAACAGGATGGTGATGGTTGTGGGAGAGAAAATACAATTAAATATTGGAAGTAAACATACTCTATTTTATTCTAAGGACTATGGGCTGAACATTATTCCTAATCCCATCAAAAAGTTACCGGCAGTTTTTGGACATATGTATATTATTATATCAGGTCCACCACTTTCAACCACCATATCTACCACATCCCCACAGCTACTGACATGCAATCACCATAGTGCACGGTGAAAAATACCAGGTTACACGCATACACCCATGGTCTGTACTTGGTAATTCTGGCTGCAAGTTGAAACACAAGGACACACGTCTTTGGGAGAAGAAGGAAAATGCACTACGTCAATCACTATTAACCACTATATCTCCCACATCCCCATACCTACTGACATGTAACCACGATAGTACATGATGGGAGACTCAATGCTGCTTCCACACACAAACACCAGTGGTTTGTGCTGTATAGTTGTGGCAGCAAAGTGAAATATACGGACACATATGCCTTTGGTCCAAATACGAAAATATCCCTGATCAACCACTTTCAACCACCATATCTCCCACACCCCCACAGATATCGAAAATCGGCCAAAGTTGTGCACTTCAGCACACAAATACCAGTGATCTGCGCTGGATACTTTTGGCTAAAAAGTGATACATAGGGACACACACATCTTTGGTCGAAATGCGAAAGTGCCCCAGGTTGACCACTTTCAACCGCCATATCTCCCAGGCCCCCCTAGCTACCGACATCTAACCACCATAGTGCATGATAGGAGACGTGATGCTACTGTACCACACACAAACATCAATGGTCTGTGCTATGCAGTAAAGAGAAGTATAGGATCACACATGTCTAGGGTAAAATATGAAAAAGCCCTAAATCGACCACCTTTAACCGCTATATCTCCCACACCCCTACAGCTAATGAAATTCGGCCAACGTTGTGCACGATAGGAAACTCCATGCTACTACCACATACAAACACCAATGATATGTGCTAGGTAGTGGCAGCTGAAATGTGAAATACAGGGAAACACACGTATATATATATATATATATATATATATATATATATATATATATATATATATAATAACAATGAGCAGGAAAATGCTTTAAGGCTATAAAACTAAGGATAGATAGGGAAATACGAGGGTGAGTCAAATGAAAACCTTAAATATTTTTTTAAATATTATTTATTGTGCAGAAGTGGTACAAAGCTGTATCACCTTTCAACATAATCTCCCCCATGCTCAATGCAAGTCCTCCAGCGCTTACCAAGTGCATAAATTCTGTTAGAAAAAAAATCTTTTGGTAGTCCGTGCAACCACTCATGCACCGCGTGGTGTACCTCTTCATCAGAACGAACTTCTTTCCTCCCATTGCTTCTCTGAGTGGTCCAAACATATGGAAATTACTTGGGGCAAGGCCTGGTGAGTATGGTGGATGAGGAAGACACTCAAAATGCAGGTCTGTGATTGTTGCCACTGTTGTACGGGCAGTGTGGGGCCTTGCATTGTCATGTTGCAGGACGAAGATGATTTTTAGGAGATCTGTGTATGATGCACTGGTGACAGCGGTCCCTCCAGGCATGTAATGCTCCAAAATGACGCCTTTTTTGTCCCAAAAGAGAGTCAGCATAACCTTCCCTGCTGATGGTTCTGTTCGAAACTTCTTTGGTTTTGGTGATGAGGAAAGGCGACATTCCTTGCTCGCTCTCTTCGTTTCTGGTTGGTGGAAGTGAACCCAGGTTTCGTCCCCAGTAACGATTCTTGCAAGGAAGCCATCACCTTATCGTTCAGAGCGCCGAAGAAGTTCTTCACAAGCATCAACATGTCGTTCTCTCATTTCAGGAGTCAGCTGCCGTGGCACCCATCTTGCAGACACTTTGTAAAACTGGAGCACATCATGCACAATCTGGTGTGCTGAACCACAACTAATCTTTAAATATGCTGCAATATCATTCAGTGTCACTCGGCAGTTTTCCATCACTATGGCTTCAACTGCTGCAATGTCCTGTGGAGTCACAACTCGTGCCTGACCTGGACGAGGAGCATCTTCCACTGAAGTCACGCCATTTGTGAACTTTCTACTCCATTCGTAGACCTACTGCTGTGACAGACATGCATCACTATACTGAACCTTCATTCTTTTATGAATTTCAATAGGTTTCATACCTTCACTACTAAAAAACTGAATTATAGAACGCTGTTCTTCCCTGGTGCAAGTCTCAAGTGGGGCAGCCATCTTTATACTGATACTGCGACGGTATTTGTGCATCTGCACTATGCTGCCACCTACAGGCCATTCTGCATGCTGCTTGTAGCACGCTTACCAACTTACAGGATAACGGCACGAAATTTCGATTTTTTTTTACAAATTTAAGGTTTTCATTTGACTCACCCTCATATGACCCAACATCAGATGGCGGTTGCTGTGTATACTTCTGACTCCGCCTGGTGTGTCACTCCTTACTTTCGCACAAATAAGGCTGTTGCCAAAATATTGCGCTCTTTTGTGTGTTTGTTTTTTTGTCTTCGTCATCCCAGCCACCTTCACCTCTGGTAAGTGTTGGGTCATATTTCCCTATCCATCCTTAGTTATATATATATAGTTACCAGGAAATAATAAGAGCTAATTGGCGAAAGGTGGAATAGCGAAATGAAGCACCGCTTACCTTAGATGATGGTACCATCGGGTGAACACATAAATAAGCACAAAACACAGGAAAAACAATGAATATTTCGGGACTTGGCCCTTCGACAACAGGAGAACATCACGGAGGGAGGGTGGTGCAGGATACGGTCTCATAGAATGACCGTTAGTCAAGAATGAGGTGGGGGCAAATTCAAACAGAGAGAAGGGGACAGTGGATTGGGTCTAGTACATGAGCAATGCAAAATGTTTCAAAAAGTGCAGAATAATACATTAAAATGTTCATAACATAAATTTGAGAGTGCTTCAATTTGAGATAATATCCAGTCAGTACTTTTCCTTCCCTCTATCCGCTCCTTGCCTCCATGCCCACTGTCTATATTGAACCACGACATACCAGAGGTGATGTTTATCTGCATAGATTCTCTTTTTTTATTTTTATTTTTTTCGATTATTCTGTTTTCTTATTTACTTTTACTTTCTCAAATTTATCTTATGAACATTTTAATGTATTATTCTGCACTTTTTGCAACAATTTACATTGCTCGTGACTTAGACCCAATTCACTGTTCCCCTCTCTCTGTCCTCTGTTTGAATTTTCCCCCACCACGTTCTTGACTAACAGTCATTCTGTGAGACTATATCCTGCACCACCCTCCCCCCGTAATGTTCTCCTGTTGACAAAGGGTCAAGTCCCGAAATATTCATTGTTTTTGCTATGTTTTGTGCTTATTTATGTGTTCACCCAATGATACCATCATCTAAGGTAAGTGGTGGTTCATTTCGCTATCCCTTTTTTATGTATATATAAGATTTCTTAGCAGTCCAGTCATCAAAATAAAAAATACCCTATTTTACCACCAGAACCATGGGCTGCATGTTATTCATAACTAAATCCTTTTATGTAGGTCCTTAACAGTGCTACAAACTGATTTTTCAAAAATATTTTAAATATACAGACTTTCTTCTGGTTTGAACTTATTACATGTATAGATAAGGACAAGAGACATGGAAACAGGATCAGATATGAACACACTGAGACTGGCCACATGGCCAAAGCCTGATACAAATGCGGTGGGAAGGGTTTGGTGGGTAAGATAGGAATAATAAAATAATCAATAACTATCGGAAAGTATAATCTCTGAAAAAGGTGGTGCAGGGAAACAAAATAAAAAATAATCATTTAATCGCGCATATAAATGAAAGGTTCTAAGTAGAGAAAAGGAATTATTAATCAGGATAGCAAAATGAAGAACCACTTACTTGAGATGATGGTTCATGCGTGTGAACACATAAAAAAGGCAAGAACATAGATTTTTCAGGTCTTGGCCCTTTGTGAACACGAGAACATTATGGAGGGTAGATTTGTAGGAGACTGTAACAGAGAATTATTATTTGTGTCCTTTTTTTATGTGTTCATACCATGCAACTATAATCTAAGGTAAGTGGTGGTACATTTTGCTATCCTAATTTGTACAGCAACCTGGGGAGTTTGTAAAGTAAAATGCATGCTAGAGAAAACGTTGAGCTATGGAATTTATCTTGAAATGTATTAATACGTTAAAACTTATTATTAGTGATTTTGAAAAACATTTATGTTTTGACTCAACAGGATAATGACAGCAGAAAGCTACCAGAATGGGCTGAAAATTTTACCCTGTTTCATAACGCCTTAACACCGCCAAAATTATGGTAAAGTTATCAACATTTTTCAATTTCATGATGATATTTGTAGTCAATGCGTTTTTCTTCATATTGACGGCAAAAACTCAAAATAATGTGCCCTTAATCAGCAGAAACAAGTGATTTTCTTTGAAGCTGTTGTGTAACAGCAGCAAACAAAACAAATATTACAGAAATCATCACAGCATTAACAAATAAATAATACACTCTACGCTAACAATGTTTCTCATTTTGCAAAGCACAGTCAGTGCCAGGACAGGTTTACAGTTGAGGTCTTACGACAGGTCAAAGTCAGGAGAATGTCTGGTGTCAATGATATGATAGTTACCATCTATGGAGTTGAGCTGTGATTGTAATATCAGGAAAGACTGTGACAGCTTTCGCTGTAAAACAGTACTTAGACCTGTTGGAACTGGCATGGTCTAGGTTGCCAGTGTAAACTTTTGGACTGTTGCTGTTCATTCTAATGCATGGCTAGTTGGTGGTGAAATCTGTATAGGAACCGGTATAATGGAGCCCGGTGAGCTGCTAAATGAAGTGTGTAGTTGAGCAAGTAGTATGTCAAATAACATGAAAAATTTGAAAAGGTAATGGTTGCTGAATGCATGCTGTAAGTTTTGCACTGAGGTCTATTGGATGGCAAATATCCATGTGGTGGTTTTGGAGAAGCAGAAGGTCAGTATTTGTGGATCAAAATATTCTTGAGATTGAGTGGTCTGTTGATGCACATCGAGAGGAGAAAGTGATGCTCACAGCAAAGGATTTTGTTACTAGAATCCAGATCAGGAGAGAACTGTATGATGGATATGGGGGTACAGTCAATTTTTGTAGGTGCAGGATTGAAGTTGAGTATCTGAGAAATGATTTTCATCAGAACAGATGTGTCTGCCACAGATAGAAGGGAAGTGTTAGGATTGTTTTAAGTTTGTTTTGTTGATATGTACCTTACCTTTCCCAAGGGAAATAGCCATATTGAGGAAGGTGACATGCATGTGAGAGTACGTCCATATGAAGTTAATGGAATGGCTAATGACCAGGGAACTGAGGAAGGCTAGAAGGTGATATCATCTACGTACCATGCATATGCAAGTGGTTTCAGTAGGATACTGTTCAGGAATTGTTACTCCAGACAGCCCTGGGGCAATAACAGTACAATTCCCCATTTTATTTAAAATCTAAATATAAAAATTCATACCAGGAATGAAGACTTCCATTGTTGCTAGAACATCAATTACAATATAATCAATATAAAAAGTGGTACATATATGAAATGTTAAATTCAAAGATACTGTTCACTTATGGATATCTGTTACATAATAAACTACCGATGTCAAAGAATGGCAAGAAAGCTTACCCTCCGGAACGGCAACTTCCCAAAATTTGCATGACCACTGATCCACACGGTCCAATGGATGCACTGGGCAAATATCCCCAATAATGAAAAAATGCTTAAGCCTTGGATCATGTCTGATGATATTTATCCAAGTTTCACGTATAGCTTTCCTTGCTTCTGTGTTATTCTGAGCAGAGAGAATTCCAATGATAATAACTGGATCCTGTTCAGGATAAATGTCTGTAAGTAATGAATTTCACATTCTGGTAATGGCTGTGTTCTCTTAAATTGTGTAGAAATATTTACTTAAAAGAAAACAAAAAAGAACTCAGAAAAGTAATAATGAAAAAAACACAAAAACTAAAATCAAACCTTCATGCTCTCAACCAGGCAAAAATTTACATTTTCAACACAAGTTCTGAATAATGTAGCCACATGTCTCCTGTTGTCCTGTTGTAGCAGTAGCACTATCATGAGTTGTGGAGATGGAATGAGACTAGATGGTCGTAATGTGGTTGTGCAAGTGTTGGTAGTGGTTGTGGGTATTATGTTGGGGACAAAGGGTGTAGGGAGAAGTGCCTAGAATACAAGAAAGAATAATATCTTAGACACCTCCACAGTTCAGTAGTTTAGTCATTTGTCTCACTGCCAGACAATATAGTAAATGTTGAAAGGCGTCGTGTGAACTGACATTCTTAAATTGTCAGCTGCCTGGATGTGAGACAAAAATATGAGAAGCAAGACTATTGACCTGACAGGTATTGATGTCTGAGGTTTGATGATGTGGTACTTTTAGCAGGAGTAAGAGGAGCATGTAGAACATAACCTCTAAGTTGGGCTTGATGGTCTTATGCAACGAAATAAATCCTAATGTTTCAGTGAGTTAACATACTGTAATTAATATACTTTTAAAAAAAGGCATGTCTATTATAGCAAATATGTTGGGCAAGGTATAGTAAAAGATGGGGTGGAATGATGTCTAATGTCAAATATGGAAGAAAAAAGTATGCTATAATCTTGTGTTAGGTGATGGCATGTTTATGGATCAAACAGCAGAATGAGGTGGTTTGAAAATACATATATTTTTGGAACAATTGTTTAAGCAGTGTTGATAGAGGTACAAACATGTTGGTGTTATACAAACAAACTAAACATTTACTCCACAGTCTAGACAGGGCGTCAAGTGAAAACATTAGTCTCTTTAAATTATAAAGAATATGGAAACTGTCACCATACACTCTCAATTGCTAAACTCCATGTAATTCTTCTTTCCCACACATGGATTGTCTCCCTTCCTTCACTCTACCTACACAAATGGTAGGGCAGAGCACAAAGGAACCAAACATGTTGAATATCTTCCTAATAAAGCCTGATGATAGCCTTTTAGAATCTCCAGTAACTGCAAGAAGTGATTACAAAGCATTTCTGATTGCTATTAGACAGTTAAGTAAACCAGCCGTTAAAACTGAAGGTAATTATATGTACAA
This sequence comes from Vandiemenella viatica, assembly GCA_031002005.1. Classification (NCBI taxonomy): domain Eukaryota; kingdom Metazoa; phylum Arthropoda; class Insecta; order Orthoptera; family Morabidae; genus Vandiemenella; species Vandiemenella viatica. Next base: position 117,960,607 of record CM061919.1, on the reverse strand, counting down.
TTATAAAAATGTACATATTTTAGAACAGGGAAAGCTACAGTATGTGGCAGGAGAGCACAAGATTAGTGGAGTCAAAGCAGTAACAGTTTAAGGAGATAGTAAGAATGGGAGAAGAAATGTCTATACTAAACAGAAACTAAAGAAAATAACAGGACCTAGTGTGGTAGGGAGGTGAAGAGGCTTAAGAGGTTGCTAAATGTAGAACACAACAGAGTTAAGGAAGGCAGCAGGCAATACCTGAAATAACTAAACAAGGAATTAATAGTTGCATGTAGGAAGATCCAGAAATTTCTATATTAGAAAACAGAAGGGACAGGAAGGTATTCAGACAACTTTAGATAATGATCGAGCAAAAGTTACCAAGGATTTGAAAAAGGGAGATATATTAAGTAAATTGGTGGTATGCAGATTAAAATGGGAGATGACTGTGAACAATTGCTGGAGGACCTGGGGAGGATATCAATCTGCGTAGCTCAGCATGGAATGAACATGAATGTCAAGGTGAGTCAGCTTATTATAAATACAGATTAAAAACACAAGTTTAATTTTACGATTATAGGGAGGGAAAGGAATTGCTTGTTGATGACCTTAAGTGTAAATGTCTTACCATAACTTTTCATAGTAAACTCAATTCGGCAAGATACATTCGGCAGGTAGTGAGAAAGGTTTTCAATGAACTTCATTTACTGGAGAGGATGATGGTGGTATGTGACAGAGATGTGAAAGAATTAGGTTGTAAAACCTTGGTCAGACCACTGTTTTAACATGATAATGTGGTATGGGATCCACATTTTGTGTATAAAATAAGGAGTTGGAGGGGGTGTAAAGGAGGACAGCTAACTGACATGATAGAGAAGATGGATTGGGAATCATTGGAATGCTGAATTTGTACATTCCATATTTTGCTGATGAGCTTTTGATATTGTTCAAGGAATTGCGAATAGTAAATGGAAGGGAAAATTTGACCATGACCATTGGCTGAAACTTGATTTCAGGCATAAGAAAGTGGTAAAATTTTCTTTATAGGCAAGTGTACCATGGATTGGAATAAACTATCAAGACAAGTGGTGAAAAATTTACCAAAAACACTAAAAAAGAATTTATACTGTGCAAAAGTAGTAGATGGGGAAATTATACTTGAAAAACTCAAGATAGAAAATAAGAACTGGAAAAATAGATGTGTACAGAAACTACTACTGGGACATTTGCCCCATTGCAATTAAATTAAAAACTCTATTCATTACACAGTTTTCTCCTAAAATTACAAGCATGAGTTGAAAAAACTAAAGAGTGAACCTAATTCGGATTTGTGGCGATTGCAAAACTCACATCTTCTATAAAATTTTGGTAGCTCAATCCACCATCCTTCACTGCTGACATGGTCACTAAGATTGGCTGGAGCTCTGCTAGACTGGGCTAGTGATACCCAGTGTGAGCCACAAAAGGCAATGAAGTTACGAGACTTTTTTAGTCTCTTAACTATTATTAAGTTTAATTTTCATTCGGTAGCATTTCATTTTGAATTAAATATGTCAATTTAATTATAAAAATATGGTAAAAAAATTACATCTGAAAAAACTTGTAATAAAATTGTGCTTTACAATTCATTGAAGTCTTTCCCATCATTTTTTAATCACTACTGCCACACTGCTTTGTACTTGCATCGGACATCAGACTTGAGGTTAAGACTATTAAGAGTAAGAAGCTGTTTATATTGTGGGTGTGTTCATCGCAGCAGAGTCATTAAATAATTAGTTCTAACCAACCTGACAGACGTCGTCCTGTCCAAATTTCAATAAATTTGTTTGTGATCATGTTGTAAATTTCTGAAAAGCTATTGGAAATGTGTAAACAAAGTAAAAATAGGAAAAATACATATTTCTAAATGACCATTGTATTTATTAATGATTGTATCCATGGATTTTCAATTTGAGTTAGTACATTCAGAAATGTGCTAATGGGAAATTTTACATTTGAGATAAATTCTATCAGCAGTACACCACTAAAATGCTGGAAATGTGTGATGTGCGTGGAATGTGATCAACTTGGAACCATGCAGTTTTGTTCCAAAATTTAATTAAGTCAGAATCTCAAGATAAGCAAATGATTTATTTTCTTCCATTAAATTTGAAATCTCAATTAATCTCATGGTGTCTTATTTACATTTCGATTTTGTTCATCGAGGAGTAAGTGTAGAGGTTCATATGTTAGCATTTGAAATTGACCAGCATCTGCTATGCATGATGAAGTATAATTTTTCAGGAAGAAGAAAATGACTTTAAAATACATAGTTATTAAAGAGTAAGGTAAGAAACTTCGAAAATGGACAACATTTCTTAATGAGTCAATAATTGATGTACCTACCCTATGGTTCAAATAATTAATAATAATAATTCTAGGTGCTCATGAATATGATGTTGATTGCTAATTCTTGACTATTTAAACAATAAAAACAAAAAACTGAAAAAATTGAATTTCGCGTCACTTGTAAAAAAAAAACTTTAACTTTATTTTTTTCATGAAAATTACCCTATTGCTAACAAAGCATAAGTCTTTCATATTTATTACTAACACCATGCATACAAATAAATATATTATTACCTCCGGGATACTGATGGATTATGTTTCATTTTTTGGTACCAAAAAATGAAAATTTGTACACTGAAGAGAAAACGTGGATTTTAGCAGAGGAAAGCAAAACAAGCTAAAATTGATGCAGTTCAGAGTATATCTGGATCTGTCTTCAAATATGTTACAAAACTGATGGATAGCCAAAGCTCATCAAAAGAAACTGATTCTCACCGTGATGCAAGAAATAAATTAGATGACGTTGTCAACTGATCTTCACGAAGCAAAGAAGACGCTAAAGAAACAATCTACAGTACTTGAGAGGTGCACATTGGAGTATACTTGTTCTTGGTACGCCTTGCATAGAGATCATTAAAAAATGTAACAATTATTTCCAAAACGGAGAAGTATATATGCAATGGTTGAAAACAAAAGGTGATTGTCGACGTCTTTCAACAGAATGGTTCTATAAGGAGATGCCTACAACTGAAGTAAATCTGCAAATCGAGGATGGCTTAATCTCTCACCACTATCAATCTGTTTTGTTTTTCCTGTAATTTATTTGCTGACTATAATGCTAATACTAGATCTGCAGTTGTGATTTGATTTCAGAAGTGATTGAAATTAAATATTAAACTGACAGACCACAAAACTATACATGAATATCTGCAAAAATCTTGAAAAGTTGAAAACTTTAGATATAAAGCTAAAATTCCACAAAACAATAGATAATGCAGCCTTGCAATCAACTGATTCTGAAAAGTAGAAGTGGAAGGCCCTTTTATTTAAATTATTGAATTCAGCTTTGTTTCTGGATAAACAAAGCCAAGTATGTCGTGATCCCAGTGAAAGACATGGCTCTACAAATAATGACAGTTTCTTAGAACTGGTCCAACCTCTTTCAAAATATTTTGTAGTGCTGAAAGAGCCCACTTTGAATTTGGAACATATAAACATCTGCTGCCAGATACCCAGAATGAATTCATAAGCATTCTATCAAACCAGGTAGAATCTAAGCATGTTTAGGAAATTAAATTGGTGAAATATTTCAGAATTATGCCTGATAGCATGCCATTGATCAAATGTCTGAAAGGAATCATTTGGTAAAAACTGATAACAGAAAAGTGAAGTCACGGTAGTATTCCTTGGATTTTTTCCTTAATAGGAAAGAAAACTGTTGATCCAACGAATGAAATTTATAATAAGCTTTATAGTGACGGTTTAGATTATGTGATATGCCTTTATGAAGGTTATGAAAATGCAGCTAATATTAGTGGTATACATGGAGGAGAACAAACCATTATTAAAGCAAAACAACATACAGCCTTTTTCGTTAGATGTACTGGTCCTTTAATTAACTTATGTCGGCCAACATTAATTTTCACAAAATTCATCTTGTGTAACATTTTTTGGAACCTCAGAAGCTATTTTTACATCATTATTTGTGTCTATCAGTTGCTGGTAAGTGCTTACAAAAAACATCAAGTCATCTATTAAAAATTCTCAGCATTGCTTTGGAGTGCTCATTATACTACAATAAAAGTGCTAACAGAAATTTTTTGTTAGGTTGTGGTTGTAATTAAAAAATTATATGATCAACAAGAAAATGTACATACCCTACCCTTGTAGTATGTAATTTTACTTTTCTTTTGGAATGATATGTTAAGGGAAGTAAATTTTCAGATTGGATTGCAAAGTAAAACATTGAGCCTTGAACAATCAATGATAAAAATAAAGGCACTTCATCCTTATATTCAAGAAAAGTGTTATCATGTTGTACAAGGGGCAATAGATCTTGCTACGAAAAATCAAAGGATTACGATATTCCAACAGAACCAAGAGTTATGTTGTAAAAACAAATGTCCAGTGAAGTAGCCACTGAATGAGAACTGAAAAACAAAAGGATATGTTGGACTGTCTTGACCGATTCAACACTGTATTCCAAAATAGATCAAAATCTGTTCGACGTATAATTCCATTATTTGAGATTGTACAGAAAAATAATTTGCTTTCAGCAAACGTGGAAGAATTAAAAATAGCTGCATCCTAATTTAGCAGTTTTCATGATGAATTATGAAAATCAGAACTTCTCCTGCAAATATTGGGGCTGAGAAGGAATTTAAAAGAAGCCTATGTTACCGTTTCAGTACTAAATGATTGAATAGCTGTGGACTTTTTAAAATTCATCGTGGAATCTTATGTTGCCATAAAGTTACTTATGACAATTTGCAATTGGCGTATGTGTGAGTGGAGCATTAGAAAAATAAAATTGATAAAAATTTACTTTCTGTAATGAACATGAAGCAACTAAAAATATTAATTTTAAAAGTGTGATTTCTGAGGATGCAACTGTAAAGGGTAGAACAAAGAGAATGTGAAAGCAACTGTTTTTTATTTATCGTTTAAATGTTATTAATGTTAGAATTTTATTAATAAACAATTATTTGCAAAATAATAATAAATGTTTATATAACCACATTTGATTAAAATTGTACTTCACACTTATAGGATATTATATTTTACTTAACATTGAATTTAAATTTTCATCAGGTGAATCTGCCCCAGGTGTCACCCATCCTAACTATGCCACTGTCTATTGCTCAGAACAGATAAAGGCAGAAAGGCTGTGATGAACAAATATACAAGAACAAACTTAACAATATTTCGGTGTAAAACTTAATGATATTTAGATGTGAGAAATATTGAGAGGGTATCAGTCAGACAAGTACACTCTGAGACCTATCTCATTACTGAGATGAGCCGGAAATGAACTAGTTGCAAAAGAAGGTAATGACAACAGAGAGGGGAGAAATAGACAGTTGGAACAATATAATTCTCGAAAGACTGTAAAAGTAATAAAATAAAAATATTGGATCAGAAAAAAGTATACATCATATATAAATAAAATACTGTAGACCTAATGGGCATTTAGTGGCGAAAACCAAGTTGAAAATACAATGGACCTGGGCACTAGATTGTCAGCCCAAAGAAATGCAAGGAATGTGGCAGTCTGGAGACATTTTGTTGTATAGGACAACATAAGGGCTTTGCAATCAGATTTTGAGAACCAACTCAGCTTTGCAAGTTTATCAGGTGTAAGGTAAAAGGAAGTGATGTCACTGGTCCTTCCTGCAATCACAATTACAAGTGGATCGCGGTAGTGAGTAGAATCCTCTATACGTTTTCCACCATTATTCTGGTGGTGGAGTGACAGCATCAGTTAAGCATTTATAACAGTAATATATATCTGTTATAACAGCATAGCACTCTGGGGTGACAGTCTGTACATGTGCTTTATAATAAAGAACTGTGTTTTACAAAATGTGTAAATGTTTCACATACGACATTGATGTTTCAGGAAACATTTTATGTTGATATTGGCTCCCTGTAGTAGAAGTTGGGTTGTTGAAATCTCACAAGTCAGCCTTGAATATCTTGATGGTTTTCTCGGTTGTGTACATCAGTTAGTGCATTTGGAGAGAAAAAAATTCTTCTAGTTTTTTCTTTGTTTGGGATTTTTTCAGTATTCCTTGTGGGAAACTAATGCATTTAAGGTCTAAAGGATAACAAATAATTCAAAAGCAATGGAAAAATATTCTGATGCATTAGTCTAGGAAGTTAACAATGCAAAGATTCCCAAAATTAATGGTGAACTGCAGTGTTTAAACATAACAACATTGATTACTCAGGTAACAACACTTTAATCAGCAAACAAACTGCACCCATTTCGTGCATTTTGAGTGGAAATTACTGCATCTATTCTCTAGCTTAAACTGCAGAACCATTTAATAGTTGTCCAAGCCATGACGATTCATTTGAGCATTTGTTTCAATGATTGCAGTTATGAAAAGCAAGATAAGCTCTGTCAGTTCTCAGATCAAAGAATAAGTCACATTACTCTTAAAGAGGGAGATGAAATACTTAAAGGATACCATAAAGGCAGAGGACTGTGACACAAGGGATTGGTAAAAAAGGGACATCAAAGTTTAACTGGTGCCCTGAATTGCACTAGCAATTAGTTGACAGGAATGCAGAAATGTACATACAGCAGACTGTGGCACTCTTCGCGAAACCTAGAAATGAAACATATTAGTGAACTGTGTGAGAAATTAACACGCAAAGCACCCAGATTGTTGACAGAACATCTGTCAGCAACACAACAAGTTTCAGCAGATTTATCATCCCTCCTTTTCAGTAGCAAAATGAGTAATCACGTGAAGAGTTTCCAGAAAGTTACCTTTGAGTCAAGAATGTCCCAATTGTAAATACTGGTGTTTCAGCAGTCACTTGGGAGAGAGAAAAGGATGGGGTTCTATGTTATCTGCGACTAAAGTACAGCGTATGAAGATATCAAAGAGGTGTTTTTGAGGGATGTCAGCAGTTAGCTCATACTAAACTGAGGCAGATTTCATGGCCACGTATACTACCAGTCATGCTAAGTTGTCCTCTTTTTTTTTGATCAACCGTTGGAAGACAATGAACTCTGTGAGGCTCTGAAATATCTTTTTTCGCAGCAGTTACTTTTCTTTTACTTATGACTTTATGCCTCATCAATGTCTAAGTCATTAGAGGCAGGATGGGATTGTGGACAAGGAATGGGATGGAATTCGCTCATGACCTTTCTGAAGGAAGCATTCTGGCATTCACCTGGAGTGATTTGGAAAAACCATGGAAAACCCAAACTGGATGCCTGGACAGGGATTTGAACTGGCATCCTCTCGAATGCGAGGCCAGAGCGTTAACTGCTCACCTACCATGCTCAGTCACAGCAGTTACAACTGTTGTTAAACACAGCTGTAATCAATACCTTTAAGCACTTTTTGGAAACCTTAACGATAGTGGAAGACGGGGATGAACACCTGGTATGACAATATGGCAGGAGGAGATATGGAAGCTTTATGCATATTGGAAGGAAGGTGGACAGCAGGACACGCTACCCTACTACCTAAAGTACAGACTATTAGGTAAAACTAGGGCATTGACAGACTTGAACATTCTGGAAACCACAAATTACATGAAAATGAGGCAAATGTTAACCCAATAAGGGCACAAGATCTAACTCCTCCTTTAGTGGTACAAAATAAACCATGCACCACAGACGGTGACGCCATAGTGCCATCCAAGAATATGGACGAGAGAGCATAAAACAGGATTTGGGTTTCCAAAAGAAAGCAATGGAAGAGACATAAATGGCGATGGTATTTGTAATTATAGATTAAACAATTTGCAGCTACGGACATCTCCCCTCTCTCCCCCTCCCCCCAATCTGAGCCGTGCCACAGGAAAGAGAGCATGACACGTTCGTAAAATGAACGCATTCATCATATAGAGGTGGACTTCCTTATACACAATGGTTAATCCATTACAGAAGTCACGTAAAGAGTGGTAAAACAAGACACTGAGTAATGGGTCGCAATAAAATTCCTACTGTGTTTAAAGATTTTTCTAGTGCTAGTGTTTGGACAAAAACTGAAAACAATAAATAGGCAGGCACTATTAATAATTATGCTAGATGAGATCCTTGAACTATCTGCTTTCGTCGTTCCAGGGTAAAGTGTTGATCTCATTGTGGTAGCTGATGTTTTACATGAAAATAGAACCAGCATAAGTTGGGAGACTTATGAGATTGATTGCAGAAGAGATAAAGTGAAATGTAAAAAGTGAAAGCTACAACTTGCGGAAGTTATGCTCTATCTAACATCACCTATTCCCGGCATGGAATCAGATATCGGTTTGATGGAGGACTCTGTAATCCAGCAAGACTCCACACAACAAGATTAACTGGCCTTATACACATAACAGAAATGAAGTAAGCGGATGACAACACCTACTCTTGAGCAAATTCAGCAATCCGTTAACTGCTTCAAGAATGCATACAATTGATTTGAACTGACCATCAAACTAAAGTCTTTGGAGCTACCCTCTCAGACTATGATGTTACCATCTCTGGCAATTTCCTCAAACAAGTAGACAGTTTCTCCTATGAAATGAAGTCTTCACAGGTGTACCGCCGGATAGTGTTTTGAAAACACGATATTTCGACGACTAGCTCCATCGTCTTCATCAGGTGTCGAGACATCTGCACAGGTCGGCTGACCGTCGGATACTGAGACAGCCCAAACAAACAAACAAACAATTTAACTTCGTGGCGCCATGGGTAACCCATGGCATCACTGGGCACTTTGGGCAGCTTTTACCGCCCCTCTACCCTGCTTCTGCAAATGCGTCGGTTTTATACTATGGCGTGGTTGAAGATCGGACTGGCCGGATATGGAGTGGTCTGGCGAGGCGTCGGCCCCTTGGTCAAAACTGTTTTACTGCCGGTGTTGCAGTTTGGCCACCAGCTCCGACATTGTAGCCAGAGCTCTTGTAAGAGCGTGGAGCACGGTCGTCAGCTGGTCGGCGCTATCGGCCGGGACTGGACGCGATGCGTCCAGCCCAGCCTCCCGCTGGCGTCTGCTGCCTGTATGCTGCTGCTGGGACTGGCTCCGCCCGGACCCCGTGGGGTGGGCCAAGGTGCCGAACCTCCTTATATAGGCCAACAGCTCTCTCAGACGCCCGCGCCCGGAGGCTGGCAATGAGTGGGCGTGGCTACAGCTGCTTGTTGTGGGCCGAGGAAGTTAATATTCGGCCGTTTGTGGCGGTTGCTGAACATGTGTGCCACGCTCTCTGCGAAGAGTTGTCTTAGCGAGGCATGGAAACCAGCCTTGGCAACTCTACGCAGAGAGCGTGGCACACATGTTCAGCAACTGCCACAAATGGCCGAATATTAACTTCCTCGGCCCGCAACGAGCAGCTGTAGCCACGCCCACTCATTGCCAGCCGTCGGGCGCGGGCATCGGAGAGAGCTGTTGGCCTATATAAGGAGATGTGGTACGGAGGGGGGGATCCCCTCCCCCAGGCTGTCTCAATATCCGATGGTCAGCCGATATGTGCAGATGTCTCGACACCTGATGAAGACAACGGAGATAGTAGTCGAAATATCGTGTTTTCAAAACACTATCCGGCGGTACACCAGTGAAGACTTCATTTCAAGCATACGCCGGGAAAGTCTCCGTTCTTACAGTTTCTCCTATCTTGGGAGCATTCTCTCAACATGGAGTTCCTCGGAGAAGGATGTGGAAAACAGAATTTGTGCAGCATATGTATGTCTCTCCCAAAAATATTTTCCTGAGTAAAGATCTTAAGTTATGCAACAAGATGCTGGTATATCAAGCTGTTGCTGTCTCCACTATATGGACATGAACCTTTTATTATCATGACATTAAGAAAATGGAGCAATTTCACAGCAGAAACTTTGCTCCATTATGAATATCAATGAGATGACTGGTGTCCATTGTTTTAGAAAGTGCACAAATGTGCAGCATTGAAGCCCTCATCATTTTTCACCAATTCAAATGGTTACAAGATTTTCAAGATATGGGTAATGACAGACTCCCTTGACAATTTTTATTTGGCGAGCTTAGCACCAGCAAAATATCTCATGGTGCCCCCCTGAAGCACTAGAAAGACCATGAAGAGCATAAATAGAGACCTAAACATCTGACACTACCTTGCAGAAGACTGCGCACTCTGACACAAAACCTCCTCTGCGGCTGTCACACTATTTGAAATGGAGTAACGAAGGTGGGCTGTAGAAGCTTGTAATTGGGGGGGGGGGGGGCGCAACAAGGCCAACCCACACCTACAACATGTGCATGTGATTATTTTATTATCGACCTGATCAGCCATAAACGATGCCCACTTAAATATGTACCTGTAACCCAGAAACATAAACTAGGAAATGAGTACTGGCCAAAGATGGAGACAAGACTATCTAAAACCAAGGTTGGTATGCACTAGAGAATGAACATGCATTATATAACACATTCATTTTTGATAGATCCCAATATAAGAGACTGGTTCTGTGAGCTGTGGAAAGTTGTCAGTTTACAGACAAAAAACTTCATAACAAAACAGATATATACACCAGAAGAAGCACTGTCACAGAATAATATGTACATTAATTATATCAACAACATTTACACAAGCTACTGGAAATTATTTTGAAGATGCATTAGAAATCAGTTCTATGATGTTGTAGAAGGAGTTGTGTGTTTTTAAATTTTTCCTAAATTTAATCTGATCTACTGCCCAAGATTTAAGATATGCTGGGAGCTAACTGATGTACTCCTGAACATCGAACCCCTTACTGAACAAACTACAACATGTAATTCTATTATAGATAATGTTTACTTACAGTTTACCATAATTGTGTATTTTACTATTTTTTCTGTTTGAAATAAAGTATAACAGATGTCTACAAATGATGCTAAGAAGAAACAGTTTATTAAAAATAACAAATAAAAATGATTAGCAAAACTTACACAAGAATGAAATAACACTAACGAATATTGCAATGCACGTTACTTTGGTCTCCATCAAATCCAAGAAGTTTCTATTTATTCATCAGTATTGACGTATAATAATTTGGTGGTGGCTCTTAATAACCTTGGAATACAAAATTTTGTTTGGAAATAATATATACGAGGGTGACGAGTTTTCTTTTTTTTTTTAAAAAAAAAAAAAAAGCTATGTAAATATTACAGTTAATCAAATCTTGATTCCTTCTTAAACCACTCATTGCTGCTTAAAAGCGAAGATGCATTTACACTTGCTGTTGACTTCTGCAATAAGAATTTGATATGCAAGATACAGAACATGAGGCGTTAATATATATGGATTGTAGTAACGCAAAATGCAAAACAAAAACACTGACACTGACACCTGTTTTGGTCGGACAGGATGTTTACAAACACTAAACGTAAATAAAAGCAACGATCTTCATTAACATTCGACCACCCCTGAACAATTATGCCAATAGTCGTAATTAAAATAAGTTTGTCCTGTGTTTAGTGTGCTGCTAGTATGACTACAATTATAGATTCAGTTTTAATGGTCTTTTTAGGCTTTTTGGCGATAAAGTTTCAACTATTTTGAATAAAAAGATTTAAAAGAAAGGTAGCATTTTGAAACAGCTGTTGCTTGACATATACACGTTGGCTATATTGCTAATCCTAATGTTGTTACGTGTGTCTAGATTTAAAAAAATATTAGACACATCATCGAATGATGTTTTTTATTATTCAGTTTATATTGTTGTTTGATCGTGATACTTAGTGTTGACAGAAAATTTTCTGATGTATTTTTTTCCTTAGATTTACAAGTAGGTTTTATAGTAACATAATCAATTACCGGTGTTAAGATGTGGTTTCCACTTATTGTAAGCAGCATAGCGTCAATAGTAGCTTATTTTATATGTATGAATGTTATTCCTGGAATCAAAGACACATTTTTGAAAGCAAATCTTTTTGGAATTGATTTAAGCAAGAGAAAGAGAGTAAAAGTGTGAGTATCGTTCTATAAACAATTTTTTAGGCCGGTTTGGTTCATTCTTAAATTTAGTAACGGCTGAAGAATATTTAATAATTCGATTTAATTCATTAATTACACAAGAAAGTTTGATTGTTTTTTGTTGTTAATTGGGTGTTTAACTATATTTATAGTAGGTGTAGGTGCTAATGTTGAATATTATTTAAAGAAAATTGCTTTATCTACTTTAAGACAACTCAGTTTAAATCAGTAATTTTATTTAATTTTTTTATATTCCAGGCCGGAAGCAATAGGCGTAGTGACGGGCTGCATTTTTCTCGTTACATTATTTGTATTCATACCAGTTCCTTTTGGAACCTACATATTTAAGAATGCAGATTTTCCTCACAATGAGGTAAATAACACTCTGTGGGCAATTTGCTCCCTTATCCAAATCAGTAATTTATTATTAATTAAACATAGTGGATCTTATGCACAGTTGGCAGCATTCCTACATAATTACTTATGATTCATGCTCATCTTTGTTTAAAACTATTTTACTATCTGGTTTTATATTGTTTATCACCTCTCAATGTAAATTAAACCATCAAAGAAAAACTTCCTGACTGACTTATTCAGAAGATGACCAGAAGAGGGGTCAAAATTCTGTAATTACTGAAGAATACTTTCCATGGAAATGGAATACAAATCCTTGATCAGGCCATTGGTAGAATTGTGTAGGGAAGTCTACTGTAGATAACAATTCTGTTACAACTACATTCCTCTGTGTGGATTAAGGACATCATAAAACGGTGGTAGTCAATTGCAATTTGTGTTATTTTCAAGCATTAATTATGTTGTAACACAGCCTTGACCAGCATTATATTCCTAGAATTACTTCTGTAATTCTAACAATTCCTTGTGATTGATTTTTCAGTATTATGATATCAAATCCTTATATAGAGTGATGTTCTTGTAGTGGAATCTCAACTACAGTAATCTCAGTAGCTTGTGATTTATAATATCTGTATTAAATAACAGAATTGGAATCAATGGGGCAATAGCACAATCACTGGGACTCATCAAGGAATTGTTGTTTTGGTCTGAAAACTGTTGCACATGTTCGTTTGGTGATACTATTTAATATATGTTGCTCTTAGGGGTGTAAAATGTATAGATACCACACAAACTTCGCTAACGCTATACTGCAAGCGACTGGGAAAAGCCTTATAACGAAGTATAATGACCATGCGCACATTCTTTGAATTATATTATTTGGGAATATGTTGCTATATAAGTATAAATATGGAAAATATTACACACTAAAAAAAAATTTGTACCGTAAGCGAATGTTGGTTGCCTCATTTACGTACACATTCACGTCGTCCAACGATAATAGGTATTACATTGTCAAGAAACATATCCACATGTTATGTCCAAGATTTTAAAATTCTATGACATTTATTAAAGCTGGTTGGGGCAATATTATCGTAGCTTATGTTTAGGTTGAAAGTGCAGCAATATGCTTACTTCAGCATTAGTTTTTATAGTTGATATGCAGCCTGTACCAAAATGGCATTTGGTTGTTGTTGTTAAAGCATAATTTGCTAGAAATTTGGATTTATTAAACATTTATCATGATTTTCAAGCAGAATCATTAGCGGCGCCTGTAGATAGGTTGGAATGCAGCCTGGACAAAAATGGACAGAGACGCTTCCTTTTATAGCTGACTATCAATTTTGTTTTTATAATGAAGTTGGTTTGGTTTTCATTGTTGTTGGTTGATGATGCATTTTGTTACACATAATATTATTATTGCTGGAAGTCACATATGATAACCAATGGCGTCCTCTCATTGCTTAGTGTGTACTGTTACAGCAATTTTTTTTATTTTTATTTTGCATGAAGTTTGTGCATTATACACTATCTTCATGGGTGTAATACAAACAAATTAATAAATAATATAGTTGAAGGTACGATAACGTTATCATTATACATGGCTACATGCATTCTCCCAGTCACTCGCCCCTTACATTATAGCACTTTTCGAGTGAAGTTTGTGAGGATGGATATATTTTACAGCTCTAAGAGCAACCTATATTAAATATCACCACCCAACGAACGTGTGCAACAGTTTTCAGACAAAAACTACAATTCCTTGATGAGTCCCGCTTTTTTTTTTTTTTTTTGTTGTTGTTGGTTTTTTTTTTAATAAAGAAAGAAAAAAAGTGTGATAGCCGAGTAGGAAAATTGTCACAATGGCATATGCTCCATTGAAATTAAATTAAAATCAAATGTCAATTTGTTGGTATGGTCCTCTCTACTCTGCTACATGCTGCTCCCAAATCTTCCCCTCAGTTTGTTACACTCTGAAATAGGAAGAAAATCTTGTTCAAAAGTTATGAGAAGTTATATGATAAATGATTAAAATTTACGTATATTGAAATTGAATCTTCGGCTAATGAAACAGTTGGATTCAGTCATTGTCATGATTTGTTACAAAGGCAATATAAAGAAATGCTATTCATTTTGCATGTACTGTGGCAGTAACTACTTGACTAAGTATCAAAGTATGCTTACACATAACAGTTTTCCTCAAAATGATATAAATTGTGTCAGAATTCATTTCCAGTTAGTGAAGAGGTACTGATATTAAAATTATGGTATTATTGGAGATTGCGATTCCAGGAATTGGGGTAATAATATTGCAGTGGTCAAACACAAGACTCTGCTAGAAATCCTTTCGGAAGTACATTTAACGGTTTCTTGCTGGTCCAGGCTGTATTACAATCTAATTGTTGCTTGGAAATAATGGTCCAGGGTGTATTACAGTGGAATTCTGGTTCAAAATAATATGCCTTGCGATTGATTAGAGCAGTATTATGACATCATTATTGAATTTTGTTGTAGCAGAATCGCGATCTTCAGTAGACCTGAAACTAATACTGAGGAAATTGCAATTGGCTTGTTGGGATCTTATTATTAAATATTGATGTAAGTCTATGTTACTACAAGTTATGATTTAGCTATGTTAATCAATCCTGTAACTTGGCTTAAAATAGAAAACGTAATTTTTTAAGCTGTTAAAAATATTTTATGTCAACAGTTTGTTGAGCTGATTACAGCCTTACTGTCAGTGTGCTGCATGCTATTACTGGGCTTCGCAGATGATGTTCTGGACCTGCGCTGGAGACATAAGCTATTATTGCCAACTGTGGCCTCTCTACCACTTCTTATGGTCTACTATGTGAACTTCAATTCCACAACCATTATTGTACCTCGACCACTGCGCTCTTGGTTTGGCTTTTCTGTTAACCTTGGTGAGATCATGTATTCAAATTGAAATAATGACCTTATTATGTAAAGAGATATTTTTTACCATTGGAAGATGCACTGATGTATAAATAAAATAAAAAATAGTATGATACAAAAATTAAAATTTTCAAAGATGGTTGTAGCAGAGCTAATACCTACAGTATTTCAGTTAGTCAATCAACATTTTGCTAATTGGTTCTGTTTTTTACATTAATTTGTTAATAATTTTGTTACTGAACTGGTCACAATAAGTGATCCATTTTCTTGATTATAAATCGTGATCTAGTAGTACTGTTTGAGGCTTAAATATTTTTCTCAACATAACTCTTGTGCATTTCTTCATCTAGCCTTAGAAATCATTATTTTATTCAGGTAATGCATCCACTTCATAAATTCCTTATTTTTACTACATTTATCAAACTTCCTCTTAAAGTCCCCACTCAGAGATCCAATAAGGGGATTATTTTACCTTCATATTTTACCCCAGATGCAACTATCTTATGTAATTTGTGAGAATTTACTTGGAACATTGTCTGGGCTTCATATTTACTTCTGTTTTTCATGCTCTTAACGATTTGTAATTTACATACCTCTACAAACCTTATAAATCTCAAGGACAAGATAATACCTTGAACCAGTGGGTATGAGCATGTGTTTTTTTACTTTATTTTTATCTAGAGAATATATTAGCCTTTTGCAACAAAATCCCAAGAAATTGTCTGGCACTTGAATTACTCACGGCACAAGGAGTCACCTAATGCTGAGAGTAGAATTAGTGTGTTTTCAGTAGATATGCAACTGTAGTAGAATATAGCTATCACTCAATCCCAACAATTTTAAAGTTGTGATCCACTGTCTCTGCAGCTGGATTTTGATGACTTCTATGATAACATTCTTCAGAATTTGTTCACATGAGTTATGATCTCCATAGCCTCAAACCTAATTCTTTTCCTAGAACTATACCACAGATGATTTCACTAGATATCTGAAGTCAAAGCATTTTTTTAGGTGTAAATGCCTTAATTGTGTAAACAATTTGATGTATTCGGTGTGACTATTACAAATTATCTTGTATATTCCAAGGACTTAGAAACTAGGTGAAATAGATGTTATTTTTGTTGATTTAATTTAATTTAATTGCAATGGAGCACAGGCTCCGGTGGCAATTTCCCTACACACCCATCTACCCCCTATCCTGCACCTACCTACATTTGCCCTCTACAAATTTTATCTTTAAATTCCTTCAAAGTTTTCGGTAATTATTCATCATTTCTCTTAGTAACTCATTCCAATCCCTGACACCCTTACCTGAAATCGAGTGCCAGCTTGAGGTCATGGTCATCTTTTCCCTTCCATGCACTACTTATCATACCTATTGCGATATCTTTCCATGCCTCATCGCCAGTATATGCCCTGTACACTCCCATGACCCTTCTCATCCTCCTCCTGTCTTGCAATGAATCCCATTCCAGCTCCTTTATCATATCCGTCACTGATTGCATTCTGCGATAATTTCCAGAAACAAATCTAGCAGCCCTTCTTTGCACCCTCTCCAACTCCTGTAATTGATATGTAAAATGAGGGTCCCATACTACACTACCATATTCGAGCAATGGTCTGACCAAAGTTTTGTTACCCAATTCCTTGACTTCTCTCATACATCCCCTCATCACTCTCTCCAACAAGTGCAGAACTTTGAAACCTTTTCCTACCACCTGTCGTATGTGTCCTGCCCAGTTAAGTTTGTTATCAAAAGTAATTCCAAGATATTTACATTTCAAGTCTTCAGCAAGCAATTCTTTCCCCACCTTATATTCATAATTAACCTTTTGTTTTTTATTTGTGTATCTAATAAGCTGACTCTTCTTTGCATTTATCTTCGTTCCATGTTTACCATCCCAATTAGATATCCTGTCCAGATCACCCTGCAACTGTTTACAATCCTCTATCATTTTGATTCTTTTATACAGCATTATGTCATCTGCAAACAATCTAATTTCAGATAGTAAACAATCAACACAATTATTCATTAGAATAATGAATAGCAATGGTCCCAATACGCTACCCTGTGGCACACCCATTTTTACTTCCACTTCTTTTGATATTACATTTCCTACCCTAACTTTCTGTTTTCTACCTTTTAAAAATTCTTCTACCCAACAAATTACTTTCTTATCCATTCCAATGGTTTTTACCTTATTTACTACAATTTTATGGCTTACTCTGTCAAACGCCTTAGACAGATCTAGTGCTACACTATCAATTTGGCCTTCGTTGTCCATTTCATATGAAATATCTTGTATATATCCCACCAACTGAGATTCTCATGAATATCCTTGCCTGAAACCATGTTGCCTGCTTGAAAACCACTTACGTTCCTCACATATATTTCTGATGTGGTTGCATATCAATCTTTCCATTAATTTACCTACCACTGATGTCAAACTGATTGGCCTGTAATTCTCAACTCTATTTCTCACCCCCAGTACTACTATTGCACTTTTCCAGTTCTGTGGTAAGCAGCAAGTGTCCAGACTCAATTTAAATAATATTTCAAGATAAGGTACAATGTCACATCCGGCTATCTTTAAGATATCTGTAATAATATTATCTTCACCAGCCCCTTTATTTATTTTTTTCAGCTTTCTTATTTCCTTCATGATTTCCTCAGGATGGATATCAAATTTTTTTACTATCGTCATTTCTAATTGTGTTGTTAAGCTCGTTCTCCGAATTAGACCCTCCTGTTTCTGATTCATTGTCCCTAATGCTTTCACTGAACCAGTTACTTAAAATCTCTGCCTAAAGTGTACTCGTATTATGTTTGGCCAGGAACCTCTAAAGTTTACTAGAACTTTCTCTGAGAAAATCAATGAAGGGACAAACTGCCAAAGTTTTCTCATCAACCAGTGGACCTAATATTTACTGAATATCTGGCTGCTCACTCACACAGCAGTAAATTTCAATGAGATGTCTGACAGTGCTGTTTCATTTCTTAGCCAAGTGCTTAACTTTCCACTGGCACTCTACTGTTAGGCTAAAGGTGTTTATGTTAGGGCCTATGCCATATTGGATATGTTGAGTACCAAAGGTCTGGGTCCAAATCTTGAGCCAAGTGTACCAGCCTCATGACTACACTTGTAAATGTTTATCTGTGAATACCTAGGTAAATTTTGAGGTGACCCCATCCCTACATAAAATACTACACATTACACAAATAAGATAACACAAACCACAGCTGCTCTTTCCTCATCTTTGTTGGCAGGTGATAACAGTGGCTGCATTTCTTCAAGTTGTCTGTACATGGTGTTGATAGCCAAAGCAAAAAATAAGAAAGCTTTCTGGTGGCAAGGTATGCTAAGAGACCTCTTGCATAATTGATTCTTAAGAGCAATCTCACCAAAGTTTGTGAATGGGAGTAACTAAAGCTGTTATGAATAGGCCCATGACATCACTGTCAGATAGGAGCAATAGTATGAACATTCTGCTTACATAGGAAGGGATGTCAAGTATACGGGCCTCATTGAGTTTCTTGCAGATCAGAAGGTGTTAATTGTGTGTGCTGGGTGAGTGATAATGCTCTGGCCTAACATTTAGGAGCATGCGGGTTCGAATCTCTGCCCAGCCATGCAGATATAGGTCTTGCATGGTTTCCAAAAAACACTCCAGACAAAATCTGGGATGGTTCCTTCAAAATGCCTTCTATTTTGTAGCCTACAATCCTTTCCCACCTCTAGTGATCTCCGTGTCAACAAGACATAAAGCCATAAGCAAAAAAAGAGAGTTTTTGCAGCTGTTCTTCTTCTGATGCTGGATCAGCCTTGCCAACAGGTTGGTAGATTTGGGAGTAGCACAAAGATAGATTATTATGTCTTGACCACCTAAACAGCATATATCCTAATGGTGACCATAGAACTGGAGAAAGAAGGTTTTTACATTTCTGGGCTTCTCATAAGGAAAACCAGTTGGAAGATTCAAACATTTGTGTGTATATAAAGTTTATAAATGCTCTTGTTAACACTGTCCTGCTTAACAACATTGTGTTGCTGCTAGATACGTATCATGAGGACTGAGCGTGGTGGGTGAGTGGTTAATGCTCTGGCCTCACATTTGGGAATCCAGATTTGGGTTTTCCATGGTTTCTCCAAACCACTCCAGGCGAATGGTGGGATGTTTCCTTCAAAAGGGCCATGGCCAAATTTCTTCACATTCCTTATCCCCAGTCCCATCCCACCTCTAATGTCAATGAGGCGTAAAGCCATAATTAAAAAAAAAATAGTATCATGAGGACAAATTATAATAAGAATGACATTACCCTGTTCTTTAGAAATGCAGTAGTGAGGGTGACAAAGACAGCAAGTTGGACAGTTATTATTCAAGTATTGCAATTTTTCCATTTTCTCATGCAACCTGCATTAGGTATGGCAAGATGTAGATCAGATAGTTTAAGGATTTTTCCCCCCATGCATGCTAATAAACATATGACACACGTTGAAAGACTTGGTCTAATCCACCATTAGATATGCAAGACACTTTGTAATTGTGGTGCGAGATACACTGGACAAACCATTCGGACAGTTCAAGAGAGCTGCAAAATACATGAGAGAGACGTTTGTCCACACATTTAGAGAAATTGGTTGTGCCTGAACACAGTCTGATGCTGAGGTGCAAGATTAGGGTTGAGAATATGGAGATCATAGCTCACATGCTTCTGAGGTAGCATTATCAAAGAAGCTATGAAAATCCATTTAGTGACTAATAATTTTGACAAAAAAGTGGAAGATGAAGCTGTTGGGATCTGCTGTGGTTGAATTATATACAATATCCATGGGGACTATCAGTTTTGGTGTGTTGGCACATGCCACTGATGGAAGGATTAAAGAGGGTGCAGAAGAGTGCAGGTCCTATCTCACTATCTGAGCAAGAATTGATAAAGTAAACCTAATGCTTCCCACAGATGAAGACAGTAGGGTTTGTAATAAACACAAACACTCATTACAATATTTTGGAAAGAAACCTTACACATGTATAGGGATGAGATTCGTGGCAAGGGGATCGAATGTGTCATGTGGTCAGTCTTGCTGTGTACACATCAAATCCCCTCGCCAGGTGTGTCATCCCTAAATGTGAATAAGATTCTATACCATTAAATATTGTTAGGTGTTCGTTCCAGCATTCCTGTCTTCATCTGTGGTAAGTGATGGGTTTACTTGCTGTATTCTCCTTTATTTGAATTTCCTGTGAACTTCATATTGAGATTAAAATCTATGTTAGTTTGAGGAAACACGAAATGAGAAATTTTAAATGACTCAGCAGGTTTATGCTATTGGAGCATATGATGCATGTTGAATGCCACTCATGTTTTGAGCATAATAAAGGAAATTAGGTACGAAAGACTTGAAATGCGACAGTACACAATTCACTTAGCTCGTTAAAGAGTGGGGCTTCCTGGGTGCAGTAACATTACCACCCCTCTTCACACCCCACTCTGCCTTTGATGCTGCTGTCACATGAATATAGTCTCCACTCTTGCCCCTATCTCTTCAGACTATTACAATTTTTGTTATATTTTAGATTCCTCTTCACACAGATTAAATTCCTCGCATACATATTTTTGTGAAAATTTTACCTTCAGATAGATTTAATCCATATTTCTATAGATAATCATATCAATGAGCACAATGTCATGACCTCTCTCATTTAAGAAATCAAATTTAGTCCCATTTCTGGTTCAATCTGTCCCCTCATTCACTATGCTTTTATCTTTAAACTTGCATGTCGATTATTTGGTCAACTTCAGCTAGAATGCTAAACTTGAATACACCACACCTTAGAATATGCTGATATAACTCTTATCAGTATGACACAATCATCTGCTTGGATGGAGAGGAGTGAGTCCATCTATCCTTATGTGCATGTGCAGGTTTTTTTACTTAATTGATTGTGAGATGCATTCATTAAGTTAACCATGTATAATCATTGATAACAGTTTTGTTTGGAATCAGATCTATGGAGCATTCTTGTTATATTCTGTCTTTCCTTCAGTGTTCTTGCTGCCTACTTCTGCAAACTACAAATTGTTGATCAGATTCTCTGCAAATATATTGCAATGTTCTGCTATTCTATCATTTTTATTTTGTTTTATGTGTATGGATTATTTGGTTG
Organism: Vandiemenella viatica; assembly: GCA_031002005.1. Classification (NCBI taxonomy): domain Eukaryota; kingdom Metazoa; phylum Arthropoda; class Insecta; order Orthoptera; family Morabidae; genus Vandiemenella; species Vandiemenella viatica. The sequence continues at coordinate 117,939,208 of CM061919.1, read as the reverse complement.
AAAGACCTCTGTTGGATAATGTCTGGTAGTTTTTTTTTCCATTTTTTATTCACAAATAACAGTAATACAATTTTAATATGGTATTGAATATTACAAGGCTATATTGTGGGCTTCAAGTTGTAATGGTGATCCTTTTCATTTCCTCATCCTTGATCTCTGTCTGTTTTAATTCATCTTTAAAATCAATTTCTTGAGTGATGAGTTCCAAAGCTTCACTTGTATTTTCATTCATTATGAGTGAGATTTATTCTTTTCCTGTTTTAGAATGATAAGAATATTTCATGTGTTTTGTGGTTATAGATTGTTGGTGATCAATACTCACAGTAAAACAGGTTGGGTGATGAGGATCTAACCAGAGATTCAATCTTCACCTTATGGTATTTTGAAATTGCCACATCCCTTCTCATAGTCTGAGCTACTAGAATCTGTTTTACTTAAGTAGTAATCTATACTATTATAAGTCTGTAAGCAAGCTGTGTATGTCTCTTTATTTGAACGGGAGCCATGCAAAGACTATGACAGCAATTTGGACGGGGTTTTCAAATTTTTAGAACTAATGGTGTGAGTCAAAATCTGTGAAAGTAGCTAATGACTTATATGTACCATGGGAAGGAGCAAGCAATTAAAAACCTTTATATATTGGAAATTGTGGGCCGCAGATCATTACACGCTTTCAGACGCTCATTCCTTTCACAAAAATCTGACAAAACTAAGGGTTCCATTTTATTTTTTTACTTTTGTTATTCAGTTTTTTGTACCGCAGTACTCTAAAGTAAACTGATACATGAATCAAATGTAATCACCATTAATTTACATCGCAACAGGTCAGTTGTCATGTAAAATGGATTAGATTATTAACGTGGTAGACATAGATTTTCTTTGGTAGACAGTTAAAGTTTGTCTCTAGTACAATATGTCTTGCGTGACCGCATTATTACGCCAATATTTTTTCATTACATATCATTATGTATACAAAATTCAGTTAAAAAAAAAAGAAAAAAGAAAAAAAGAAAGATGTCTTAGAAAAAAGCTAACAGGTAAATACATAGCTTTTCCTTAATAACTTTTACAGAAGTGTCTATTATTTTGATGGACTTTATTCGATTAATATATTTTTGGTGGCTCTATGTGGAAGTATTCTGAAATGTGTGTACAAATTTTGGTTGCTGTTCAAACCACAGGCAGTAATATAAACTGTTATTTCTATAAAATAACTTCATAACCCTGATTTTCTAATGTTTATCTCCACACGGGCAATTGAGTTAATGATGATAGCAATATGCAACCAATGAAATTAAAAGTTAATTAGGCATCTTATTACCACGTAAATTATAAAACTAGATCCATTATGCTTTATGATGTAACATAGTGTGTCAATTGCCGTTCTGGTCCAGGCTGCATTTCAACCTAACGACAAACTTGGCTTCTGCCACATGCACATTAATACAGTCACTGTTTCTCTATCGAATCTTGGCCTGCTGGAGGTACTGATATGCCACTAAAATAACAACATCAATAATACGGCTTTATTGAAAGCAAAGAGAAATTAAAATAATTCCTATCATGATGCTACATCGCATTAATTATAAAGCTAAATCCATGTTGTCTCTTATGTTTCAAATGTTTCAACAAAGCTTATCAGCTGTCATCATGGTCCAGGCTGTACTTCAACCGAACCACAACCTCAGATAATATTGACGTTCGAAAATCATAGCTTCAGTCAAACATGCATTAATACATACACTCTACTGTGAACAAATCATGACATTTTGGAATTATTTATACGTGCCTGAAATAATGGCATTAGTAAAACGATGATGTGAAAGTGAAAGAAATTAAAAATAATTCTTAACGTGTGATACCGCGCACGATTAGTTTTAATCCACGTAAATTTATATTTTATAGCAAAAATAACTGATTGTACTAACATATCAAAATAAAACCAATATTCTAACAGCAAAAGGTAAAAAATATTTCAGAAAATTAAATTGGGAATCACTGGATGAAGGTAGGAGGGTGAAGAGAGTGCTGGGAATATACAGGGCATATGTTGGTGATGGGGCATGATGGGATATTGGTCAAAGAATTAGGAATAATGCATGTAAGGGGAAACACGACCATGACCACAAGTTGGTGCTCAATTTCATGCACTAGGGAGTAGGAAAATTTTCTTTTTGTTGGTAAGGGTGTCAGGGATTGGAAAAAATTAACAAGTGAAGTAATGTACCAAAAACCCTCAAGGACTTTTTAAAATTTGAAAATCAGAAAAATAAATGGGGAAAGGATTTAACACACCAATTATAAAAGAAAATTTTAAAAAATAAAATAAAAAAGGAGTATTTAGATGACTGGGAGCTTTGAAACTGGAATATTAACTCCATTGGAATTAAATTAATAATAATAATAAATCGTGCAGTCATCTGTATCAGCATTTAAAAAAAGCACTCAGAGGTGTTACACAGTAACCAATGTACTAAGTAGGGTAAAGGTAACATTTTATTACTCCTAAACATTGCTACACCTACTTACATCACAAAAATAAAACCCTTTCTAGACATTTTTTTCTTCTTCTCACAATAATTATCTCTACAAATTAGTACAGTTCATTTTTCAGATAGCTTTTCTACTAATTCATAAATTGTATAACATTAAAATGTGAATGAAACAAAACTCTCGGACATCAGTATGAAAACCAAACCTAAGGCAATAACTAAACAAAGGATTTAGAATTCAATCCTCTCAATGTTAATATGTGGTAATAGAATAAAATCGGTAAAGAATTTTTACACATACCAAAGCATACACGCATGAAGCAGCGGGCAAATGCTAGTTTTACCATATATTTGCCTTATATCATATATAAGAATTTTTAAACCTTTTATTGATATATACTTATTCTTCCAATTGCATCCACCACAGCTTAAGAAATTTACTTTTGTCCCTCTTCTCTCGCAATTGTCTTCCTACTCGGTTATCTTACACATAATGTATTATTCAGGTTTATGCTGCTTGATTTCTACTGGTTTTAGCCAACTTTATGTAATTTAATATGTAAGAGTAAGAGATAAGAGTGCAAGATTTAAATTTGAATAAATATTGAAGTATTTATTCATTTATAAGGTACGCATTTGGGAATTATGTATGGAAAAAAGCATCTGGTTAATGGTCGCCACAGCTTTGGTAGCACATGCATACTGTTCTGGCAAAATTTTCAGTAACAGTTTTGCATAAGTATCATATTATTTTGTTGATACAGCATTCAGTTTCTTTCTTTAATGTTTGGGTAGCTGTGGGCATCTTGACATAAATCTGAGACTTCAGAAAACCAAACAGAAAAAAGTCGATAGGTGTTAATTTACAAGATTGTGGTCACCAGATTTGGAGATGACATGACCAGGAAAAGGCTCATGCAAGAACATCAATGTTGCATGGGCGATATGGCAAATGACCCCATCCTGCTGGTACCACATGTCTTCAAGGGCAAAATCTTGCAGTTGGGGCACAAAGAACTGGGTTATCATGTTACGATATTGTTTGCCATTTACTGTTAATGCCTTAGCTGCCTTGTTTTCAAAGAAAAATATCCAGTGATTCCTCTAGTCCATAATACACATCTAACAACCACATGATGGAAATGCGCTCATTTCTCATACGTGGATTTTCTGATCCCCAGATTCAGCCATTTTGCCTATTAACAAAAAGTTGATCCTCATTGCTGGAGTCAATTTTGTGCACAAAATCTACATTCTTGTTCTATAAACTGATTGGTGAACTCTCTTCACTGTATATGGTCTATTGGCATTAGTTTTTGAGTCAATTTTGATTTTGTAAGCATGGACATGTAAATCTTTAGTGAGAATACAGTGAAGACTGGCTGTTCCAATGTCTAGTTCTTGTGAGTGCTGGACTCTAAGCCAAATTGCCTTGATGTTTTCTTCTGAATGACTCCACAAGCTCATGTTGTATGTTTCACATCAACAGCTGAACGAGGTACTTTCAAATTTTTCAATTATTCTTTTCACAGTTGATGAATTTGGGTCACTATTTCTATCAAAAACTGAACACACTTTAAAATGGTGGTAACCAAACTTTAACCATTTTGTTAGTAAAGTTTAACAATAAGGATGCATTCCATGGATTCCATGTTTATTAATTTCTATCTGTCTCCTATTGACCTGTTAAAATTATCAACTAATTGAATTATAAAAGTCAAGATGGCACACAATTTAAATCTTGCACTCTTATTGAAGCACACTTTAATTGTTTTCAAAATGAGTTTATTTTATCATTATTTAATGTTTGTTATAGGTATCCTATACTATTGCTACATGGGGATGCTAGCAGTGTTCTGCACCAATGCCATTAACATCCTAGCAGGTGTCAATGGGTTAGAGGCAGGGCAGTCCCTTGTGATTGCATTGTCTATAGCCATCTTCAATGTGTTTGAGCTCTTTGGTTCTCAGTGGAAGGCACATCAGTTTTCCCTGTACTTCATGCTACCCTATATTGCCACCACAGCCGCTCTGCTTAGGTTCAACTGGTGAGTACGCAGCCTTCAAAACATGAATTGTAATTTTAAGGGCTTTAGTCAATGGCCGAAGGGTGAAAGGTTTTATGTAATTCATTATACTGCAAAGCTGGTATTGCATTGTTAACAAATCTGACATACAAGTGACTTCTTAACTCCTTGGAAAGAATATTACAGCCATTAATGAACATTTAGGTACACAAACACAGGGGAGCAAATCAGAAATAGCAGCAGACTTGTTGGCTGGTTAGCTCATGATAGTTTTGCACTTAGCATGACCCCCGCCCCCCTCCTGCTCCCCTGAGACATGGAATACATTTTAAATCAAACACAACAAATAACTCAAAGATTGTACTCCCATCTATTAATAGAAACATTAACTGCTAGAAGATATACAACTAATGCAAGTGATCCAAGGATCAGTCCAGTGAGCCACTTAATATGCTGTAAGTTACATGAACATAAGCCAACTGTCCATCCTCACAAGATCAAGCAAATTATGATATTGGCTTAAAATAAGCTTAACTGAGTGTTGAAAGTTAAAGTTGATGTATATAATGATCTTGCTCCGTGGACTGCATGCTGACCACAGGCAACGGGTTGGCCATCTCTGCTCTAGACAGTTAAGGAATATGTAAACACAGCTAAGGGAATACATTGCATTGATATTAACTTGGGGTAAATTTGAGCATTGAAGAAAAATAAATTATTGCTAAGAATCAAGTAGAACAGAGCTGTAGTTGTTAGGAGCTCGTTGGTTAAGGAAGTGCCTCTTAGCAGTGTATAAATAATTATAATTCTGTGTAGTCATAATGACCCGATCACAGGGGTTCTATTGGCCGCGCATTCCACCCCTGTCGTAGCCGCCTTAACCTAACCCGGTAATCCTGCCCAATGCAGGGGACCTACAGTTTAATGGAATCCGAACAACGGAAGCGTTCTGGCTTACTTAACATCACACAGTGAGCTGTACCAGAGGTGAAGGGCGGGGGTAAGAGCCTATGAAAATCCCCGCCGAGACAAGGATTCGAACCAGGGACCTTTTGATTTTCAGTCAGATACCTTAACCATTGAGCCCCTTTTCCTTAGCAGCGTATGTAATATTTTGTGATTTGAGAATATACTGCATCATAGTAGTGTCATATATGAAAGCTAAGACTCTTTGAGGAACCAAATTTACTGCAACTAAAGAAATAAGTGGCTTTCAGTTAATAAGTATCATATCCTATCTGAAAAAGGTCTTAATGACACTTTTGCAAATTTATTCGTCTCAAGAAATTTATATTTGTCTGCAGAGTCAGGATCACATAATTGTTATAAAATTCCAAGTTCTGAAGACTGATACCATTTCGGACAGATAATGGCATAGAGGAAAAAAACATAACAGGCAAATAATTGTGAAATGAAGTTGTAATGACAGATATGTAATTGATTTGGAGCCTAGATATTTAAGGATGCAGAAGCTTTGCTGTATTCAAATTGGACACAGGATGAGATAGCAGTACAGGAGAAGCAGGAGGGCAAAAACCAATAAGAGATAGAAAAAGACCTTACATGGGAGTAGTAGACGAGTAAGATGAAGGGCGGAATAGCACCAGGCATAGATGAAGTGAATGTGGAAATGGTAGGCTAAGTAGGAAAGCAGTGATTATGTTGTGTGATGAAAATGACATAGAAGCAGAGGTCAACCCTGAGTGACTGGAAGAAAGGAATAATTGTACCTGTCTTCAAGAAAGGAAGTAGAATGAGTTTAAAATTACAGAGGAATCACACCGATGTGCCACTGTGCCAAAGTTTACAAGAAAATCAGAGAGAGAAGAATATTCAACAAGGTTGAAAAAATCTCAGAGAAGAGCTGGATTCAGACCAGGAAGATCAACAATAAATCTGATATTTGCAATGTGATAGTTTCAGGAAAAGCACTGTAAGTATGGAAAGGATCTGCTGTTGGTATTCATTGATACTGAGAAAGCTGGTTGCATACACAGAGGGAAGATATGGAAGGGAATAGAAAACAGAGAAGTTGCAAAAGAAACAATCAGAAGAGAGACAGAATTATACAGGGAAGTATCAGATATGTGAAAATGGGGGGGGATTGGTTAAAATAAGGCAGTTTCCTTTTGCCACTACTTTTCATCTTACACAAGGATATGATGGCAGTGAAGATGTGAAAGGAATATATGAATGTGACTGGTTTTGTGGACAACCTGGGGATATGGAAGTTCAGTGGCAGTTGGAAGTACAAGGGTTGTTGCCTTTTAAGTTTTTACGAAAACAATGAAAGAAATTTTTTTTGGTATAAATCATTTTATTGTTTTAAATATTCACCTTCAAGATTTATACACTTTTGCATGTGTTCAAACCAATTCTTGAAACATTTACACTCTGATTTTGGTATGTTAAAAATATTGTCTTGGATGGATTCAGCAGCTTCTTGAGGTGTTGAAAATCTCTGTCCACACATTTTTTGCTTGACATTTGGGAACAAAAACAGAAAAAAAATTCATTAGCCCATAAATCATGTGAATATGGGCAATGAGGCATTAATTTGATGTCTTTCTCCGTCAAATAATCAATTTTTTGACTTGATATGTGAGAGCTGGCATAGTCATTATGAAGAATGATGCGTCATTTTCAGCTGGTTTTCCTGATTGCATCAATGACGTCTGGTAAATAAATTGCTCTGCACCATTTAGCATATCTGTTCTTCAATCCTCTAAAGCAGTGTTTCTCAAAGTGGGGTACGCGAATCGCTAGGGGTTCACCAGTTGATCGTAGAGGGTTCGCAAAAAGATTTCCATAGTGGTGGACTGGCTATTTCACGCGTATAACATACATAATGGTGAATATTGTTCATTGTTGCCCATTGTTGCAAGTAGTGGAACTAAAAAAAAGGGTTACAGTTTTTTCTCAAGGTGGTTCGCCAGGGCCTGGGATATTTTATAGGGGTAGGTGCCCTTAAAAGTTTGAGAAACAATGCTCCAAAGTGATGGCTATAACGAAAGAAACAGGTGGTCATTTTCTTGGAAGTGCTTCATGAACAAACCACTTATGTTGGATTTGGTTCATCTTGGAACACCCAAACGGTCGATTGTTGTTTAGTTTCCAGCTCCAGCTCGTACGGATATATCCAAGTTTTGATTTCTTTTATAATGTAAACGGATTTTGCATTTCCTTGGTCAAATTTTTTAAGTATTTCCTTACACCAGTTGACACAATCCTGTTTTTGAGCTTCAGTCAAATTTTGCGAAATCCATCTGGAACAGATCTTTCATGTGAAGGTTTTAAATTTCCAGTTTTTGCAACATGTTTTTTCCACAATATAAATGTCACATCTCAATAGTGCCACCTAGTGGTCATTTGTCCATATGAGGGTCACCTTTTAAATTTTTACAGATAGTGTGAGTGAATATGGTATGAACTTTTATGTGAAGAAAAATGAGTATGTGGTTACAAATAGGAAAACCAGGGGAATTGTGATAGCAGGAAAACAGCCAAAGATGATGAATAACTTCAAATACATGGGAAGTGTTGTTGAGGTTTGAAGAAGTAATGATGATAAGTTGGGTAAAAGAGAGCTGCAGGCAGAAACATTTTTAAGAAGTGTCAAGAGCATTGTATGGAGCAAGAAGGTGCCACGGAAAAATAAAGGAGTAATCTATTGTGCATATTATCTTTGTATTCTCATGTATGGTGCTGAAATCTTGACATAAAAGATTAGAGATTTGAGTGAGCATGGAAGTGAAATAAAAGGAAGCAGAGCAGGTAGTACAAGAATCGGATAAAGACTGTAATGATTAGGGACAAAGTGAAAGAGAAACCCCTGCAAGAAACATTAGGGAAAGCAAGACCAAGGTGGTATGGGCATGTTAAAAGAATGGAGCAGCATACGATGCTGAGGAAAATATTTGAAATGAGGATACAAAGTAAATGGCACAGAGGAAGGACCCAGGGCTAGTTGGCTGAGAGGAGTGGAGCAATGTGTGCAGAAGAGTGGAATGAACCAAGGTGGTGACGGAATGGTGGGAGGAAGAGAGAATAAAATGGAGAGGCTTATTTGCAAAGCAGACCCAGACTGTAGCTGAAAACTGTTGGTGATTGCATTAGAAGTGTGATCGAGGTAGAATGTTTAGGCTGTCTCGTATATGGCTTGTATGGTTGATGAATGACGGGGAATATTTTTTATTTTGTGCTCTAGTATTTTAGATACAGCCTGATCTCCATATTTGATGGCATGATTTATAGTATCCTTTCATCAGCATTGTCATAGAAAGGCTAAATTTATCTAGGGGCTTTGTGTATATATATATTTTTTAACTGTTTTACCGACTAATATCTTCATTGAAACTAACAGTTTATCTGCACCTGGATGCTATGAATTAAATTATTGCTGTCCATAAATTTTACTACCCTCTCTTCCATTGACGTTTTGTCATGTCTTCACTTGGATATGTTTGTTTTTATACCATACTTTACCTTCTTTCTTTATTGTTAGACAAAGGCGCATTTTGATTCTCTAACATTCATAGCTCTCCAATTAGATGTTAAATTCTTTACATTTCTGTTGGGATGAAGAGCTCCCATCTTCTAGAAATTTCTTTACTCTTAAGGCCCCTTTAGACGACTCGTTCCTGATTTCTCTTTCCTCCCGTCGACAGTGTGTCGCATTTAGATGACCCATCGGCCGGCCCGATCTGGTACTACCGCACTAGTGGCCTACCACCATGCGTATATCTGTCTAACTCTGAAATTTGTACATTCCATCCATTGAATAGCAATTAAATTAGTTGGTTACAAATTTTGTATAATGTTCTAATATTTAAATTAAATATGTATGGCCCCATATTTAACAAAACAATTCTTGGTGTAACCCTGACTGTTTGACATCATGCGAAAAGTCTAGAAAAAAAGAAAAAGTCTTGTGCCAAGCAATTATATCTACAAAGACATATCTTCAGTCACTTAGACTCTTAGATGTGTTGGATGGTGAAGGCGTCCAGAGTTTCCAGCAGATGACACCTGAAATGCCTCATTTCTTGCGTCATTGTTATGATGTTCCTGTGAAGTTAGGGTTGCCAACCATACTGTATTATAAAGTATCATATTTTATTTTTGGCTGTTATACTTTTTGCTGCAAATAAAGTATGCAAAAATACTTTATTTCAAATAAAGTATACAACACATGCGACTTAACGTTCGTATGCTAGTTTCACAACCTCCTACAAGAAAAAGTGCCTATCGGCCAGCGATTTTTTGTTCGCAAGCATCTTTTGATCTTCGGAGTCGAGGACCATTCATTTTGATGTGCTCCAGTCAACTCGTATCCGCTCACTGTTATTTCTGAACGGAACCATAAAGTATGCGGAAGCAATTTATTTTTGGTAAACTATACAATTCAATTAACTTCCAAGAGACATGTTGTGCTTATGATGAAATGAAATACATGCAAGTTGGTGGGAAAGGAGAAACGGAGCGTCCATAAATTTCAAAATGAGTGTTTCTTTTTTTGTTATACTAGATGTAGAATGTGGCTCCAGCTGTAACACTGAAATGAAACCAACAATTAATAGCCAGTCCAGTAAGCCCGAAAATATATGTATTTAAGGCAATAAACAATTATCTTTTTTTCTTTACATACTTTTTATTTTCCTCTTCAAAAGACAAATATACTTTTTAAAAAATAAGTTTTGCAACTCTTTGTGAGGTGTCCCATAAAAATTTGTGGGTCTTTTACACTTCCAGCAACTCTATCAATACTTATGTTTCTTTATTATCGGATGAATCCATCTCAAAATAATAGAGTAGCCAGACAGTGTGGGCACAAGTGGGGGAGGCTTTACGTGGCCAGTTTTCAGGACAGAGTGGTGGGGGCACAACTTACCCTTACCCTTTTGCCCTATATCGAATGGAATTTTCACCCGACCTCTCTGCCTGGTCTCGCGGCAAAACCGTGACCAGGAGCTCACTTTAGACGACCCATTTTTAGGGCCAAAGGGGCGTGGCCACGATTTAGGGAGACCAGGTCGGGTCGTCTAAATGGGCCTTTACCTAAAGCTGTTTGTGAATCTTTCCCACCCTCAATTAAACCTTTCTGCCATTATGTAACACTTAGCAGAAATCATTTTCTTTTAAGATATACTGTAAATAACCACTTTTAAAAATCACAAATATAAAATTATGATAATGTAAGATATTAATTTTAGAGCTCATTTTATAAAAGTAGAAAGCAAGGATAAGACCATCAGCATCTGGGAACACACACACACACACACACACACACACACACACAGAGAGAGAGAGCGCGTGCGAACGGTCAATAGTTTCTTTGTCAATCTGATGACATTAGGTAACGATCTCGGAATGAATATGGAAGTTATGTTGCTTTTACTAATTATGAAACCTTGCAGGGAGGTGGCATTGTTGCAAAAATAAATTTCAAATCTTATCTCTATCTGTAAATTAGTTTTCTTTATACAGATTGTGTGTTTTGTTTATGTTTGAAATAAATAAATGGAACATTAAGCTATCATAAAATTCTTCACTTCAAGTGGTTTATTGCAAACAGAAATTCAACCCAAGTTGGTAAAGGTTTATTTGGAGTATGCTCCATTTTCAACAATAAAGCACTGGGTGGCTGAATTTAAACATGGTTTTACAACTCTTGAAGATGAGCCATATAAAAAAAGACCAAAAACTAACCACAGATGAATACATTTAGATAATGCCCCATATGGTATTGGAAAAATGGCAATTAAAAGTAAATTGCTGAACTGAGGCTATAGGCATATAAGAAAAAAGAATACTGTGAATTTTACACCAATAATTAAATATAAGAAAAAGTTGCACAAAATGGAAGTCACATACCATAAACAAATGTGAAAACGAATTTTTCAATAATGTTTGGACAGTAACTTTATTTACTGGGAATGCAGAATTTTTTATTTGCACTTCTGAGCTTTTAGCCAACATACTGCAGCCTATGTCAGATACTTCACTTGTTTATTTAACAATGAGTGCCAAATGTTGGACTACTATGCTGCTGTCTTTGCTTTTCTTCAAATTTTCTACTGCTGTCTTTACTTTCTGAACTTTAATTAAGCCAGAAGCATGGTACTGTATGATGGTTGGTGTCATTTGCTGAGTAAACAAAATAGTATCTCTGACTAAAGCTACAGCATGTCAGCCAAAAGCTCAGAAACACAAATAAAATTTTTTTGTTCCTAGTAAATAAAGTTATGTACACAAATTTGGCCATGGAAGCCTTAAGAAATCAAAATTTGGAAAAATACGTTTTAAAATATATAAAGTAAATTTTGTATGCTGATTTGTTACTCTGGATCAAACTCTGGAATGCAATGGATCTACTACTGCATGCAAAAAACAAAACAGCAATCTAAACAAGCGGGTTGGAGCCAGTGGCTCTGTACCAAAAAAAGGTAAAGTCAATTTCATTTGGGATGTAAGATTCTTTTTATTGATTACTTGCAAATACTATGCAAATCGCCTGGACTAACTTAATGGAAAAAAAATTAATTACATGATATCTAGATTTTTTTTTACTTGTTAAATCTTTCCTCATTGGGACAATTTTTCTGCACACTGTGGTGCTTTGCCAGTAGGAAAAACTGAGGGATATGAAGTATGATCTGTTGTAACATCCACTAGACCCGGACTGACTTTCAGCTATTTCCAAGTCTGTAAAATTTATATAGAATCTATGCCTTGGAGAAACGTTTGGCAAAGCCCATTCAACTAAAAGGAGACTGTATAGAAAAGGATTTATTTTTGAACTTTCCCCATCAGGTCAAAAACTTTTCACCTTGCCAAATTGTTGTAATTTGTACCAACCCTTAAATAGTGAATATTAGTGGTATTTGTTCAACAAATAATAATAGTAATGGATAGCATTTGGCTTTTTACCTTCCAATTCAGATAACTAAGGAGTGGAAATGCCATGAAGGGAATAAAAACATTTTGAATGCTTTAATCAACAAGACTTAATACACTTAAAATCCCTGTAATCAAATTTTTAATTTGCAACAGAACTTTGGTTTTAAGGTTAGGAATAATAGTTACAGTTTTAACGAAAGTATACAAAGCTTGTAAAAAAAAAATGATTGCGTAATCTTCAGTCTCACAATCATTTTAGCCGAGAATACCAAAGTTTATATTGGCAAACAGTTAAATAAAACATAAGAATTATACCATGCAAGTCTTTATCATTTTAAAAATCTTCTCATATATTCCTAGCGAATAGCAACATTTAAAAACATTTATAAAACACATTGCAATATTTGTTAAAAGTCAGTAACAAGAATTATACAAGAGAGATCAATGCAACTCTTATAGACATTATGATGAATATATACTGCAACTTAAGCACTTCAGTCTTACATGTGACATGCACTGATTAAGTAAACTACGAGATAAAATATCAAGAACAAATGTTACAATGATGTTTCATAAAAAAAAATCATACCTTATAAGATGAATAAGCTATCTATAAAGCACCAGTCATATTCTATATGTTTTAACACAGTAGAGATTCTCTCTACAACAAAAGGAACAAACAATTTAACACCATATAATGATATGCAATGTTGACAAGTATAGTGTGAAGTCATTCACATATCACAGTATACCAATATTAGGCACAAATAGCAATGAAAGTAATAAAATGAAATTCTTTTTACACTCTTATCAATAAATAATTTCCCAATAAACACATTATTTTGTTACATGGTAGTAACAAAACCTCTCCATTCAGTTTAACACCATTACATCCATGTTACATTTTATTTTTAATAAACACATTTGCTAGCTATCTCAAACACTACCTATTTTTTAACTCTGAGTTAGTAGTTTTAACAGGAGAACCTGTAGTTTTAAAATTATTGCTCAAGTAGTACAAGAATTAAGAAAATTAATAAATTTCTAAGTCTACTTGAGATATCTCTCAAAAGAATATGAAATTATTTCGCAGAGTTTATCTGTCACTAAAAAATTTCATTTGAATTAACAATATCTCAAAAGCCAGATAAAATTAATTTAGTATATACCATCCATAGCACCACAGAAATTTTTAACATTCCATGCTGTCAGATAACAACCAAGCTGATTTTGGAAGCAATTTATAAAATACATTTACATATTCACCAACATAAAAAATCTTACATTTTGAAGTTAAAAACTTCCCTTACAATTGTATATTGGTTATTACTGCATGTATTACATCAGTACGTTACTAGGCACACCATATGAGATAAAAACTGTCATGATTTAACATTTCTTAACCTGATGCCAATGTTATTATGATGCAGTATGGATTAGTCAGTACACTTTTTGATTATTAGGAGCAGTACACCCCTACGGTTTAACACAATACAAAACTGTTTTGATTCTCAGTCACAAGTCTACACATATAGAGTGACACTACTTTACAGTGGGCTGAAAACTGATGTCAGCCAAGAACAAGTTGACATTAGATGGTGATAATCACAAAAGATGTTCAGTGGAATTAAATACTGCTTGACACACAGATTTTATAAACATATAGATATGTTTATGTGTAAGACTGATAAAGAAACTGATATTTCCCAAAGCATTTCATATACATTAAAGAGCCAAAGAAACTGGTATAGGCATGCATATGCAAATACAAAGATATGTAAACACTCAGTACAGTGCTGCGGTCGGCAACAGCTATATAAGACAACAGGTATCTGACACAGACATTAGATTGGTTACTGCTACTACAATGGCAGGTTATCATGATTTAAGTGAGTTTGAACGTGTTGTTATAGTCGGCGCATGGGAGATGGGACACAGCATCTCCAAGGTAGCAATGAGGTGGGGATTTTCCCATGCGACCATTTTACGAGTGCACTGTGAAGGGAATCTGGTAAAACATCAAATTTCCAACGTCGCTGTGGCCGGAAAAAGATCCTGCAAGAACGGGACTAACGACGACGGAAGAGAATCGTTCAACGTGACAAAACTGCAACCCTTTCGCAAATTGCCGAGGATTTCAGTGCTGGGCCATCAAGTGTCAGCATGTGAACCATTCAACGAAACATCATCCATATGGGCTTTCGGAGCCAAGAGTCTACTTGTGTATCCTTGCTGAGTACACAAAACAAAGCTTTATGCCTCGCCTGGGCCTCTAAATACTGGCATTGGACTGTTGATTGGAAACATGTTGCCTGGTCTGACGAGTATCGTTTCCAATTGTATCGAGCAGATGGACGTGTACAGGTATGGAGACAACCTCATGAATTCATGGACCCTGCATGTCAGCAGGGAACTGTTCAAGCTGTTGGAGGCTCTGTAATGGTGTGGGACATGTGCAGTTGGAATGACATGGGACCCCTGATACGTCTAGATACGACTCTGATGGGTGACATGTACGTACGAATTCTGACTGATCACCTGCATCCATTCATGTCCATTGAGCATTCTGATGGAGTTTGGCAATTCCAGCAGGACAATATGACACCCCACACATCCAGTGGCTCCAGGAACACTCTTCTGAGTTTAAACACCTTCACGGCCAACAAACTCCCCACACATGAACATTATTGAACACATCTGGAATACCTTGCAACGTGTCGTTCGGAAGAGATCTCCACCCCGTGCCTCTTACAGATTTATCGACAGCCTGCATGGTGCCAATTCCCTCCAGCACTACTTCAGACATTAGTAGAGTCCAAGCCACATCGTGTTGCAGCACTTCTGCGTTCTCGCGGTAGCCCTACACGATATTGGGCAGGTGTACCAGTTTCTTTGGCTCTTCAGTGCATGCTTCTACTGTAAATCACAGTTCCAGGGACTACGAATTATCAACAATGTTCAGCTCTTATTATACATCTTAAGTTTTTATTTATTTTTGAAAAATCATTTTAGATAATGAGAGTGTTTCAGATTGTTTAAACAACTGCTATAAAATTGAATAACAGAGTATCATGATTGACAAAGTAATTTTGCACCCAAATTAGCTTGCTCTAATTTCATGTAATACTTTTTCAGTTGATCCTATACTCGATTGCTACTGCATCACATGGCACAATAATCAATAATCTAGTGTATTATGATCATAGAAGTTCCTGAGTAACAGATCATCCGATTGTGCCATTGATGGAGCAAATTCATGGTCACTGTCTCGAGCCTTTATCAACACAGTTTTGCCATCCAACCAGAGCCCTGCCCCTATAGCCTCTTCAACTGCATGGACATCCACATGAGGTGGTAACCGTAGGTCCAACTTGTCCTTGTGGTGATCTAGTTCTGGAAGTGATGCCACCACTTCTTGTGGAGTTCCACAAGAGACACAGGCCCATCCTCCATAGTGATTTAGGTCCCCTAACTCCAATGAACTCTCTCCTGCAATGTAAATTTTTTTCATTAGCAAAAAATTATGAAATATGGCATTTCTAAACATGTTTTCCTTTTGTAGAAAATTTTCTTGAAGTTTACTAAATTACTATCACCTTGTATTTCTTTGCTGAAATTGAATATTCTTACTTTCTAAATTCAGCTTTTTTAATATCAAAAAAGTTCTATCAGTACTTTTTACTTATACCTACATAAATTTCTTATAAAAAAGAAGCATCAAGACCAATTTAGAAAGTTATACATCAGTTTTGTGAATTCTATTTTAACCCTATATAAGCAATTTCCAATTGTCAAATTATTCTTTACCAACTATTCTTTATTGCTTAAAAGAAATTATGATGCAACTAAGGAAAATGGAAGCGGCTTCTAGGCGATATAAATAAGAAAAGAAAGGGAAATTAACCCACCACATACCAAAGTGGACAGATGCGATGAGAGAACACTAATGCTGACAAACAACTACACAATATTTCGGCATCTGCCTTGCTCACAAATAGAAAAACGGGCCATTAGGTTCGGAACGTGTGTGCACAACGAACGTTACCTAATGACTAACCGTGTAGTGGTGGAGGGGGGGGGGGGACGGATAAGGAGTAGACTATCGATATCGGTATACAATGTCTGAGATAATATATTTAATATTTTGGCAGGCGATGGTAAAATGAGCAAATGTAGTGATGGTACAGTATAAACATGGCGAAAAAAAAAAAAAGTAGTGATGGGTTAATTGGATTTTAACGGTGGTTAAGTCCAGGTGGGTGTCTCGTATCCAGGATATTCTGGTATGCTAGTTGGAACTAGCGTACCAGAATATCCTGGATACGAGACACCCACCTGGACTTAACCACCGTTAAAATCCAATTAACTCATCACTACCTTTTTTTTCGCCATGTTTATACCGTACCATCACTAAATTTGCTCATTTTACCATCGCCTGCCAAAATATTAAATATATTATCTCAGACATTGTATACCGATATCAATAGTCTACTCCTTATCCGTCCCCCCCCCCCTCCACCACTACACGGTTAGTCATTAGGTAACGTTCGTTGTGCACACACGTTCCGAGCCTAATGGCCCGTTTTTCTATTTGTGAGCAAGGCAGATGCCGAAATATTGTGTAGTTGTTTGTCAGCATTAGTGTTCTCTCATCACATCTGTCCACTTTGGTATGTGGTGGGTTAATTTCCCTTTCTTTTCTTATTTAAAAGAAATTATATGAGTTTACCCTCCAGAAAACACTACAAGCAGGTAACTACACTGTACAAACACATTGTTATTATACCTCCTTCGAAATACTGGATAACGGTGACAATGAAACTGCTGGTAAGCACTGAAAATAAGATACAGAGATTAAGCTGTCACTTCCAACATATGAAGGCAGGAGGGCCAGATGAACACAAAAAACAAACACAGTTTAAAATATTTTGGTTAATAGTCATGTAGGATGTGAGGTATATAGCAGGGGGAAAGATGTATTCACATTAAGACCTGCAGCATGAATGAACCAAAGATGAAACATGAGAGAGTGTGGGATTGAACCAGTAGTGGGGGAAGAAGGGTGACTAACATTAACTGTGAATCAGAATAATCTGTGACAATCAGTTGATGTGAAATAATTAAAGATATATATATAATTTGGATCTGTTATAAGAGTAATAAAAAGGTATCAAAAATTATAATATAATATATTAGTAAAACTGTGAGTGACAGGTTCAGTTCCTTGTGTCTGGGATGGAATCGTACGCGAGTTCCCATCTACGGAGTTCTGAAGAGGTGGTGGCATCTGGAAAAACTCTGACTGCTCTAACTGTAAAATGTTAAAATTGTTGGAATCATGTGAACCGGGATGGATTACCACTAGATGGTCTGGGTTGATAAACAACTTTTTGCCTGTGGCCATTCACTCTGTAGGACAGTTGTTGCGTGGTGAGACTAATATAAGAAGCAGTGCAGTGAAAGCAGATATGTTGGTAAATTAGGTGAGAGTGGCAATCCTTGCCAACTCACATGATTCCAACAATCTTAACACCTGTTTATTGGTTAGAGCTGTCAGAAGAGCTTTGCCAGACACCACCTCTTCTTCAGAACTCCGTAGATGGGAACTTGCCTATCAACACATTCTAGACAACAGACATTTCCCTGGCCTCAACCTGCACTAAACCTGTCACTTACAATTTTTCTATTTTACAGTCCATTTACATTATATTATATAAATAAAATTCAACTTTTGGGATAGCATACTTGCTTTAATAGAGAAAGATTATGAAACCTCAATCAAATGACCGAAGTGTGTCCCAATCAAAGGCAAGTTTATTAATATTTTCATGCAATCTAACAAGACAAAAATTACAGGGAAACTCATTTCAGATTTTGGCTTGTACTGTTTAAGAGATAAATCTTTAGACTTTTTGCTGTTAAGTTTCTTTTCATTTTGGAGAAGTAAGTATGAGTATGCTTGTACCTTTTACCCTCCATCATCTAACAAATATCAACTAAATCAGACAATGCCTGTTAACTGGGGTAAACAATGGAAGCCTATGAACTAAAAGCAGTCCTGTCAAAGTGAAGTAGAAAATCTCAGAACACCTGCCGATCTCGCATTCATTTACTCCCATGAAGTCGTGTGATTTAAGAAGTGAATTAACAGTTCTTAAAAAGTCTGTGAGCATCAGATCAAGTTAAAATTATGTTTAAAATAAATTGAATCCACAAATTTTTATTGGCCATTAACGGAGGCCAAAGAATTCAGAAATATTTTTTGTTGAATTTCCTGAATAAAACTAATGCTTTCAAAACATTTTATATACATTAACTGGGTACATGAAATGATTGAAAGTTAATGTCCTCTAAAATATGATAAATAAGGTTGATGCAAATAGAATAACAATATTTGAAATTTAGCTATACACTTAAGATTTTAAAAATTAGTCTAAATAGTCGTCATTTACTTTAATATGCTTTTTTCAACGCAGCAATAAATTTAATACAATTTTTGGAGAATTCATTCAAACAAGGATCAATAAATTCCTGGAAAACCCTCTCTGCAATCCTTCCCCCCTCACCCCCCCCCCCAAAAAAAAAATGCCCAGAAGGATGCAGAAAACTTTGATCTTTATTTCTGCTAATTTTTCTTTATTTGCCTGCGTTTATATCTTGATATCGATTTTTTAATAAATTAAGCATTATTCACTACTTCACCGCCATACAGAATATCCTTCATGTGGTTTAGTTTCAGCAGCACACCTGCCATCCATTGTCAAGTGTGTTGATAATTATAAAATCAAATTTTCATCATACTAAATGATTTTATGAAGATTTCCATCATTTTTTATGGGAACAAAACCATAAACTGTTGATTTCCAAATATTTCATCTTATTTATCTCTTTTAGTTCATGAGTGATCCATTTGTGAAACTCTTTCAGTTTTTCAATGGCACTTAAAGATAATAAGACAGCTGAATTCCAGGCATCATCAAGTGTTCCTTCTACTTATTTGCCATGGGTATTCATTTGTGTCGATTCTGTTATGGACAATGCTTTACAAGTTACCTTTACTGTCTTCAGCAGGCATAGTAGTATTCTGCAATAAATTATGACACCAACTGTGGCTGCCTCAAGATGCACAGTTGTGTATGTACAGATTGTCAGTTAACACCATTGTGTGCAACAGAACTGATCCAGCAGAACACCCATGAAAACTAGATAGAAGCAATAAAGCACATAAAATATTCCTGCAGTTTCATGAACTGTCATTATTGAATTCTATTCAATAATTTTCTTATCATTAAAAATTGGAGGATAATGACACCATGAAAAATTAGCAAGAACTGAATTTTTGAAACTAACATCTTATTCATGTTTTGTTTTGATTTTACCAGATTATTACAAAGATAAATTATTTATAAGAGTTTCCAGTAAGTTTCTTTGCTTCTCCTGTTGGAAAGAATTCTAAGGTCAACAAGTCTTTCATGGGAACGGCAGCAGGGGCTGGGGTAAAGTTCAACCCCTTGGGCAGAACCGTTTCAGTAGCTTTGTCCAGACATATTCCCGTGAGATGATGATAAAAATTAATGCACAAATGCCATCTGTATAAAACAAATGTGGAAAAAGAATATGGAAAGTGTAAAACATGAGAAATAGGCAATTCATATGCACCAGCCTTATATTTATAGTTTTCTGCTACAATTATTTTCTTGTCTATATCAAAATCTCTGAGGACAGTTACATAATTTAGCCATGCACTTAAGATTATAAATTATGTTCAACAACTAGCACTTACCTTTGCTAAAGAACTTGGAAGTTCCATCAGAAATAAGCCAGGCTCCTGGAGCAGATATTGTACGCTGAGGGTGCAGCCAATAGAAACCATACACAGTCCAGCGAGCCCTGAAGATGACAGGTCTAGGCCAACCATTGTATAACTTTAAGAAAAGCAATGCCTTTGAATTGGGCACAAAACTTCCAGGCCCGAGCCAGTGTGATACAAGATCATCAGGACGCAGATCTGACACTAGCCGTGACCAGTCTGTATCTGGTGGTAACTGTAGCACCCTTGAACACCACTTCTCACACCAATGGCGCCTATAGAAGAAAAAAATGTCATTATTTTACACATGCAGTGCCACATAGACAAACTGAATCCAGGCAAGTAACTGAATTTCAAGATTCCTTTTTTGGAAGCAAAATCTTGGTCATTTAACATAAAGTTTAATATTAACATTCAGGTTTCAGGAAAATTCTTTGCTATGTTGAACAAGCTAAGCTTTACAAGTAATGGGGGAAGAGGGAGGAATGTTAGGAAATGTGAATAATGAAAACAATAGTTGTCAACAATATTAAGTTTTCTTATACTCTTACATCAGAAGCAGGTTTGTCTTGTTAAGACAATCAGTATTTTTCATTTTCACGATCAGTAATTTCCTTTGCTGTGAAATATAATTTTTACTACACCAAGACAAATAGTTATTTAAAACACGAAATTAATCTTTAAGTAAGAGAACAGCAACTACTGAATTAAATGTTGGTGATAAGTTTGAATATGCAAAGGAATTACAAGTACTATCTCCATCCTAATTTTTCAAGCCAACTACTTGTGTCAACTGAGCACAGGCATGAATTGCTATGTGATGGTCATTGGGAAAACATCATCCCCCTCTTCCCCCACTGAACACAGATGACACCATCTTGTAGTGGAACTTTATTTTTAGTTTATTGCTTATCAGCAGCTTTGAATAAGGTAAAGCACATTATAGATTTCCCTCTCTGCACTGTTCTCTTGGAAATTTAAATGCTGCACTGTTCAATTGATATCTGCTGTCCCTACTCACTGAAACAATAGTAGCTCTGATTTCAGAAAGGTCAAGTAACTATCACTCCCCATAAATGTCATCCTAAGAAACAATAACGCAATACTGACTAATCAGTATTGTGTTACTGTTTCCTGAGATGACATTGATGTAGGATTCTGCAAGATAAGAGTGATAGAATATTTCAGCGGCGGCCAAGAATAATGATAGTGTTTACATAAAACAGCACAGTGATTTACTATAATATTTTTCTTAAATGAAAGTGCAACCTTAAGAAGCAGTGCAAACATACTGTAGAGTAGGTCCTCCAAGTACAATAATCAACTCTGCTACAGCAGAAGCTTCCATAACAGCCATCCTGACCAACTCTTCACTGGGCCCAGCATCTATTACATAGATAAGACGCCGCGGATGCAGACGACGTGAAGGAAGGGGCAAAGGGGGCCTCCGACGTACCAGTGCTCGCCACACCACCTGCAACAGCCTCAGTATAAACATACACATTTTTGTGTTAATCAATGCAAATATACAAAGTAAAAAAAACCAGATGAACCAATTGTCATATAACCTAAATTTTGTTAATAAATGACCAATATTAGTTGAAAGAGTTGTGAGCTTGCAGTTTTCAATTGATAAGTAGAAGTAAATAGTGAAATTCGATTTGTAAACATTGGCCACATACAGAGATTCACCTATTTTTAAATAGAAAATGCTACATTCATGTTCACAGGTGTAGTAAGTCATGAGGGTTAAAATGAGGTATGACACTTTGTGGGGGAAAATAGTATTGAGAAGATATTTGAGTTTGAAGAAGAAATTCAAGCATAGTTGTCAATGACGAAATTAAAAAAAAAAAGAAGTTAAATAATTCCTCTCAGTTTTCGAACTACTAAAAAGATTTATAGCTCAAAAGATGCATTGAATTTTGTAACACATAATGTAAAACTTTGAAACCTGTAGGTAAAAGTTAAGTCACACTTTTGTAAGATTTTGTATGAAAATTATGATTTCGAGAAGAAAATTTTGGTTTTCACATAGGAGAATTCAGTTAGAAACAGAAGGGGGAGTATATTTAAAACAAAGCAGAATTTTTTGAGCATAATGAGCAAGTTTTTGTAAAAACCCATGCAGTACTTTAGCCAGAATAGGAAAATGAGATTGATTGCATTTTATGAAAAATATGGTGGTAAATAATCGTGAGAGTTGGAAACAGATTTAGAAGGAATTTTGAAACTATATGAAGGAGATTAGTTAGCTGCCACACGACTTCATATTATATAGGAAATTGTATGTAGAGAGGTTTAAAACATATTTTAGCTCTGTGGCATCAATACTTTGGGAGATATAGGAAATAGTAATCTTAAGTTTTGTATTGCACTAAGATAGAAAATCGTAAACAAGCCGGTTTATATACCAAAACATCCGGAATGAGGAATAGATCATTCTAAACTAAGATTCAACACCGCTTGACTACTGTACAGTGAGAGGAAATTTTAGGTGTCACTACTTAAATATTTTTTTTTACAAACTACTGAAGCTAGGGAAAATTTGATCAGGATTGATTTTAATGTTTAGGTAACAGGCTACCTACCACAACAATTTCAGGTAGATCGGAGTAAAAATAAATTTTTTTGATAGAGAAATCCCCGGAGATGTTGCAAAATCCACCAGACCCTCTATAAATACACCCTTGAAAATCGGGAAGGGGAGAATTTTGAAAGCACTCTGGAGAGAGATCACATTTGGAGTACAGCTGATTTGGCGCAATGTGGACCATAGCAAATTAGACGGGAATGATGCGAGGCTAGGCAGTCATCTTGAATCATCTATAACCAATAGTTCTGAAGTGTTTATTTATTTATTAATTTTAAATGCAATGGAGCTAACACTCCGGTGGCAATTCCCCTAGTCATTTAATTACTCATTTTATATAGTAACCAGGAAACAATAGGAGCTAAGTAGTGAATGGATTTACAAAAAAAGGATAATGAAATGAATCACTACTTACCTTAGATGATGGTTTCATGGGGTGAACACACAAAAAAGTACAAGAATAGGAAAAACAATTTATATTTCGGGACTTCGTCAACACGAGAACAAACTATATGACAGGTTGACCTGATTTAACCAAATATAAACTTCACCTGTGTTTTGCGGTGAAGAAAATCTCTCAAGCTTGAAGAACTCGGAAGCATTAATAGAGATAGGTATCAAACATAAGCAGGGATGGTAGTGCAATCGTATAATTGTTTCAAAGGTCATAGACTCGAACTTGTTTAAATACAAACCATACTTGTATTTGACCCCTTAAAGTTCACTCTGCAAAATTTTAAAAATTCCAGTTTGCTTCGAAAGCATCACGTTACTTTTTATTGAGACTGGGTAAATACTCATAATGCAATTGTTTGTCATAGTATCTGTAATAGCCAGAGAACTTAATACACATTCCATATTATTAAACAGTTTATAAACTCTGCAAAAATGAATTGCCAGGATACTAGATTTGGTAACGTGTTTGATCTGATGTCCACTTTAAACAACCTAATATCTCACGTACAGTGAACGCGAACAAAGACCATTAACGAAAGTGATCAGTAAAATACATAAAAAGCAACTAAATTGTAATGCATAAACTTTGGTCAAGCAACAACATTTTCGAAAGTTTTAATTAAATTGAAATTTAGCCTAGGCCAGAATTGACAATTGGCATTCGTGGTTACAGCAGAGACCATGAGTAATTAAAGTTTTTTAATGTTCATTTATGTTGCTTTCATTAACAACATGTTACTGAAAAGAAGTTCCATGTGTTTTCAGCCATAAAGTTTAGTGATTTTTTAATCATGAAATGCTACAAAAAGCAAGCTTAATTAATATATTATGGCAATTAATTTGGTAGCAGTTGTTTAGCTATTAATTTGTTGACATAACCTCGAATTTCTTCTAATGATCTCTCTGGTGGCTGTTGATTTGCGAGCGAAGGCTGACACGTGAAATCACTGTTCTCCAGCCAATAGCTATCGAGCTGAGTGAGTGAGTGAGTGAGTGAACGAGCTTAGGAAGTTATAAAATAGATGTAATTATATTAATTTGCTCTTCCCACCTACCAGAGATTAGTTTTGATATTTATCTACGCTTTGGTATTAGTTTTGAATCACTGCCCCTCTACTTGTCCTCTGTTTGAATTTATGCACACCATTTTCCTAGCCAACAGTCTTTCTGTGAAGCAGTCTCTAACCAACCAAAAATTTCAATGATTTGTGTCCATACCATCGTGCAATCATCTGAGGAAAACGGTAAAGTAAACTAGTCACTCACAACATATGAAAGCAGGAGGATCATGATGAGTATACTTTACAGTATTTCGGTGTAAACCTCAATCACAATTAGAGGAGAACATATGACAAGAGGATCGGAGATATGTACTCACCAAAACTCATCAAATGACTGAGTCTTCAAAGATCTACAACATTGACAGTCCCAGGCAACCCATAGTTGCAGCATTTGGATCACTTACTGAACAAATTTCAGCTGTTGTGGATCAACTCATACAACCTATTATGCAGAACCTAACTTCCTAAATCAGAGATACCCAATGATTCCTGCAGTCACAACTTGTCATATCGGATGACTCTGTTGGAGGACTAAGGAAATTTAGGAGTGTCCAATTTTAAAGGGCAATCTTTGAATGCCAGAAAAGAATGTTTTACTAAAAACCAATTTTTGTAATTATGAAACAAAGACACTTTTGAGTGCATTAGTATTTAAAGGATATGAAACAAAGAGGCACTTTTAGTGCATTAGTATTTTAAGATGTAAAACAAAAGGACACTTTCACAAGTGCTCTAGCAATTTGAGAAAAGAAAATACATGAACATTTGCATACAATCTTCTTTAACAAGTTAAAAATAATTTTTCATACATGTATGTAAATGTAAAAATTTATTCACTTTTCTTGTAGAAGTAGTTTGGGTAAAATTAAATAATTTTTCTATGCCGTGTTAAATTTTGATGTTAAATATGTAAAGATATGTAAATTTGTAGAATCAGAACAATACTTTAGTGATTTTGATAATATTTTCATTTTTCACTTATATCTTTTACTTTTGTATGATATTTTTCAATTGAAGCAGGAAATTTTTGTTTATTTTTAGTATGAATGAAGGAAATCCTTCTGTCACAGAGTTAATGGGGAAATGTTAGTTTTTCCTACATTTCAAATTCAACTTATTTCAGTTCTCAGAATTTGCAGAATATGTTTAATTTGGGTAAGGGGGGGGGGGGCATGTAATATATCCACAATATCTCCAAACCAGTTTAGAATGAAGCTTAGCACATACCAGTCATACAGAAAATCATTTTTAGTCATTTTATTAATAATACAGCACTTTTGAAACTTGAAATGAATTAGGAGCGTAAGAAAATGTAAGTTTCTGAAAGTTGGAATCTCGAATCAAACCTTTTTGGCCACATCCATTTCCACTCAAAAAAGTACAAGTATTTTTAAGTGTAATAAGCACGGCCTGTGGTAGGATTCTCGGGTCTGGGTAAGCATTCTTAGCAGTCACGTAACCAGTTGGGGCCCTCCCTCAGTCCAGATGGGCAATCTTTTACTAGCTCTACAACTGGCCGGGCAACAATGGGCAGAGTTTTGTCCTAGCCAGCGATTGGGCCCCCATCAGCCGGTGAGCCCAGGGTACATTTGACCGCTTACCCCCCGTTCCCCCCCCCCCCCTCAACACCAGCCCTGGTAATAAGTATAGGCAGAAAAACTTATTTAAAGAGATATTGTAAATTAAGTAATGATCACACCATGAGGAGCAGGAAGAAGAAGAAAAAAAGTTTGTTTTTCAAAGAAAGCTCACTCAGTTTTAAAAGATAACTTAAATTCTGTTAGGTCAACATATTGGGTGTAACACATCACATATAATATGAAAAAAATAGACCACGTAGGCAGAATAGAAATAGGTTTTTTAGATAAATAAAGACACTAAATTTTGGAAAAAAGTTAAGCTATATGATTAAAAATATATTCAGATGAAACTGGAAACTTCACTAATCAAGAATATGATATTAGTTTTTCAATTAAATCAAAATTTAAGTGCTAAAAGTAAAATTATAGTTTTCATTATCATATATTCCTTGTTGTGTAATGTAAGTGATGGAATGACTCACATGGGGCATGTGTCAGTATGAAATGATAAAGAATGGCTTTAAAGATGAGAGAAAAATACTAGCGAGATTTTTTTCTCAGGAACATAGTGTTTATCCAATCTCAAACAGAGTTGTGGTTCAGGAGAAATAAATTCTAAAAGATTTTGTAATTGCGTCATGCTTGTGGGGGGAGGAAATGTTGACGAGTGGTTTCAGTTAAACAAGAATTTCTGCAAAAATAGAAAGAATTCAGTAGAGTGATATATGCATGAGGAAAATTATAATGAGTAAAATGATACCAGAATCTTCATGGGAATTTAAGATTTTAAAAGTAATTAATGATTATCTATTTATAACTTTAAGAATTAATAACTATTAAATGAAGCAATTTTAGACACAGGTTGTCAGAGAACAAATAGTCAGAAAAATCGGAGTTATGACATATTAAGATTTCAGTTCAAGAAAGTGGTTACCACAGTATTTTGTATATATAACCCCCATGTTTCCTTGTTGAGCAAGCATTTGACGAGAGCAGACGTGCGCGTGAGGCAGGCAGTGGGATGTAGACTGCGGACTTAGAAAATTTAAAGAGTGGTAATATCGTGGACTTGCAATTTTTCGATGATGTGATTCACTTCTGATATCAATATTCTGATGTTAGAAACAGACTGTCTTTAATCATCATGAGCTGTAAGATCTTTTACTAAATTATTACAGGGGATAGTGAAAGATTGTCGGGAATGTGAATGAACTTGTGAGTAATGATGACCTGTAAGCTTCACTTAAAGGATTTGAATGTTCTGATATCTATCCACAGGTAATATTCTGGTACTGTAGTTTTTGAAAATAATTTTGAATAATATAAACATTTTTCTGTTCAGTAAAAATGTTCATTTCTAACCCATTATCTGTTGTGGAAGTATTAAACAGATTGGCGACCAAGGCAACTACTTCATCTTTGAGCTTAATAACCGATTCAGACTAAGTACCAGTAAATGATTACAGCTTCAACATCTTCCAAGCAACCCCAATTGCTGAACATTTTGTTTACACACTAGCTATGCCAGAGACGGTAGAGACCCAGTGGTGTAGCTAGGTGAACAAGGGCCCCCGTGCAAAAAAATTATTTTGGGCCCTCAGGCCAGATGGGCCCCCTGAGCTAAGGCTGGGGGGGCCCCTTGAGAAGAGACAGCTCTCAGTGAGGGTCTCCATGTGTCTCAGATGACTGTAAAGCTTAAAAAAAAAAAGGACCGTGGGCCCTCTGAACTTCTAAACTGCGCTTGGAAGCCCCCTGAACCTCAGGTATGCTTGGGGGCCTCCTGAGCGTAGAGGCTCCGGTGCACTGCACTACTTAGCCTTATGGTGGCTATGCCCGTGCCTCTACCTCCAGACTCCGTCCTTTTTACCATTTCCCCTAACTTTTTCTATTTTGAAGGTGACTTCACAGTTAACTTTCATTGTGCAATAGTCCCGTCCTGTCAACTCCATGTTTTACAGTTGAAATTTCCCTTATGTGTTTTCATATTTTTATGCTACTATCTGTGGTAATCAATAATTCCGATCTATTTCCTTACATATATATATCCAATTGAACAGGGAAAAAATGCTGTACTGTTATGATAATATTGTAAAAAAAGATAAAGTAGACCCATCACTGACAAAATGCTACACATTTACTACTGCCATCCGTTTCTCATTTTTGTATGCCAATTCCTTCCTTAGTCTTGGAGAGTTTTAGTTGCACTAACAAGTTTTGTATTACTTCGTTTGTGGAATGTATCCAAGTATTATCCTTTTAGTATTATAGAAACCTGCTTAAAATCCAGTTTAAGCAATTGGTGGCATGGTGAACCCAAATTTTTTATGTACAGTATGATAGGTCTATAACACCGTTTTCTGAACTGCTAGGCTGTACTACAAAAACAAAGAAATTGGACCTGTATATCTTCATTTTAAAAATGTGAAGTTAATGCCATGAAATTAACAGATATGTAGAAATGTCAAAATTTAGTGAATTCTTCTAAATGAAGAAATATATTTGAGCAGCACTGACTAAGTGAAACATATTGGGATAAAAGCAAAAATATTTGTCTAAGCAAACAGAGGCTAACTCAGCATGACTAAAATGAATTACCAACCTCTGGTTGTCCACAGTCTGGTCCATGCCAACCCTTATCACAAATGCAGCCAGTATCAGTAAAAATCTTTTTCTCCATACCGTTGGTGAAGCAGAACGAGCCATTTTGATGCATAAAGTGTGAACCAAGTGGTTCTCCAAGTGATACAAGGATTCCAGGCATCATTGCATGATGACCCTTCAGGGTTATAGAAGGGGATGTTCCTGGGACGAAGTAGATGGGGGCAGGTGTGGGAGCAGTTGGAGGTGGCGGCAAGGGCGGCACCGTTGCCAATAAGAGTAGGGCTGCTACCAATACTTGCAGTCCCAGTAGCCAGCACAGCGCCGCCCAGCTTGATGTCATATCTACTTCTGCCTCAGTACTGGTTACATCAGTTAGGCCAGTTCCTGTTGAGTGGAAAAGAATTTGTGAACATGAGTATGACAGCTTAAGACGGAACAGATATCCTGATCATCAAAACTTATGGAAATCTTAATTTCTAATAAAGTAAAAAAAATAAATGATACAAGTATAGGAGGGCAGTAGTAATTCTAGTTGCGCATTCTATGTTATCAAGCACAAGTGGACCTTGTTATATACCTATTGTATTACCTAAACTATTCAGCAGGTAGCCCATTACATACACTAAATATACCAAATAACTTTTATAATCACTTTCAATAGTAAAGCACTTTTCATCTCAGAACATAACCTTGTTATATGTCCATTATCTGGCTAAAACCAATTAGAATGAGGTAAATCTATATTTTTGTTTTTGCTGTCGTCAGTGTTCCAACTGGTTTGATGCAATCCTCCATCCCTTCCTATCCTGTGCTAACCTCTTCATCTCTACTTACCCCTCACAACCCACATCCTCAATTACCTGTTTCATATATTCTAATCTAAGCTGGGCAATAGTTTCAAGGTTAATTGGTATATTCATAGGTGGCAAGAGTCACAATGAGAAAATATTCGCCAATGATGGGGTTGGTGAAGGTGGTGTATGTTACACATCCTGCAATGTTGTTTGCTTCCTGGGATGATCAATGAGACAAGGATAACAATATTTGTGAACTAAGAATTGGCTGATGTCGAGAAGCCTGACAGAAGCCTTTCCTGGGAGGGCAGGGAGGAATTCTGGGGAGGCAGAATCTCATTTCAGGGCAGGCTTGAAGGAAATAATTATAGCCTTGTCTTAGGATTTGAGGCCTCAAATGTACTGTATCAAGGCCTGAATTATGTTTGGTTTTAGATGGTGTAGGGTGGTTGGTGGGTTGTCCCAGTTGTGACATTGTCCAACATACATGTCTGTGAACTAACTCTGGTGGATAATTGCAGGATATCGGTGATGGAATACTGTGCTGCTCATGACTGCCACGAATATCAAGGCTACGAGGGAGGGAGCATTTTGTGTGATACAGACGACAATTATCAAAATGGAGGTAGTTTTATAGATTGATGATTTGGATAGAAAGGCCGAGTCACTGGAAAGGGATACACCCACATCCAGGGAAGTGGCCTGAGAGTGTAGAACAGGACCATGTGAAGCTCGAGGAACTGAAGATGTTTAGAAAGCTTGCAAAGTTGTTTTCCACATGTGTCCAGATCATAAAAATATCATCTATGAACCTGAGTCGCATGAGGTTTCAAATGGACTTTATCTAAAAATAACTGTTCCAGATGGCCCGGAAGAGGTTCCCATGAGGAGACGCCATACATGGTAGTAGCACCAAGTTGATGGTAGATTTTGGCATTGAAGGAGAAGCAGTTGTTATTAAATATTAGAAAGGATGTGTCTGGGAAACTGTTTCAAAGCACTATGACCATGGAAATGAGAAAATGTCAGAGTACAAGGATGTAACATAATTGTAGTGGCCCAGGCATAGTGATGTGTGCAGACTTTCCTTGTCAAATGGTCTATCTCTCTCTGCACAAATAAGATTTTAAACTGAAATATTATAAAACTGTGTTAGTCTTGTGTTGTTTGTTCATTTCAGCCCTCCTGCCTTCACCTTTGGTGAGCAATGGGTTTACTCTACCTGTCTTTTGTTATTTTCATTGGCTAAAAGTGCTTTCCATTTTCAGTAGTATCATTTCATATATATGTTCTACTGTCACTCTGTGAGGTAATCTTCTACAAAACCCACCTTCCACAATGTTCTCTCATTGATAAAGGACCAAGACCCAAAAATTACTATAGCATGTATGTTTTTGTCTGTTATTTGTGTTCATGCCTCACATCATCATTTAAGTGTTGGATCATTTCCCTATACTACTTTATTTTTCTATCAATGTATATGTAATTACAAAGGTGGATGCTGGACAGTGAAATGGAATTACAAACTGGATAGAGAAATAAACCACCTCTTAGGGAGCGTGCACAAACCACGTAGCTCTATTTTGGCCTCCTGTGTACCCTCCTCCCCACGTAGCCCTACGTGGCTTTTGCTTCTACCCCCCCCCCCCCCCGGTAGCTTTTTTCCCTTTTGATTCCAGAAGACATTTTTTACCGTTTTCTCTTGTCAGATGATTGTAAATTACATACGGAGATAATTAATCGAGGAAAATAAATATTGACATGCTGCTGTGCGTTCTGGTCCTCATTTTAACTGTGAAAAATGTTATGAAAGGAAAGCTAAGTGGCCTGGCTCGGAATCCCCACTCCCCCACGTAGTCTACCAGCGAACCCCCCCCCCCCCCCCTGGACCGAGCCACGTAGTTTGTGCACGGTCCCTTACTCTTAAATGATGGTAAGATGGCATGGACACACAAAACGGACATGAACAGATGAAACATTGTAATGTCTCTTGTGTTTGTGCCACTTTCCTGAGTGTATTCAGTTCTACTATTATCTGAGAAAAACAATTTGTTATTTTATATTTCTCTCTGTGTGTGTGATCCCAAAATATTGCATTTGTGATGTGCCTTTTGTCACTGCTGCTGAACAACCTTTGGTGATGGTCTACTTTAGCTTTCCTTTGCACGCAAATCATTAGTTACTGTCAGAAAGAAAGAAAAAAGGAAGTGTTTTTGAGATGTCATATTTCATATTAAAGCTCATTTAAAACAGAAGAGAATCCTAGTGATCTATGTCAAATAACTGTTTAAAGATGACAAGGCAATGCTTCAAAATTTTTGTTGTTTGAAATTCGATTACTCAAAAATTAACAGCCCAAATAGTCAGAAATTTTGTAGTATTTGTCCAATTTGTATTACTTTATAGATAAAACAAATCAACGAAAAATTTAAAACCTGACTTTTTTTTACTGGCTGATTTGTCATAAAATTACAGTATTATGATGCGATTACCTCGCACAGCATAAATTATTTCAGCTGGTATAGTATACTCCCATAGACTTGCCCTGTTAGTCTCTAAACAAATGTATTTGATGCAAGCTAGTTAATTGTTTAGTAATACTGAGCTCTATGATACTACTATAACTTCTTCCTTCCAAAACAGAATTTTACTGTAAAGACAGTATTGTAATTCCAGGTAATAGCCAAACATGTAGGTAGCAACAGACTACTAACATGGTGTTATTACTTATTTCACAAATATTGTTAGCTCACAGGATGTAACATTTAGCCAAATTGACAAATAATTTTTTTTTTTTTTTGCTGTCACCAGTATCTTAATTGGTGTGATCCTCCATTTCTTACCTTGCGCTAACCACTTCATCTCAACATACTCCTTACAACCTAAGTCTTCAATTATCTGCTTTACATATTCTAATCTTTATGTACCTATACAGTTCTTTGCTTCAGTAGATTCCTCCACTTTCTGTCATGTTCATTTCGTACTTCATCTGTCCACTTAATTTTCAGCATCCTTCTAGAGCGCTACATTTCAAATGCTTCAATTTTCCTTCTTTTGGGTATTCCTAAAATTGCTGCTTTGCTACAATAAAGTGCTGTATTCCACACATAGAATTTTAAAAAGTTCTTTCCGAGTATCAATATTTGGGGCTAAAAGATTTCTATTTTTCAAGAATCGCTAATGCTATTCTGCTTTTAACATCATTCCTGCTTGAGTCATAAGTTGTAATTTTTCTTCCTGAAGTGACAGAATTCACTTCTATTACATTGGATCCTATTTTTATATTTAATCTACTATCATTCTGCTACATTTCATCACTTTTGTCTTGCTTTGGTTTATATTTAGTCCAAAATCTTCCTTAAGAATTTTTTTCATGCCATTCAGTAGCTTTTCAAGTTTTACTAACTGGACATCAGCAAATTGTAGCATGCTTAGTTTTTCTCCTTGAACACTTATGCCATATTTAAATTTGTCTTTTACTTCCTTTAAAGCTTCCTCTACATATAAGTTGAATATTAATGGGAACAGACTACATCTTTGTCTTACACCCTTTTTAACTGATGGATATCTCTCATGATTCTCTACTTTGTAGTCACTTGATTCTTATATAGTTTATAAAGCATTCTTCTATTTTGGTATTTTAGACCTGACTTCAAAATTTTGAACATCTTATCCCACTTAGCATTATCAAAAGGCTTTTTTAAATCAACAAATGCCATGAAAGTATCTTAAAGCCAGAATTGCTTCTCCTGTTCTTAAACCCAAACTGATCTTCACCTACTATCCTTTCTATTCTTCTTATATTATCCTGGTCAGTAATTTTGAACCATGAGATGTTAGACTTATGGTTTGGTAATTTTCACATTTGTCGGCTTGTGTTTTCTTCGGAAGTTTGAAGATGTATTTTAAGTCAGTTGGAATCTCTCCCATTTCATAACTGTTTGACATCAGTTTGAATAATATTTGGATTTCTTCTTCTCCTGAGGATTTCAGAAATTATGCAGAAATCTCAATTCCAGCCACCTTATTTGATTTCAAATATTTTAGAGCTCTATCAAATTCTGTCCTTAAGGAAAGCCTGTTTTAAGTCATCAATGTCGACATCCTCTTCTTTCTCCAGTACTCTGTTGTTAAAATCATCCCCATCATACAATTTCTCTATGTATTCCTTCCATCGAATGGCTCTATCTTCTGAATTTAAAAGAAGTTTCCCATCAGCAGCTCCAATGTTCATACTTCTTTGCTTCATTTTTCCAAAATTTTGTTTGATCCTTGTATAGGCCACATTTACTTTACCTACAAAATTCCCTTTTCTACTTTTTCGCACTTTTCTTTTGTCTCTTGCATTTTCTGTTTATTTAATTTCTAAATGTTTGCAATGTTTTGTTCCTGTTTCATCCTGAGCATTTGTGTGCTCTCTCCTCTGAATCATCAACTCCAGTATTTCTTGTGTGATCCAAGGTTTTCGGGCAGCTTGTTTCCTAAAGCCTAATGTTTCTTTACCAGCTTTGTTTATTTCTCTCTTCAGTGCATTTGATTTGTCCTCAACTAAACTCCTTTCAGAGTTATTTCTTAGACCCATATCTACAATCTCTGCAAATTTGGCTCTCATGTTAGATTGTTTCAGTTTGTTCACTTCCAGTCTCTTCTGTCTGTGTTGCTTCTTTATTCTCGCTGATTTCAGTTTACTCTTCATAACTATCATATTATGGTCATTATCTATTTCAGCTCCTGGGTATGCTTTACAGTATAGAATTTGATTCCCGAATTTCTATTTGACCATGATATAATCTAACTGAAATATACCTGTATCTCCTGGATGTTTCCAGGTGTATTTTATGCATGATTTTTAAATAGTGTGTTCACCACGACGAGTTTATATTTTTCACAAAATTCTAACAATCTACTTCCTCGCTCATTTCTTTCACTAGGCCAAAACTCCCAACAGTATTCCCCTCTTTTTCCTTCTCCCACTACCGCATCCTAATCACCCATGGCAACTAGATTTTTCTCCTCGCTTCACATATTGGATTAATTATTCAATTTCATCGTATATTTTCTGTATTTCTACATTATTTCCCTGTGACATTGGCATACACACACTTGTCCTATGGTGGTTTCTACCCTCATCAAAATAATCCTGTCACTGAACTGTTTGTAATAACTCACCCATTATCCTACACTCTTGTTCATTAACAGTGACTTCAGTGATGGATTTTGTGTTAATTACTCTGAGTTCTCCAGACCAGAAATCCTGTGCATCCTTCTGTTTAATCTCACTAACCGCAACTACATCTAACTTAAGTCGTTCCATCTCCCTTTTTAAGTTCTTTAATCTAGCTGCCCTATTCACACTTCTACCTTTCTATGCTCTGACTCGTAGAAAGTCTCTATCCTCCCTGAATAGTTCTTACCTAGCGATCTGATTGGGGAACTATTTTACCTCTGGACCCATGACGAAGTCGTCATTCTATATGTAATTTAAGAGGATTACATGGCCTCGGAATACCCTTTCGGTCTTTAATGCAATTGTTTCCAATTGCATCCTGCGTACCTATCCAGTTGATCGTTTCTGATTCATCCACCTTTAAGTGCTGTTATCATCCCCAAGGTGCCTTTCAGGAGGCCGTTGACAAGCAGTGGTGACTTCTTATACCAGGAAAAATTCAGTTCTCAGAGCCTCATCCGTGCAAAAGGGGTGCACCACATGAAGGAGAAATTGGCATTTGGTTGGAAGAGGCTAAGAGTCTCTCCCAAACCATTACACCCAGCAAATAGTATATTGCCTTGTATACTTTTCAGTTAGGTCCTCTGTTACATTATTATCTAAAAGTGGCATCACCACTAGTGTGAAACTTAAAACAAAGACTGATAATGCTTTGATTTTCTGGTTTAGAAGAACATAAAAATATGAGATCTACTTAATCAATTCTTGATTAATAAACAAAAACAGATTGGTGACTTTTGTGGGAAAGAAAATGGAGTACACAGTAAACCAATTCACCTGTAGCTTAACAGAGTTCACAACGTTAATACAATCAGGTGGCCTAGAAATGTAATTTCTGATTACTGTGGGGGTATGAATCAACAAAAAAAGAATTTATAGCAGCAAAGGAAGCTAAGGATACATTCATGAAAACTATCATGGCTTGGCAGGCAGCATTGAATGTCTCGAGTAGAAATTTCGGTAGCTATGTTATAAAAGATAAGAGGGAAGGAAAATATTCAGTCTATTTTAGATAAGGATATAGATACAGAAAATATGAAAGTAGGTGTGATATTTAGTAACCAGTGTGATGAGACTTTTATCGATTGTTGCATATGATCAGATGAAGAATTAGGAGAATCACTTCCAGGTGACTGAAAATGAGAAATTGGCAAATTACAAATATTCTTACAGGATATTTAATTTAACTTGTACAGAGTAGTGGCAAGTTCCCTACATACCCATTTTCTCCCTTTCCGTACCAACCTACTTGTGCCCTCTACAGCTTATTACATACACTGATTTAAAAAACATTAAGCTTGATTATGATAAGGTGGGGAAAGAAATGCTTGATGAAAACTTGAAATGTAACCACCTTGGAATAACATTTGATATCTCAACTGGGCAGGACACATTGGGCAGGTAGTAGGAAGAAATTTTAAAATCCTTCACTATTTTTTTTTAAATATATATAAATGATCTACCCTGTGTTGCATCTAAAAACTCAAAATTTGTCCAATTTGTAGACGACACAAACATAGGAATTAAAAATACTCCAGATTTATCTACACAACATATTTCAAATTATGTCTTTGACCTTACTAACAAATGGTTTACAGCTAATGGCTTGTCCTTAAACTCTGATAAAACTCGGTATATGCAATTCAGTACATCACACAAATTAACACCAGATATAGACATAAAATTTACAGGTCACTCCATTCAAGAGGTAGAGTGCATGAAATTCCTAGGTTTGCATATTGATCATAATTAAAATTGGAACGTACATGTATCTGATTTACTAAAGCAATTGGATGCAGCCACATTTGCAATTCATACAATTTAAGCTATAGGTGATCTCCGTATGAGACAGCTAGTTTATTTTGCTTATTTTCATTCCTTAATGTCATACAGAATAATATTCTGGGGCAATTCTACCCATAGAGACAAAGTGTTCAGAGCCCAAAAGTGAGTAATAAGAATTATGTGTGGGGGTTAGCAATAGAACTTCATGTAGAGAGCTGTCCAAGAAATTAGGAATTTTAACATTGGTGGATGAGTAGGCCTATACATACACATTAATGTCCTTTGTAGTCAAAAATTACACTTTGTTTGAAACAAATTGTAAAACACACAACTAAGGCACTAGAAGTAAAAATAATCTTCACAAGGATTACAAGACATTTTCATTTGTCCAACAGGGGGTCCGATATTCAGGGATACATATCTTCAGTAGGCTCCCAACAAACATTAAATGTCTAGCAGATGATAAAAAAATTCGGGAAAAAATTGATAGAATTTTTAATGACAACTCCTTCTACTCTGTCAAAGAATTTATTTCTAAGGTATCAACAAAATAAACTGTCATTAGTTTGTGTAAATGTAGTTGTCATAATTAATGTACCTTTTATGATATGACTCTACCTCTTCTGGTGTATGTATTATTTTGTTATGCAATTGTTTTTCTGTAAATTGACAATTTTCCACATCCCACAGAGCCAGTCTCCTATATTGGGATCAATGGAAAATGAATGTATTGTATTGTAAAGAGCAATGAGAGGATGTACCAGAGAAGTAAGCTAATTGGGTTACACAACTTTGGTTAGACCATTACTTGAATATGGTGTTGTTGTATGGGACCCACATTTTGGGTGTCAAATACAGAAGTCAGAGGGGATGTGAAGGAGGACTGCTAGATTTGTCTCTGGAAATTACCAAAGAAGTTTTAAAAAATGTAAAGAGCATGATATAAAATTAGCACTGGTGTTTATAGATAAATGGCAAAGACTTTCTACTGCACCTGTAAGTATTTTTTAGGTTAACTCTGTAGACTTGCTGTATCCCAGGGAACATGAAATGTGACATTGTAGTACCAATTCATAAGGGATGGGAGAACATCGGGTTGAGAACTACAGAACTATTAGTTTGATATCAGCAGTGAAC
Organism: Vandiemenella viatica; assembly: GCA_031002005.1. NCBI lineage: Eukaryota > Metazoa > Arthropoda > Insecta > Orthoptera > Morabidae > Vandiemenella > Vandiemenella viatica. Next base: position 117,901,746 of record CM061919.1, on the reverse strand, counting down.
AATTCGATGTGTTGTTCTAGATTAGGAAAATATGTGAGGTTTGTAACTCAGTAGCATGCATCCCAGAAGTTATTTATATGACTCTTTGCAGGTCATGTGCAATTTCTTTTTGAAGGAAACTACAAGGGAGGCCAAGTAGATAGCGTGACAGTTGATCTTTCCAATATATTTGAAAGAGTCTGTAAATAGGGTTAGGACCATTGAGATAAACCAGTACATATCATGCTGAGCGTAGAAATTATTAAGAGGTGGAAATCAAAGATTAAAGGAAGTTAATGCAATATCATGAGATATGGACGTGAAAACAGCTGCGCCACAGGATGGTGGATTGCTGTTCATTGTTCTAATGAATGATTCTGCTGTTGATTTACAGTGAGAGGTTAGGTTGTTTGTTGATGACATAATGATGTACGGTATAATTGGATTGCATGGAGAGATGATTTTGAGCAAATGCAGAAAGAGCAAAACATGATGTCTAGTTGGTTACATAAGCAGGGAATAAGGATAAATATCAAGAAGAGTCAACTTACTATATGTATACAAACAGGCTACTACTTTTGTATGGTTATTACATGGATGGGGAATTGTTTATTGAAAGAATAAAATGAAAATGCCTGTGATTATAAGTTGACAGTAAGATAAGCCGGGCAGAGCACATTGAGGATGTTGTAAGGAAATGGCTGAAAGGATTGCATCTGTTTGAGAGAATGTTCAATGGAGTAATAGAGCCGAGTTATAGAGTTTCTGTCATGCCCTTGCCAGAGCATTGTGGGATAATACAGGACACACAGTATGGATGTCATTACCGGAGTTTGAGGGGGCTACAAAAGTTTTTTAAAATTATTATTATTATTATTTACATATGGATTTATTCCTAAACAATGTCAAGGTCATTAGAGGCAGGATGGGACTGGGGACAAGGAACTTCCCGGCATTTGCCTGGAGTGATTTGGGGAAGCCATGGAAAACTCAAATCTGGATGCCCGGATGGAGATTTGAAATGGCATCCTCCCAAATGTGAGGCCAGAACGTTAACCATTCACCCACCACACTCGATGGCTGCAAAGGAGGGCAGCGGGATTTATACATTGCAGATGCCTCATTAACTGAAATCATAAGACTGTTGACAGTCATTGCATTTACCACCCTATAAATCTACCCATAATAGATAACTTAAGGCATAATGGAGTAAGAAAGTTTTCATTTGTAGGTGGTGGAGTTAGGGACAGTAACAGAAGAGCTTGTACACCTACCTGAGATTGTGAAAGATTTTAGGGTAAAAATGTGTATGTATCGGATATCGATACTGAGTATGGAAGTTACCACTGGGGCATGAATTAAGTCGCAATTAATACTTTTAGAGTTATTAACCTTATTATAACAGTCCTATTTATTAAACTATTTTTAAGCAAAATTTCACATACCTGTGTAGGAAGTAAGTAGCTGATGATTGAGGTGATAACCTTTATGTCGGTGGGAATTGTTCCCAATACTACTAACTGTAAGTAATTGCTTCCACTACTACATGTTGAAGAATGAATTCTCATTTGTTGTTAAGATCTTACCACAGTATATATCAGGTAATGCTGGAGACATTATGCATTTCGACATTAACAATTCGTTTCTGTAATAGCAAGACAAAATTTCGAAAAAACATTCTGCACAAATATTAAATTTAATTCTTCGTTTAAAAAGGCATGTATACACCAATTACAGCTGTAGTAATAGGGTTGCCACAAACACATGTCTTATTACTTGACAGTCTTACAAAACTGCTTTCGTTGTTTCACGCGGAAGAGATTAAAGCATCCTCATGTTCACACACAAAAATTACACGTCCTAATTAAATAGTTAGCACCGAGGTATATCACAGACTCGTTGTTTGATTGCATTTATGGTATCAAAACAGTCATGTTAGGTCTTGACTAATCGAGAAAAGAGACCGGAATCATAGTATTTTGTATTTGCATTTTAGATTGTCTTTCCGCATAGTACTGAATATCCCAACACACATGTACAATTACAAGTTAAATCAACCGGTTTAAGGATGGGCATGACATAAATATGCCTTCGTGGGTATTACATTTTGCAATTGCGTTCTCCTTCCACCGCCCTCTTTATATACGATTACCATATTGTCTCTGACGATTACGATTTACGACTTTACGTGTTATCGTTTTAAGACAAATAGCTCGCAATACCATAAAGAGTTTATTTATTTCTCATAAGCACATATCAGAAGGGTATACAGAACCCAAAAGTAATGAGAAGGCAGTGGGAATTTTCTTACTTCTGCTATTTTCTATTAGGTTAATATCAAATGAAATTGCCTCAGCTAAGAGACATCTGCCTAAAAATGCTTGCAAAATTCTGGCACTATAATTCTGACGCAGTTCGCAATTTCTGTTTTGTTTGGATTTTTTTTTTTGTCTGTGTTTCTTAACCCTGCATCATGGCCCTGAGGTAAATTAACATGTCTCATTCAATAGGGAGCGTGCATAAACCTCGTAGCACGTAGCTTTTTTCCCTTTTGATTCCAGAAGACATTTTGTACTGTTTTCCCTTGTGAGACTACGGTAAATTACGTACGGAGATAATTAACTGAGGGAAATAAATATTCACATGTTGTGAGTTCTGTTCCTCATTTTAACTACTGTGAAAAATGTTATGAAAGTAAAGCTACGTGGCCTGGCTCGGAACCCCCCTCCCCCCACGTAGCCCAGCGTAGGCTTTCAGCCCCCCCCCCCCCCCCCCCCTGGACCGAGCCATGTTTGTACACGGTCCCATACGGCTTTTACATTGATTTTTGTTGGTCAACACTCAGTAACGCAAGTTAAAAGAGACAACATATATAGTAGGTGACAGTGTTATTTATTAATTACATTGAAGCACACGGTCTGGTGGTAATTTCCATACGTAATTATCTGCTTTCAAGTTATGTGCACTTTTTCTTTAAACTACTTTACTGACAGGTGTGCAGAGTTAAATCATCGCGCCAGCGAAAGTAATACAGTCAGCAATTTTTCGCTTTCGAAGGATGACTTCCCCATCAATTTATGCCTGGAATCATGCTAATTTATTGTCACGATCTCTTTTTACCTTTCTTGTGTTGGTTCTATATCTTCGCCTAGTATTTGATCTCTGATTAATCCACTTTCATTGTTCCTGGATAGGCCAACCGCCATTTATGGGGTTCTAAAATTCCGCACATAACATGCCATCATTTTCGTGGCAGCCCCAAATTCATCATTTGGTGTGTTCTTAGCCACGATAGAGTTATCGACGCATTTTCGTTTGCTGAGAAGACTATTACAAAGGCAATATGCTGCGAGACGAATATGACTATCGTATCTACTCCCTCAGGTATTGCATCTAAAGGCTTGCAGCCAGCTATAATCTTTCAACAATACTATGCAGCTGCTCATTAATATGATTATGTTTAGGGACCTTTTGAATAGACTTTTCCCCAGGAGGTAGATTGGCTGCAATGGACCAATCGCCTGACTACGACTACGACATGATTACCCAGGTGGCTGTTCTCCTGGAGTGCGGGGAAGTTCTTACATTTGGTGCATCTCCTTCCAGATTAATATTATGGTTATCTTCATCGGTGTGGCGTTTCAGGATTGTCATCTCCGGTGTGGATTACTGTATGAGGTGGATTGGCCACCTAATATTATCGTTAAAGTGGAATGTATTGCCCAGTTGGGCAATGAGTGGGTTTGTAGAATTGGTGCAGTTGGTATAATCTTAGCAGCCAGTTATTTGATTCTCACCTTTAATTTTCATGTAGCACGGAAGACGGGGTCTCCTTAGGCAGTTTATACGCATAGCGTATGGCTCTGTTCTGTATCGTTTGTAGCTTCTGGATGTGTGAGATAGCAGCATTTCCCCACACAACCGCTGTATATTCGAGTACCGGACGTACCAGTGCTGTATACAGTCTTATAGCCTCGTTGGGTTTTAGTTTGGACGTCGGGTTGAGAATGGGAATAAAGAATCCTCATTCTGTCTTCTGCCTTTGCTCTAACTTTCCTAATGTGCTGCTTCCAGGTGAGGCGCTTATCAAGGGTTACACCAAGGTAGATCACAGTTTGAGTCCTTGGTATCGGTTCACCGAATAGTTTGGTGGGTGATGGGTTTAGTGGAGCTACTCGCCTAGTAATAAGTGTGGCCTGACTTTTACATGCATTGAAGGCTAGTCGCCATCTTTTGGCCCAGCCTTCAATATTTGTGCAGGCTCTTTGAAGCGAGTTCCTTTCATTTAGTGCTCTGATGCTCTTTGTGAACTGCGCTGTGTCGTCAGCATATAGACCAGTATGTACACGATCGGTTTTTGGCAAGTCAGCAGTATAAAGATTATAGAGGACTGACCCGATAACTGAATCTTGCGGGACGACAGCCTCTATGTTTTTAATAGATTACCCTGAAAGTTCTGCCGGTCAGATAGTTCTTCAGCAGCCTCACGTGCGGCAGAGGGATGCCAAGTACAAGGAGGTTATAGCGCAGTCCTTGGTGCCAAATAGAATCAAAGGCTTTCGAGACGTCCAAGAGAACTGTCCCGAAATACTCTTCCTTCTCGAATGCACTTAGCGCGTGTTCTACAAGTCTAAGTAGCCGTTGGGATGTGGAATGGTGCTCTCTGAATCCAAATTGTTCTTCCGGAAGTAGATACCGAGCATGGTGGTGTAACGGCTAACGTTCTGTCCTCGCATTCGAGAGGACGGCGGTTCGAATCCCCGACCGGGCATCCAGATTTGGGTTTTCCATGGTTTCTCAAATCACTCCAGGAAAATGCCGCGATGCTTTCTTCAAAAGGCTATGGCCGAATTCCTTCCCATTCCTTGCCTCCCATCCTTTCCCGTCTCTAAAGACCTCGCCGTTAGAGAGACGTTAAGCAGATTAAAAAAAACCGGAAGTAAATGTTCTTGATCTATGTGCTGTCGCAGCGCAGGGCTGATGGGGGGCCCTATCACCGACTATAGGGGCCCTCAGGCCATGTAGCCAAGAATACCGCCCATTGTCGCCTGGCCATTTTGTAGAGCTTAAAAAAAAAAGGTCGCCCATTTTACCTTTTACCCCGGGCCCGAAATTTCTAGCGCCGGCCCTGTCGCAACCTCCTTAGATAAAGCTTTTCAAATATCTTCGACATGGTGGGTCGTAGGCTTACAGGCCTGTTGCATTTCGGGGATCTTCTGTCTTTCCCTGGTTTGGGAATGACCACAATATCTGCATGGTTCCAGGTCTCGGGGTAGTCACCAGTTTTAATAATATGGTTAAAAATGGCTGTTATGTAATTTATAGCTTTGTAGCTGGTTTAGTATAGGTGCCCCTATACCGCCATGACCCGGTGCTTTACTGGGTTTTGCATGTTGTAACATACCGAAGACTTCATCCTCCGTGATTGGATCGATTGAATCCTCGTCGGGGATATTAGCATTTAGAAATCTTTGCAGTCGCTCTTCTGCCATCTGAATGTGTTGCACATCAAGATGGTCCTGCACGGGACGGAAGTTGGCTTCGAAGACTGCTGCTATAGCCTCAGCTTTTTCTTCTGGTTCGCGTACGAATCTGTTGCCTACCAAGAGAGGCGGCAACTTCCCTCTTGTTCGTTGCATTCGCCTGGTCAGTCTACAAGCAGAACCGTCTTCTGTGTTTATAGTGTTGAGTAGGCCTTCCCATTCTTTATTTTTGTGTTGCTGCACTTCAATCATGATTTCGCGCCGCATTCGATTGATGTATTGTTTGGTGACTGGGTCACGCGTGATCTGCCATTCCCTAGTGAGTCGGTTTTTGGTGGTTATGGTCTCTCTGATATTGGGCGGAAGAGATTTTGACTAATTTTGCAGTATGGGTTTTTGCTGTGGGGAAGCAGCATCTGCTGCGTCGTTGATCCACTGAGTGAGGGCGCGAGTTGCAGCGCTGGACCCTATAGTATCACGTGGCGAAGCATTTTGAAGTCGTTGGGTGAGGTGGTGTTTGTATAAGTCCCAGTTTATGTTTTTGATGTTTCTGTGACGGCTAGGATTTTTCAATCTTGCACCCTCAGCTAAATAAAAAGGACAGGTATGTTATCAGAAGAGAGTGCCTTTTTTGTGGTTATTGCAATTGTATGATTGAGTACTTTGGTTATTGCCATGTCAAGGACATCTGGCATAAATCTTCTTTGAAAGATGGTGGGTTCGGTGGGCCCTCTTACCATGCCATCATTTGCCTGTACAGCACGCAGTAGCTGCTTGCCGGCTGTGTTTGTAAGTCTGGAATTCCAATCACAGTATTTCGCAATGAAGTCCCCTGCGATGAAGACGTTCCCAGTGATGTTTAGTAGTTTGGCGATCTCTTCCTCGTTGACTTTGTTGGCAGGTCGTCGGTAAGCGGAGTTTAGGAGCATCCTGCCACTGGACGTCTCAGCAACGACACCAGTCGCTTCTATCATCATTAGTTCTGGCAGAGCTACTTCATGGTGCCTTATGGAGGAGCGGATGTAGATTGCAGTACCACCACCTGCCGTCAATCTGTCATTTCTGTAGCATGAGTAGTTAGCAACTGCAGCCTTTAAACTTGGCTATAGGTCAGGGCCGGATTAAGACAGCGCGAGGCCCGTAGCAAATATGAAGAAGGGTCGCCCATCTAGCCTCCTAAGAAGCGGGAGGCCCCCTAGAAGGCGCGAGGCCCATAGCATTTGCTACCTCCTGCTACGTGGTTAATCCGGTATTGCTTTAGGTGTGTTTCTGTCACTAAGCAGATATCTATCTGCTCATCACGTAGGAACTCGCTAAATTCACCCATCTGGTTCCATATGCCATTGGCATTCGTGGTACATATGGTCAAATTTTGAATCCGATTAGTCATGTTGCTGGTTGCTGGGTATACATCTTGGTACGGCCTGCACCGCTGCCTTTACTGAGGCTTCAACTTGCCGCAGAATTTCTGCAATCATAGACATTAGTGTTTGTAGTAAAGTTTGGATCATGTTTAGCAGGACTGAATTTGTGCTGTCATCAATAGATTTGTTCTGCTGTTGTAAATTCTGGTCTATAGTTGTCCTATTACTTCCATTTGGCTGCTGTTTTCTTTGGTTAGTTTTCCATCCTCTCCTGTTGGTGGGTTTGTTGGAATTATCCTTAAACTCATTGTTTGACTGAATCCGGGGTTGGTTGTTACTCGATCCCTGCTGGTTTTCATTTCCATGTCCCGGCAAGGTGGAAAGGCCTCAGGATCCTGCAGGGAGGCTTCTTGTTTATTTAACTGTTGTTGCTTCTTTTGCTGCTGTTGGCATTGTTTCCTCATAGCTTCAGCGTGTGCAGCATTGTTCATCTTCTGCTTCTCGTTGAATCTTGAGAATTCTGGGCATTTTCTGTAGCTGGCGACGTGGTCACCAGCACAGTTTGCACACTTTGGTGGGGTTTGTCCTTTGGTTATGGTGCAGTCCCTCATCGCATGGTCTCCTGTGCACTTTGCACATTTATCTGGCATTATACAATGCCTGGAGACATGACCTATCCCCTGCCATTTGTAGCATTGTGGTGGGCCTCTTGTGCTACTTAGCTTTTCCAATGTCAATTTGACTCAACATAGGGAGGTCGTTTGAAAGATAGTTCTGTTCTCTACAGAATCATTTAATACCACTAGAAAGAGTGGTGTTTCTTGTTGCGTTTTGGGTGACCGCAATTTAACTACTGTTCTGGCTGTGTAGTTTATCTCCTCTAGTTCTTCTTTTACGTATTCGGTGGTCATGTTGAAGGGAAGTCCTCTAATAACTACCTTCAGTAGTTTGTATGGCACTGTTGGGTAGGTGTAGAATGACTAGCCCTTGTCAGTAATGTGTTTTGCTACAGTTAGGTAGTCAGTGGTTGTTTTGGTTTGAATTTTGTATATTTCGTGGCCAGCTGGTTTTACAACAAAAGCGCTATTACATAGTTGCTTAAGAGTATTGTAGAGCATCATATATCTTCTTTATAGGTCGGCACGATCGGCGATGGCCTGCGTTCATTTGATGAAGCAGCAGGTGTTGGATCAGCTGATGAAGCAGGTGTAATTTCATCTGCCGGCAGTTGTTCATAACGGTTAACTGAAAATTACATCTTTGCCGGCGGTAGCAGTAGACATTTCATCTGCAGGGGCTGTGCGTTTTGGATTGACAGCCACTGTTGTTTTCCTTGTCTTCTTCAGTCGAGCTTTTTTGGTGTGGTTGTAAGCTGGAGTCAGCGGAATTTTCTTGGTAGTGTTGTATGCTGGCGTCTTGAGTCGCTTTTTGTTCACATTCATTACTTCCGTAAGAGAGCCAAGGATTCTCTTCGTAGGAGTCTGTGCAACTTCCATTGCTTCTTGATGATTTTGGTTGATGGCGGTCTATGTGACCTCCATATCTTCTTCCAGGTGTTGGTTTGTGAGTGTATTTTCATGTTGGCTAGTGCCACCCTCAGTTGATTCCTCTGAGATATGCGCTTTTATGCATCCAATCTCGTCAGACATCATTCTACCAATGGGAGCGCCTACGGGAAGGGAATGTTGCTCTGCCCCTTCGTTGTCACCATAGGGTATCCGGGTCAGAGACAACCATACGCTCACACTCGGGGGAGTGGTAATCCCTAACACCTTGGGTTGGGAGGGCAAGGCAGTCCCCAAAGAAGAGGCAGCAAGACGCTTACTCATATCTCTGCTTCGCAAACAAGACAGAATTTGCATAAACAAGTATCAGTAAAGAATACAGATGTACACGAATACCATATAGCGAGCGAGTTGGGTTGAGTTGAGTTGGACCAATCGCCTGGCAGTTACCCTCCGCTTATATTACCCACACACCACCATTGAATTTTATTTTGGTTAGGATAGGTCAAGGTCATGTCTATGAAAACCTCGGTTCCAGATTGTGCCATGCCTTGTAAACAGATTGTTGCGGTATCCTAAACCGTCGATGTTGTTATGCCACAACTTGTGCGGTTGGAACTGGAATATCGTTTCGAGATCCTGAGGGCAACTAGAAGTGCACATGTGGAAGGGAAGAGAAACCAAAGAAAATCTTGAAAGATTTAGAACATTTAAAAAAAAAAATCGCTATCTCATATAGTTCACGAGGTGTATTTTAAGTATACATGCACAATAGGTGTGATTAGGAGGCTGTGGCTTAACAGGGTATGGTTATCTACCAGTAAATCTGAACCCAACTCATATTTCATTCCAGTTACTGATCGAATTCTCGGTAATCTACTGATCACTGTTAAACCACGCGTAGCCAGGATTAGCTTTATGGTGGGGCGAAAAGAAGGAAACTTAATAAAAACACTTGATGAAAATGATTTCTACTAGGGAAAAAAATTAAATACTCTTTTAATTTATTCAGGCACTGGCCTAGGAGGGTTCTGATTAAATTTTCTCAAAAATTATTTTTCGGTACCGGTATTAAATGAGGGAATTTTTATTTTCATCTATATTTCGCTTGACTACTTGAGGGAGGGAGCCAGGGTGGGGCAAGCTCATGGATGCAGATATTATTATTATTAACTACAATGGAGCACATGCTGCTGTGGCAATTCCCCTAGTCAAATAATTAACCCCTTTTTATTATTTTTAAAATCTTCTTTTATACTTTGAGTGTTAAATTCCACAACCCCTCCCCCCCCCCCCCCATTTCCACATAGCGATTTATGAAATTTAAATTCCTTTAGCGTTTTTGGTAAATTATTCATCACTTCACTTGGTAATTTATTTCAATCCATGACTCCCTTACCAACAAAATAAAATTTTCCCACTCCTGTGTGCATGAAATCGAGTGCCAGTTTGTGGTCATGGTCATCCCTTCCATGCACCATTCCTAATTCTTCGACAAATATCCTTCCAAGCCCTATCACCAACATATGCTTTGAACACTTTCTGCACTCTCTTCATCCTCCTCCTGTCTTCCCCCTCTCAAAAAAACTTCCCTATCCAACTGCTTTATAATATCAGGTACTGACTGGGTCCTGTAGCAATTTCCACAAATAAATCTGGCTGCTCTTCTTTGTACACCTCCCAACTCTTGTATTTGATACTCAAAATGTTGGTTCCATACTACACTACCATATTTGAGCAATGGTCTGACCAAAGTTTTGTAACCCAATTCCTTAACTTCTCAAGTACATCCTCCCATCACCCTCTCTGGTAATGAAGTATTTTATAACCTTTTCCTACTACCTACCTAATGTGCTCTGCCCACTTGAGTTTATTATCAAACATTATGCCAAGATATTTGCACTTCAAGCCTTCAACAAGTGATTTTGACCTCACCCAATAATCATGAACAACCTTTAGTTTTTTATCGGTGTACCTAATAAGCAGACGCTGGGTAAACATGGAATTGGAGGTGTTGTTTAGGAAAAGGAATTAGTTCTGTCTTGGGACTTGTGCCTGTCAACACTATTGGCAGGTGAAATAAGATTAATAACACAAGGAAACAGAAATTTGCAAATACCCTAGTAAGGGACTCTTCCTAATAAATGATGATAATCTGTTGGGGTCTCAAGTAACTTGAATCACTTATTCCTTAATACAGTTCTGAAGGGTATCAGAGGCTTTAGTAAATCAATGGTCAAAATTGAAGGAGGAAATAGGTACAAGTATAAAAAGCACAAATTTCAGAGCTGAAAATACATTTCAGGGGAGAGTTTCAGCAAATGTAATGAAGGGACAAGTAGGCTACTGTAGAATAGAAGTGGGAAAATTCAAAGAGATAGTAAAAAAATGGTAATTACAGGAAGATTCATACTATAATAGGTAGGGAGAGGAGGTTAAAAAGGCTGGAAAGAAGAGAAGGCAAGAGAGTTAAGAGATAGCAAGGCAGTAGGAAACACTTAAACATTAAATTAAACAAGGAAATATTGTAGATTTGAAAAAGGCAGAGATATTAAATATTTGGTTTGATGTGACTTTTACGGACAATGATTCAGCAATGAAAGGTTGTAGATCAGATAATGAAATTGTTGGCATAGTTAGAAATAAGCAGACTAGAATAATTGAAATACATCCTGAGCAGTGGCGGATCCAGGGGGGAAAGGGGGGTTAGGGTGCTCAAGCCCCCCCAAAAAAGTAATTAGGTCAACCACCGACATTGTTGGAGACCGTTTTTCTTTAGCTCTACTGGTCTTTTAAGGGCGGCAAGACCAAAATCCTGGATCCACCACTGTTCCTGAGGGTATTATGGAGAACTATGAAAGATAGTAAAAGTGTACAGGAACTAGGAATGTCTTAAAGATAACAGAATGCATCGTTGTACCTTATACCCAAACATTATTTATATTGATACTGGAGTCTTCCTGCTTACCAGAGGGCTGCAAAAGTGTGGTCCATAAAAAGGGTTACAAATAGAGTAAAAAATTACAAGCTGATCATCAGTGGTAGGTACATTAATGGAGAGATTAATATGCAATCACATCAGAAATTGTCTGTAAGGGAAGAAACTGTTTTTCAAATCAGCAATATGTCCTTAGGCAAGAATATTTATGTGAATCTGAATTGGTGGGCTATATACAAGATATTTCGCATGAAATGGACAAGGAAGGCCAAATTGGTATATGACAGAGTGAGCCATAAAATGGTGGTAAATAAGATAGAAACTATTGGGGTGATTTGCTGGCTAGAAGAATTTTTAAAAGTTATAAAGCAATAATTTAGAATCAGAAATGCAGTATCAAAAGAAGTGGAAGTGAAAATGGGTATTGTATTGGGACCATTTGCTATTTGTTATTCTAATGAATAATTGTGTTGATGGTTTACTATCAGAAGTTTGGTTGTTTGTAGGTGACATATATTACATAATAGGATCAGAATGGTGGAACATTGAACAACTGCAAGGTAGTCTTGACAGGATAGTTAGTAGGTGGGTCAACATCGGATGGAGATAAATGCAAAGAAGATTAGATTATTATGTACACAAATAAAAAACTAAAGGATTATTGTGATTGTATGGTGGGGAGGGAATTGCTGATTGAAGACTTGAAATGTAAATACCTTTGGATAAAATTTGAAAATAACCTCAATTGGGCAGGTAGTAGGAAAAGTTTTCAAAATTCTTCATATATTGGAAAGAGTGATGAGGGGATGTACTAGAGAAGGGAGGGAATTGGGTTACAAAACTTTAGTCAGATCATTGCTTGAATATGGTAATTTAGTTTGGGACCCACATTTTGGGTACGGTATCAAACAGAAGAGTTGGAGAGGGTTCAAATAAGGGCTGATAGATTTGTCTCTGGAAATTACTGCAGAACATGATCAGTAACCGATATGATAAAGGAGTTGAAATGAGATTAATTGGAAGACAGGTAGGTGATGGATGCAGAGAGTGGCTGGATTGTTCAACATGTAGGCATATATAACTGATGAGGTATGGAAAGATATTGATGAAAGCATTAAGAGTGGGGCATTTGAAGAGAAAAGATGACCATGTCATAAGGAGGAACTTGATTTCAGGCAAAAGCATGTAGGAATTTTTTTTCATAGCTAAGGGGTCAGGGATTGGAATAAATTACCAAGGGAAATGATGAACAATTTACCAAGAATTCTGAAATAATTTAAAATTAACAATCATACAGGTCAAAAGTAGGTATGTACTAGAAAGAGGATGGTGTAAATCATATATGGGCAACCCCCGGCCCGCGGGCCGGATGCTGCCCTCCACCAGCTTCAATACGGCCCGCGAGAAATTCAGAAATTTCAAATAGGCTTCAAACTCAAGTCTGTCATTAATTTTCATTTGATTTTTCTATCTGTTTTTGTTAATTTGCTTTTTGTATGTGTGATTATGCTATTGTAATTCTAATAAATAAAAAAATGTGTGAATTTTTATCGCCTTTTTATTCACTACTACCTACTTATTTCTTGCCTATGGCCCGCGATTTCTTATCTACGGCCCATGGCCTGACGAAGTCCCGAAATTACGCCCTTAGCTAAACAAAGGTTGCCCATACCTGGTGTAAATGTTCCATCATAGTTAAATAAATTAAATTTCTGTAAACAAATCTAGTAATTCCCCTCTCCACCCCTTAAAAGTTACAACACTAGTACCTGGTATCCATAATGTAAGTACATACCATCTTGCAATACTCAAACAAGTAACTGGCCTTTTTTTAACCCAGTGCTTTTACCTTTATAGTACATACCCTCATACTCCCAATGATCAAAACATTCCCTGCCAAACTTAGCTTACTGTCAACAGGTGTCGACAGATATTTACTTTTTATGCCTTCAGCCAACAACATTCCACTCAGTGTTTAATCAAACAATACTTTCATTTTTTCTGTGTACCTAATAAGCTGACACTTCTTGGCATTTATCCTCTTTTCATACTTCATTGCAAAACTTTTGTTGTCACTCTGGTCTCCTGGTCAGAGTTATTTAGCCTTAGCTAGCAGCTCAGTGGCCGGGGTTTAAATTTTATTGTTGGTAATTTTTATTAAAGAAATTTGAAAGTTCATATGTGGGAAACTGCCACTGTGGCAAACACTTCATCACAGTTAAATTAATTAATTGTGTATCCTGTAAAAATTCTTCTTTAGTTGTTTATGATCCTCTCTGAATGTAATCCTAATGTGCAGCATACAATATCTGGAAACAAGGAACTGAGAATGGTGAGCGAGTTGTCAATGCTAGGGTGTGGCATTCATGAGGACCTTGGTTCAATCCCTGGTCAAGCCATCTAGATTTCAGTTATACGTGGTTTCATGAAATTACTGCACTTAAATGACAATAAGGCTCCTTCAGAAAATAATGCTGACAAATACAAACTCATGCATCGGAATAATGAATAGCAATAATACTAATACATTACCTTGTAGCGTTACTTTTCTCACTTCCATCATTGCAAATACTGAATTTCCCAGTCTGACTCTCTGCTTCCTACCTTCTAAGAATTCCTCCGCACCGCAGGTTACATCGAGATTTACCAACTGGCTTTAACCTTACTCACCACCATTCATGACGATTGTCAGATTGCTTGGAGAGATTGAATTCATCACTAACAACTTGGCCTCTCTTTTTTTCATTTTCTCTGTAAATATCTTACAATTAACATGCTAACTAAGTTTAGTTTATATGAAGTAAGTGTTATAATTAATGCATAACTTCACTGTCGAGCAAATGATTTCTTAGTGAGTGTCTGTGTTCTTAATGATTGATTTTATATCTTGTAGATAATTGTTATTTCTTGTGTCACTTATTGAATGAACATTTGCTCTCCTCTGAATTGTTAGAGCACTAATTCATAAACAGATATTTCAGTTATTCATGTATGGTGAATTAGGTCATTTGGCAAGGGAGGTGGGCACACACTAAAGCTTACCTCATCACTGGTAAGACACTGGAGAACAGGGTGAGGGTGGTAGAGGTAGTGGTGGTAATGTCATAATAGATGTGTAATATATAACATTTGGTTAGGAGAATAACCACCACTTACCAAAGTTGAAGATTGCTCTGGCATTGAAAAACAGAAATACGCATACACATATGGAGTGTTGAAATTTTCAGGCTCTTATCCCTTTTTAAAATAGAATAAGCTTGCTGCCTGTTGAAGACTGTCAGCTGAGTTAGCTCCTGTCTTACTAAGTAACAATTTGTTAAATTTTATTCTCCTTACTTTGGGAGTTAATGAAACTAAAAAAAGAAAGAAAAATGACTATGACACCCCAACATCATAATTCTAATGTATATCCCATGGTCATAGAAATAGGTAATTTTGTACACTTATATGGTTCCATCCTCAAATCATAAGAAAAGTCTAATAAGGAATCAAATTAGGATAGGGAAATGAGCCACCACTTACCTTTAGATGATGGATGTGGGGCGCGAACACACAGAAAAGACACAAACACAAATAATAAAGAAATTTTAAAGAAAATTTTAAAGAAAAGTCTAATAATGTATTTATTAAATAGCAACTCAAAACATGAAAAATTTTGGCACATATTTGCAAATTAATTGCTTTGCTCTGAATGAGACTATATGCTTAATTTTTTTTTATTTTTTTTGCATAGAGATCAGCAAGTTTAACTAATGTTTTAAATTTTACCTCCATCCTATGCTCAGTTTGGAAGTTATTCATTATTTACTGTTGCTGGTAGCTAATGTGCGGTAATAGGAATGCTCAGCTGTGGCGCAAACCCATTGTTTGAAGAGTGAGTGGCCAATGTTGGCAGCATATACTGATATCGTGAATTCTGAAATGTTCTCATCCACCAGTTTTCAAATGGAGTCGTTACATTTGAGCAGTGACTATGAATAAACTACATAAAATATTTTGGTATGCAAGTTCCCATCTCCAAAGTTCTGATGTGATGGTTTTGGGGAAAACTCTTCATATTGCCCTCACAATAAATCAGTCACTGAGGTTGTTATATTTTTTTTATATATACATGGTTATTCAAAAAGAAGGTGTAGATTTTGCATATTTACTTTTCTCATACTATAAAAAATACAAATATGCGCCACACACACATCACTGGATAGAGGAAGGTTCATAATTTTTAACCTCCATTTATTAATTCCAAAGGCCCTTTTGTCTGTTTATGTGGAACATTTTCATTTGACATTCGAGAATGACCAGTGCCTTTTTCCCTTTGCATATTCACCTATCTTCACTGAATTTCTTATGCTAATTATAAATGTATTGACGATGAGGTGGAACTTTATTGAGCTTACAATGGAATGCATGCTGCACATCAACAATGGATTTACTTTTTACATACTGTAGAAGATAAAATGTCTTCTCCTGTCATGTTACTATTTCTACATAAATAGACAGCAAATGGAACTAATAGGCAAAAGTTTGTGAGAAATAAAAATTCAAAATATGCTACTTCTTTTTAAATAACCTGTATATATTCATACGTATTTACTCTGACATTTTTACCTCCACCTGCAATATATGTATGTATAATCTCTTAGTCTTTTCACAGCAATTCACCCCCACACTTCTGCCACCCCCACCCTGTTCTCTAGTGAGTGGCCAGTCAAGAGATAAGCTTTGGTGTGTGCACACCTATCTTGCCAAATGGCCCGATCCTCCCTACATGAATAAGATTTTAAATTGAAATATTGTGTGTTTTGTGTGTCTTGTATACTCATTGCAGCCTTCATCTTTGATGAATAATGGGTTATTTTCCCTTTGTTATTTATATTACCTTTCCTTTGTATCATTAATGCACTAGCTCATATCACACGAATGAAATGTTGGTATTGATGGTGTGTATAACAACTTACGCATAATTTAATATTTTACATTTGAATATATGATTAGAAACTTGAGAACTTCTTGTTAGTGATGCATTTTGTTGCACTCAATGCCAAAACTAACACAGGAAATATATATTTTAGTTTGAAAATATAATGATTGAGAGTTATGAAACACTGTTATTTGTTGCAGGTACCCATCTCGTGTGTTTGTTGGTGATACATTCTGCTACTTCTCTGGAATGACTTTTGCTGTAGTTGGCATCCTGGGACATTTCAGCAAGACAATGCTACTTTTCTTTCTTCCGCAAATAGCTAACTTTATCTATTCTCTGCCTCAACTTTTTCGCCTGTTGCCATGCCCCCGTCATCGTCTACCTAGGTAAATTAAAATTAGAGTGAACAAAGAAAAGCTGTCTATCAAATTGGTATTTAATTCATTTATACATTCATCTTGTTTTATTGAATTGAATACTCATTGTCTTTTTTTTTCTGAAGGATGTGGAATGATTGTTAAGTATTTTGCTTTGGGTGATTCATAATTAATAACTTTATTGTTAAATACAACAGATATTTTACCTGTATATATCACATTGTTGGTATTTATTTGTAATGGCTCTTATCACAACTGGAAACTTCCAAACACTTGCTTTGTCACCAAATGAAATTAAACTTTAAATTTATAAAAATAGCTTCTTGAACTTCACACTTCATCAAAATGCTCCTCCTTCTTCTTCCCTACATTTGGACCAGGCCTTAGGCCTTCTTTAGGGGACTTAGCCACCTGCTGAGTCTCTAGCACACTCAGTAGGCAGCTAAGTCCCCTGAAGAAGACCTAAGGCCTGCTCAAAACATTGGGAAGAACAAGGCGGAGCATTTCGATGCAGTGTGAATCTTGTGAAGCAGTTTATACCAATATGATGGCTGCAAAAATGGCAGAATCTTTTCTATCTTTTAATTCTTCCTCTTTGTCAGCACCTCCCTTGAAAATTTGTTGCAGGGCCTTACTCTCATTCTTGAAAATGAAAATATTCCTACTACCCTATATCTAAAATCTAGAGCCATCTTTTGGTTCTTGATATTTTTCATAATTCTTCTCCCAGTGACCAACCAGGCCTCATTACCAATGCACATTTTATACTAGGGATGTAACGGATATCCACATCCGCAAGTGTGCTTTCGCATCTGCAATTTTTAATGCAGATGTATAGCAGATGTTTTGTTTACATTCCAATATATATTATTCCCTTCTCTTTATTCGAGATTCGACCCATCGTCACTTAGGTAACAAAAAATGGTTGTTTTTCTGACGACCTTGCACTAAAAGTAACACTGGACTGTACGGTGTTATTTCCTAAGTGACTAATTTACAAGTTTGAACTTGCATGTAAAATAAAGGTTGGGTCACACTAGACAACAGTGAGCCCACACTGGCATAGCACTAACACTTTTCTTATTGTTGTCACTCACTCGATTGAAGTGAGTTCATACGACACTGCATGTTGGCCGACACTCGGCTGAGTGTTGGCCCACATTAGTTTCATTTACTTTCTGATGGTGCGGCCCAGTGTCGGGCTGGTTGATGTGCAGAAGCGTATAGAAAGAGTTCAGAAATTTCTGGTCTTTTATGACTAAATGTTGTTTTAGCATTACTTATTGCTTTAGAAAGGTGTCCCTTTTTTTTAGCCTTGCTTCAGATTCGTCAGATGTTTGTAAAATGTACGTAGAGTCCTTGCATGTTTGTGTTAACAAATCAAAGGTTTGCCATAGGTGAAGGTCGATTTTAAGGCCTGTAAAAATTGCATCTGAGACACAAATTTGGAACCGGTGGCCACCCATACACGAATCACATGCCGCAACCATCTGAATCTAGAAGTACTGAAAAATATGTATTCAATCATATAAAAGTACATTTGTGTTTTGGAGTAACAAAAATAAATTATATTAAAAAGTATGTTGATTTTAGTATGTTTGAATATTTATTTGTCATTAGGGAGCATCTATAAATCACAAAGCTCCATTTTGTCCTCCAGTGAACACCCCCACCCTCTCACGTAGCCTGACGTGGCTTCTCTCTCTACCCCCCTCCCCCAATACCTCCAACATAGCACGTAGCTTTTTTACCCTTATTGATTCCAGAAGACATTTTGTACTGTTTTCTCATCAGACTATCATAAATTACATACAGAGGTAATTAAATGACAGAAATAAGTATTTATGTGCTGTTGTGTGTCCTGTACCTCATTCTAACTGTGACAAATAATATGAATGAAAAGCTATGTGGCCTGGCTTGAAAACCACTTTCTCCCCCACGTAGCCCAATGTTGCTTTCCAGCCAACCCCTACCCCTAGACCGAATCACGTAGTCTATGGACACTCCCTTGCATCCATATTTGTCTCTTGACTCAGTTGGTTATGGCATACGATTGGTATACAGAAAGTCCCTGGTTCAAATCCCTGTCTCAGCTGTAATTTTTACGGGTATTTTGACACTCACCTCTGGCAAAGCTTTGATTTGTTAATGCTAAGATGCTAGGACACTCTGTGGTTCGAATTTCACATCAATCTGTAGGTCTCCTTTTCAAATTAGGTGACAATAATAGAGGAGTACTGCGTGGCTGATAAGAAACTCTGTGACTGGAATTTTTAGATCAGATGAAATTATTGTTAGTTTACTTATTAGTTTACAAGATCTTTGTAGTTTGTATTTAGATTAAAATGTATAATAATGTTATTATTTTTTGTTAATAAAATATTGAGTGAATTGATAGGAACCACAACCAAAACAAACATGTTAAATGTGAAGTGAATGATGCTTGATATTTCATTTGACTAAGCAGAGATACACGAGAATCTTTCAGTCCAGTACAGTGTGACGATCATTTGTTAAAACTGCATTGGGATACTATTTTTGTGCATAAGAGATCATACAGTGAGTGATAATAGGACTCAAGCAAAAAAAATGTATTTTAAACCAACTTTATTACTTTCATAGATTATAAAGTATGCCTACATAAAATACAGTACTCTATAATAAAGTACAGGTGGGAACCCTAGCCGTGATCCCCATATCACTTTTAAGGTAATTTTTTAACATTAATAGCATGAAACAACCAAATGTATATGTTAAAGGAGACTGAAGACAGAGAAGGAACCCGTCCATTACACGGGTGAGCTACGGACCAGTTTGGATGCGAGGTTAGCGAGCCGTCACTCATCCAAGTGTCATTGTGGGTACATTGTGGGCTCGTTGAGGTCTAGTGTGGCCCGACCTTAAATCGTTCTATTCACGGTCCAACTTATAGAACATTTCTGTGAAGAACTACCATAGGATACACTCACCCATTTACGCTACTAGAAGCGGTCCAACAAGATGTTCAAAGAAATCCTTTTCACTCGTACATTCTTGCAGCACACCATGTGTCCTTATCGCAAACTTGTAGGATGTTTCCTCCAATAGCTTCCTCCAATATCTATACCTTGTTGGACAGCAAAGACCAATTGTGGTTGCCCGGGAATCCAACAACATCCAACACGTCCTACATGTATTCCTGTAACCCCTTTGATGGCCTATCAAGAGTTATTGTATTGAAAATACTCATCACTGGCGAATTTCCAGACTCTTGGAAGCAGGCTGACATTGTTGCAATACCAAAGCCAGCCAAGGACAGAAGATCTCCTAAATCATATAGGCCAATCAGCTTGTTACCAACAATGTCTAAAGTTTTTGAACAGCAATGCTTAAAGAGGCTCAGCTGGCATATAGACCAGGATCATCTGTTACCGAATGAACAATTCGGCTTCAGAAAACAACATGCTACTTCACAACAATTGCTACGTCTAGTAGAACACGCTTCCAGTGCTACAGAAAAAAAGGAATTCTTTGGGGCTGTACTTTTAGACGTCACGAGAGCCTTTGACTCTGTCTGGCATCAGGGGCTTCTGTACAAGCTGTTAGTTCTCGGTTTCCCTCTGTCACATGTAAGATTGCTAAAGAGCTACCTCTCAAAAACGACCTTCAGGGTACTCATGGAAGACACAGTTTCTTCTGCAAGAAAAATAGTAGCCGGAGTTCCACAAGGGTCAGTCATCGGCTCAGTACTCTATAACTTATACAAGTCAGACATGCCGAAAGCCGACCGAGTCCATACTGGGCTCTACGTGGATGACACAGCCCAGTACACCAGGAGCGTGAGAGTAACTCAAGCAAGAACTATATTACAAAGAGCCTGTAACAACATCGAAGGCTGGGCCAAAAGATGGCGTCTGGCATTTAATGCAGGAAAGAGCCAAGCGGTCTTCATCGCAAGAAGGAAGTTTCCTTAACTACTGCCAATCACTTTATTCAATGAGGCCATCCCATGGACGCAAACTGCTATATACCTCAGAGTCACCCTTGACAGAAGATTGACATGGAAGCAGCATGTTAATAAAATGAGAGCAAAAGCAAAGGGCAGGATGAAATCGCTTTATTCTATATTAAACCCGTCATCAACGCTTAAGCCAAACTGGGCCATCAAACTGTACACTGCTCTGGTACAACCAGTCCTAACTAGTGTTGCAAATTGAAAAAAAAAAGTTTTTTTTCAGAATTGTGAAAAAACATGGAAATAACTTAGCACCTTTGTTTTTTTCTTCTAATTTTTTTTCAGAAAACAATATATTTGATAAATTATTGTTTTATTTAAATAACTTACATTTTACATGTGTGTTTTAAATCTTAATGATCATATAATGTCCTACATAATGAATCATAAATGTATCTATATAGGTAACGTAATTTTATTCATCCTCTATGTCAGTACCCCATTCACTAGTATCAGCACTACCAACACTAGTTTGGTTGGTGTCGGAATTTTCTGTTTCTTCTTCTGTCTCCTCTAGATCCATAACTTCAGAAATAGTTACATTTTCTTTTACTGGTTGTTCTTGTATTGCATGCAAAAGATTTTTAGATTGCAATTTTAAATTGTGAGCAAAGTACACACTGTGCATAAAAAATGCATCAATAATTCTGTATTATGGTCTTTTAAGTTTCAATTTAAATCTATTATCATACAAAATAGGAGCTTTATTTCTTTTTCAATCGTTTTACGTGAACTGTTGCAAGGAAATGATTCATAATTACTGACAATTTAATGACTCAGTATCACTATACGCTGAGAGTTTAACAAGTATACAAATATAAGGAAATCACAATAAGTAATAAAAAGAGGCAAAAAGCCGTAGATAAATGTAAAATTCCTAATTTTTTTAAAAGATCCGTAGGTCTACAGATAAATTTGTGGGGCTGGCAGCACTAGTTCAAACAGTGAGTATCAATCCAACCAACGGGGAACAGGGATTCCTTCTCACGCAACCTAGCCTTTTCGGGAAGTCCCCGTTTGTAAAAGAAAACTTCAGTCAATGTTGCCAATATTTTCGTAATTTTTTTTACTGAACCAGAAAAATATAGTAGATTTAAAAATTAAGATAAGTACTTAGTATAAACTCTAACACAGTCATATTAAACGATAAATGCCTTAAAAATTTGAAAATTAGTAGTTATGAAAAAAAAAACATGTCCCAGAAAAAAAAACATTTTTTTTCATGTTTTTTTTTTCAAGTCAGGAAAAAAACGTTTTTTTACAATACTAGTCCTAACCTATGCAGCAGTGGTTTTTGGGCAATGCTGCCTCCAACCCCATAGATTGAATCCAGACAATTCAAAATAGAGCTATTTGTTTCGCATACAAGCTCCCACGGGATACACCGTCCGGCCTCCATGCAATCAGTGGTCTCGAACCACTAAGACTGGAGATTCACCAAAATGGCCAGGCAATTCTACAAAAACTGCTCCCAATCAGCTAACCTGCTGATTGAGCAACTTGGCGGCACCTAGCACTATAATGAAAAATCACCAGAAATGACAAACCAGTAAGGCCACACCAATTATGTATGACAACCTACTTAAAATGGAAGGAGAAATAGTCCCACTGTAAGAACTTCCCAACACTCCGGGAAAGTTGGAACCTGGTAGAACATGTCAGCTGTGCATTCCAGTTACGCCATGCGCTGATTGGGTGTCCTGGAAATCATCGGTACATGGAGTTAGATTTTCGCCGGCAGCTAAGCCAGTCTGTTTTGTGATTTCAGGTAATAATATCTGAAATGGACCTGATGAAGACAACCGAGCAGGTTGTCGAAACCTTGTCATTTTACGACACTATCCGGCTGCATTCCTGTTAAGAATTCACTGCAATAAATAATCTTGTCGTATCTGTGATGAATTACTTCTCAGATATGTATGCCAGATCAAATCCAAACATCACTTGTAAAGATAACACACTTGGATAATTATCTGATAATTTTTATGTCAAGTCTATAACTTTTATGGCTCATCTCACAGTTGAGGCTGTATAAACATACATACTGTACATGAACTGAAGCTTAGTCACCCATCTGACTAGAAACTGAAACTTGTACCTCCCGTGACCATTCAAAGAATCTTCTTGTCACTCTGTAACCATAGAGACAATTTGCAACCATGCATTGAAACCTCTTCTCCCACTGTCAGGTATTACAAGACCTCAGCTTGTATTCCTCTTGAGCATTACTTTCCTTGCTAATCAAACCGAGCCAGGCAGAAGCAGGATCGTCTCCACTACCTAGCACAGATCACTGGTGTTTGTGTGTGGAAGTAACATGCAGTTTCCTGTAGTCCGCAACATTGGCCAAATGTCAATAATAGCTGTGAGGATGTGGGAGATATGATGGTTAAAAGTGGTCGATGCAGGGCATTTTCGTATTTCGACCAAAGACATGTGTCTCCGTATATGTCACTCTGCTGCCACATCTACATAACATAGACCAGTGGTGTTTGTGTGTAGTAGTGGTATCGTGTCTCCTATCATGTACTGTGGTGGTTAGATGTCAGTAGCTATGGGGGTGTGGGAGATATGGTGGTTGAATGTGGTCGACCTGCGGCACTTTCATATTTCTACCTAAAACGTATGTTTCGTGGTGTATCACTTTTCAGCGAAAACTATCTAGCGCAGATCACTGGTGTTTGTGTGTGGTAGTAGCACAGAGTCATCCGTCGATAACAACGTTGGCCATTTTTCGGTAACTGGGGAAGTGTGGGAGTTATGGTAGTTGAAAGTGGCCGATCCAGGATAATTTCGTATTTCGACCAAAGACATGTGTCTCCATATATGTCACTCTGCTGCTACAACTACAAAGCATAGACCATTGGTGTTTGTGTGTGGTAGTGGTATTGTGCCTCCTATCATGTACTATGGTGGTTAGATTTTGGTAGCTATGGGGGTGTGGGAGATATGGTGGTTGAAAGTGATCGACCTGCGGCACTTTCATATTTCTACCTAAAACGTATGTGTCATGGTGTATCACTTTTCAGCCAAAACTATCTAGTGCAGATTACTAGTGTTTTTGTGTGGTAGTAGCACAGAGTCACCCGTCGATCACAACGTTGGTCAAATTTCGGTAACTGTGAGAGTGTGGGAGATATGGTGGTTGAAATTGGTCGATCAAGGATATTTTCGTATTTCGACCAAAGACATGTGTCCATATATTTTACTTTGCTGCCTTAACTACATAGCACAGATGACTGGTGTTTGTGTGTGGTAATAGCATCGAGTCTCCCATCGTGCACTATGATGGTGAGATGTCAGTAGCTGTCAATCCAAATTCTTTACAAACACGAACGAAGTCGTAGGTACCAGCTAGTTAGTTTATAATCTTTCAATTCACTGTCTCATTCGTATATCCACAAATTTTGTCACTCATGTTCTTATTCTCTGGCACACGCTCACATGATCAGCCTTCCCATTACGTTTCTCAACTTCCTACTCAAAACTGGTTTGTTTTGTTTGTCCCACAAGTCTTAGTTTGATAGATTCATCATTGTTTGTCAGCTGTCATCTCCTACTTAAGCATGGTTAGCTGCCCTGCCTGTAAACATGAGTTTGGCCACCACTGTGCAGACATGTCCTGTTACGGCTTCCTGTCTGTCTGTTCTGTGGTCTGCTACTTCTTGGTCACTCAGAGTTCAAATACAGTACGGTGAAAATTTACTTGCTATAACTTTACCTATTTGCTATTAATAATTATAAAAATATGAAACACCCCAATTGGGCAACTTAAAGCTATTCATGTTTTTATTTAATTACGTAACTGTTAGATACCTGTAATGACTTGAATCGAGTTAAATATTTCTTTTTATCTAAGAAGTGGTAAACACAAGCAGTTAAGAACTTAGCATTTCATATTTCTGCAATGAACTTATTTTCTTCAGAACAATATATTTAGTCAAAACATAAGATTAATATCAGTCTCCACCACAGTTCGAGCTAGTTTGGGTAACCAACTCCTCAATGTTCTGATAAAACCTTAATTGGAAAGGGGACAAAGGTCCAGTAATTTGAAAGTTTCTCAGTTTTTTTTTTTTTTTTTTTTCCAAATATCACTGTTGATCTCAGTTAGCTTGTCTGTTGCCATGTCACTTGCATGCTTCCAGAATTTGGCAGATGTTGAGTCCTTGTCTTATACCATGTGATTGAATTATCTGTTTGACTTATTATCTTGCTGGCAGTGTTAAATTGACTGAACCCATTAATATAATTTTAAGTGCTTTGCAGTGGGTAATAGAGTATATTGGAACACGTTGTGGAGGTTTCACTAAGGAGGACAGATAATGACAGCAGGATTTGTTGGGAAAAGAAAAGTGAATTATTAGGCACAGAGAATGGTGTGAGGAAGTGGAACAGACCTCCTGTCCTTAAATAACTCTCAACTCAGCTCCTTTATCATATTTGTTAAGAAATTTTTTCTTCCTCAGTTTCCATGGTTTAATCTAGCTACTCCTACCTGGTGGGACTCCAGTTGTTTCTTCCTCACCTGCTACTGCATTTTGTACTGTGAATTTTGATTTTACATTTCAAGAATTCCTCTGCCAAGAAAATCACCTCATAATTCACTTCATTATTTCATTTTATGATTTAATTAATCAGTTTCATCAGAGAAATGTCTACTGTCATACTGTTTGTTCCTATTTTATCTGAAATACAATTAACATGTATCTTTACATGGAAAAGAAAGGGAAAATACACCCAACACTCACCAAAGTTGAAGGGAGGAGGGCAGCAGCAACACAGCACAACACACAAACAAAGAAAAAACAATATTTCGGGTGAAAATCCCCTTTTTCAAGTTAACAGAGAGGTGGCTGGTCTTGCGCAAGACTTGCGTAGGACGCAGCCACTCATAGAACGTAACATCTATCTTTAACTGATATTTACATAAAAGATGCTCTATAATTCAAATTACTCATGCACAAGCCACTTTCTTTGAACAAAATATTGCTGATGGAGTAGAGTATCAATCTGCTGACCCTTGTCTTTACTCCCTGTGTTGCAATCATCTTATTCAATATTTGTTTCAAGGAGAGAAAAATGAGTAATTCCATTGAACATCAGTTGGTGTAGGCCCTATGTATTCCCAAACAATTCAAAAGACTCCTAAGCACTTGAGTACTCTTTTTTGTACTGAAAGTCAAAGAATCATAGTTCATGTATATATATTTTCTCTTTTCTGTGTGTTCGTGCCCCGTATCCATCATCTAAAGGTAAGTAGTGGCTCATTTCCCTATCCTAATTTAATTCCTTTTTGCTACTTATTGCCTTTGATTTCATTGTTTATAGGCCCGCTGCTAGCTGTTTTGAACGCCCGTGTGCAACACCGATTATGCCGCCCCCTGTCTAATTACTGCCAGTGGTAGATCTAGGAGTTTTCCGAACCGGGTTAAAAAACTTTGAGATTGCCGCCCCTTCGAACATTATTTGCCACCCCCATTGTTGCCACCCCGAGTGTCGCCAGCCGCCTACCTGAAGGAGCAGTTGAGCTAATGGAGTGGCAACTATCGCGGGGCGGCGACTGTCGATCACTCGATTTGCCGCCCCCTTCGATATGCCGCCCACGTGTGGTGCACACGTTGCACGCCTGCTTACAGCAGGCCTTATTGTTTATTATTATTATTATTCTGGATAACCCATTTGGAGGGTACGATAAATCAACTTTGGCTATGTTTCTTTGTATTTAATTTTCTTTGCTTTCAAACTTCTATCATTTCTTTGTTCCTGGATCCATTTCCTTCCCTTAATGTATCTCCTGAAAACCTTGCCTTGTGAATTACTTCTCTAAAAAGTGTTCTGTTGTCTATTATATCTGCTTTCACTCCAGCATTTTTCATGTCCTTTTCAGTTTCAGTGAACCATGTGGGTTTGGATTTGTATTTGTTCAGTAGGGTGAAGATCTGTTTTGTTAGTCTATTACTATCCATTCTGTATATGTGTCCATAAAATTTCAGTCTTCTTTTTCCTCATTATAACTATTAATTTTTCTATTTTTGAATATAGTTCTCAGTTTGGTCTTAATTTGTATTCAGCATTACTATTAGGTTTGGGTCCCAGTATTTTTCTCATGATTCTACTTTTTACAGTTTTTCAAGATCCCCATATCTTGTTAGCTTAAGCGTTTCTGCGAATACAACGTTTCTGGTCTAACCACTGCTTGATAGTGCCTTAGTTTTGTGTTCCATGATTAAGGATTTTTTGTTATATACGTTCTTTGTCATATGAAATGCTCTTTCCATTTTATGTATTCTAGTTTCTATCGCTGTCTTTTCTTTTGTGTTGTTCGTTATCCATTCACCTAAATTATTTAAAACAATTTGTTTTAGCTATTGTGCCATTGCGAAGTTTAAGATTTTGAGGAGCATCATTGATGTTTGTCATGAACTGTGTTTTTTCATAAGATATATGTAATCCCTACTTTGGCTGCCTGTTTCTCTAGTTCTTCAATTTGTTCTTTTGCACTATCCAGTGAATCAGTAATTACCGCCATGTCATCTGCAAAAGCTAGACAATCTATGGTGATTTTATTTGGATTTCTTCCCAGCTGAACACCCTTTGTGCTGATGGCTTTCCTCCATTCTCTCACTACTTTTTCTAATGCACAGTTGAAAAGTAGTTGAGACAGACCATCTCCCTGTCTCACACCTCAATTAATTTCAAACGGCTCGGAAATTTCTCACCATAAATTTTACTTTGGACGTCGTATTTGTTAGTGTTCCTTTAATTATTCAGTTGTTTTATTATCGAGTCCTAATTCTTTCAGAATATCTATTAGTACATTTCTGTCATTTGAGTCATAGGCCTTTTTAAAGTCCACAATGGTAATTACATATTTCAAGTTCCTGATTTTTCTCATTTCTATTGTGTTCTTTTAAATTAAATATATGTTCTGTGCAAGATCTGCCCTTTCTAAATCCTGCCTGATATTCTCCTAGTTGCGGGTCTAGTATACCTTCAGCTCTCTTTAAAAGTGCCTTGGACAATATCTTGTAGGTCACTTCCACGAGGGAGATACCCCTATAGTTGTTAGGATCTGTTTTGTCTCCTTTTTTTATGGAGGGGATGTATTAAAGCCGATGTCCATTCTGGTGGTAAGCAGTTTGTCTTCCAAATTTCATTGATGATTTCTGTTAAACATATGATCATGTTATCACTAGAGTGTTTCCATAATTCAGCAACTATATTATCTTCTCCAGCTGCTTTGTTATTCTTAAGCTCTTTTATGATTTCTTTAATTTCTTCTATTGTTGGTGGCTTTGAGTCTGGTTGCCTTGGTATCATGTTATCAAAATTAAATTTTTCTTTCGGTGTATCACAGTTGTGTAGTTCTTTAAAGTATTCAGCAAGAATTCTACAGTTCTCAGTATTGTTTATATGCAGTTTTCTGTGTTTTTGGATCTTTAAGTTGTAAGCTTTGGTGGTGAGTATTTCTTTAAATTACTCTTAAATATTTTGTAAAAGTCTCTTATGTTGTTTTTCTTAAAATCTGATTCAATTGATGATAATTGGTCTTTGATATTCTGTGTTTTGGACTCTTTGGAGACATTTGTATGTTAGTTTCCTGGCTTCTATAAATTTTTCCCTATTCTTTTCGCTTTTATTTGCATTCCAGATGTTCCATGCATGTTGTATTTTTACAATTAGTTCATCATTCCACCAAGCATGTTTCCGTGTTTTTTTAAGGAGAATGGTTTCTTCTGCCGTTTGTAAAGTGTCTTTTTGAAGCTGTTCCCAACTTTTAGGAATATCTTTCTTTTCCAAGAGCATTTTGAAATCATTTACTTTAGCCAACTTCTGTGTGTCAAACTTTTTGGTTTGTTTGATTCTTTTTTCTAACGATTGGCTTAATTTTGAATTTAATGATGGTATAAGTAGTGATCTGAATCTAAACCAGCACTCTTAACAACCTTAACATTAAGCATCTCCTCACAGAGTGTCTGCTTATAGCAATATGATCAAGTTGTTTTTCACCACATAATTGGGTTTGGTGATACCCACGTAGTTTGTTTCCTAGGCAGGTTTTTGAAAAAGTAGATTTTAGTACAATATTTATGCTCTCTACATAGGCTTGAATCTTTCGCCATTCGCTGTAGTTTTCCTACTATAGACCTATGTTGACGTTCTTTGGCGAATAGTGCATTAAAGTCTCCAAGTAGTATTATTGTGTTTTTCAACGGAATTTGGTCTAAGGAATTTGAAATAATTTGCCAGAATTCTTCTGTTTGTTCTTTTTGTGTTTTGTTTTTCTCGTTTGTTGGTGCGTGTGTATTTACAATGGTGTAAAGTTTATTTGCTGATTTAAAAGTTAGTGTGGACAATCTTTCATTAATGGATTTAAATTTTATTATTGAGTTTAATATTTTTTTGTTTACAATGAACCTGTTCCAAATTGTGGTACATTCTTCATGACCCTTTTCCCTGGTTTTCCTTTAAATATTCTGAATCATTCTGATCAAAGGAATGTTCATCAGTATATCTTGTTTCCTGAAGAGCTGTTATCATAATATTTTTCTTTTTTAGAAAATCTGTAAAACTTTTAAGTTTTCCTGTCTTCAAGAGAGAGTTTACATTAGATGTGGCTAGGTAATTTATGTTTTTGTGCTTAATTTTGTGGGTTTGTTCTTTAAGGCAGATTTCAGGATGCTCCGACTCATCCTTTGCACAATGTTTTAGGCCCCCGGAATCCGAATGCCTACTTTTCATTTCCATGGAAATGGGAGATTGGTTACTCCCTGGTTTAAAATCTCTTACAAAGTGCATATCCATTGTTGATTGTTTGTTGGGTTAGGGGAACGAGTCCCCTAAAAATATGTCTCGAGGTTGTTAGCTCCGAGGAATAGGTTTTCAGCCACACCTCTGGTGAACAGACGCTGACCACTCTGAAGCTTGTTGCAAGTCAGACGCAGGATGGATTTTTCTTGAGTTGCCTCTTCCGCTAGTTCCGTCGTAACGAGATTCATTCTCTCCGCCATCACTACCTTTGAGGTCTTCACTGTAGTCCTAGCAAGGAGCCCTATAACAGAGTGGTGCTACCATCCGGAGCCAGATGGACCATGTTTTTTTTACGAGGTTGATACTCCTCCCGCTCCACCTTCCTTACTCCTTGCGGGTTAAGGCCCCGGGCTTGCGACCGGTATCCATCATTGTTTACTATATATATGTATGCAATCCTAAGATCTTCTGTTTATATAGAAATATTAAAAAAATATTGAAAAAGTTTACAACTGAAATGAGTATAGGAAACTAATTTCTTAATGCTGAAGACACTACTATATTTTTGTTGTCATCAGTCTTTCGACTGATTTGATGCAATCCTCCATCTCTTCCTATCTTGTGCTAACCACTTCATCTTAACTTACCACTTACAACCTATGTCCTCAATTATCTGCTTCATATATATGAGTCTAATCTCTGTCTCCTTCTACAGTTCTTACCTTTGGCTGTTCCCTCCAAGAACATATTAACCAAAAGTCTTAAAATGTGACTCATCATCCTGTTTCTTCTTTCTGTATTACTCTTCCACAAACCTCTTTCCTTGCCTATTATTTTCAGATAACATTTATTTCATACTTAATCTTAATTTTCAGCATCCTACTGTAGCACAACATTACAAATACTTCAATTTTCCTACTTTTTGTTATTCCTGCAGTACATGCTCGCAACCATAAGATTCTGTACTCCACACTCAGAGTTTTAAAAAAGTTCTTCCTGAGTCTTAAATCAATATTTGAAATTGATTTTTTTTTTTTTAAATGCTAATATCACTAGTGGTAATCTGCTTTTAACATCATTCCTGCTTTGGCCGTCAGTTGTAATTTTACTTCCTAAGTAACAGAATTCACTTACATCTCGTACTGCATCCAATCCTATTTTTGTATTTGATCTGCTATTAGTGTTATAATTTCTGCTACATTTGTTTTGATTTGGTTTATATTTAGTCCAGAACTTTCCTTCAGTATTTTGTTCATCATTCAGTAACTTCTCAATATCCTCTTTTTGTTTTGCTGACAGTACAATGTCATCAGCGAATTGTAGGACACTGATTTATTTTACTTCCTTTACTGCTTCCACCACATACAAACCAAATATTAACGAGAATAGACTACAACCTTATATCACACCATTTTTAACTGATGCATGTCTCTCATGATTCTCTATTTTGATAGTAGCCACTTGATTCTTTTATAGAAAAATACTTCTATCTTTATATTTTAGACCAGATGTCTTTAAAATGTGATGCAAGGTGCATCTAACAAAAGCAGTACTAAAAGCTTTTTCTAAATCAACAAATACCATGAAAGTTATCAATCTGCTCTTCAAGTAGTAATCTCAAAGCCAGAATTGCTTCTCTTGTACCATGTTTTTTTCTAAACCCAAACTGATCTTCACCTATTGTCTTTTCTGTTATCCTTTCTCTTCTACTTTATATTATTCAGGTCAGTTATTTTGAAACATGTGAAATTACATTTATAGTGTGATAATTCTCACATATGCTTTCCTCAGAAGTGTGAACATGATACTTTTATTAAAACTAATTGGAATCTCTCCTGTTGGTTCTGGCTTTGAAGTCACGAATCTTGAGGGAGCGGCATGGCAAGTGACTGGGTTGGTTAAACAAAAAAATGTTATGCATCTAGATGAATAACTAATTCATTATGAGGCCAATGTAAGAACTAGGGATATGGGGAAGGTGAGTTGGTATTGTGAGACAGACAGCATAGCCTATGATGGGGTAGATTTCACCAGTGGTAGGGTTGAAATAGTTGTGTTAAGTGGATGCATATTGCATGTCAGCACAGCCCTTTTTCTTTCAATTTTGGTAAGTGATGAATCTTTTCTTGCTATATTATTTTTGTGCGTAATACTGCTAGTTCTGAGGAAGGTTTATTAAGTTTGGCTCCCAAATCGTTGAAGCAATTTTAATCTGGAATAAATATGGCATAGTGATGAAGAAGTTATAAGTAACTTAAATTAAAAAGTATTGGATGAGTACAACATAGTCTTCATTTTCCTTTCACATGTTGGATCAACTATAGAACACTAAGGAGGGTCACATTTAATATATTGCAGGCTTTTTTGTATAATTTTTTCTTGTGCATATTGTTTTCTGTTCAGGAGATTACTTAAATCGTACAAAAGTTTAAACAATTACTTACCTTAAGGCTGTTATAACTTATTTTAATTCAATTGTGATGGGGCATATGATCTGTTTGCAACTTTTCTACACACCCACTTTCCCAAGTTAAACATAGTATATGTTTATAACCACCTTTCTCCTTTTGACCTTTACTTTATAATGATTGTTGCTACAAATTTTTTTCTTCATTAAGATTTTTTTTTTTTTTTTTTTTTTTTTTTTTTTTTTTTTTTGCATACTCTTTCAGTAAACCTTTGCAGTCATTCAATTTGAATAAAATTATATTTCAGTGAGAAACTAATTGATTAATAGATTTGCATGTTTTTAGTCAGTTTATTGTAAGTCAACTTGTGTAATTAACTTTTAAACCATTTCCAGTTGCAATATTTTGTACATATATTCATTGTGGTGGGACTTGTTAATTTCAAATAGTTTGACGTAATAGCCACAAAAGGTAACACAGAATAAGATATTTTAGAGTGTATAGGTGGAACTTGATCAATAAATAAGTAAAGAAAAAGGAATAATGCCTTTCCACAGCTGATGGCAAGATTAACCCAAATATATGCACACACAAATTAATTATAAAAATGTAAGTGATAGGAACCTTACTTATTTTGTGCATGTTCTGCTTTGATGACTGATCATTTTTTTCTCTCTGAATGTTTGAACTTACTAATGAAAATCCTCCCCCCCCCCTCCCCACCAGACATGAAGAAGGCAGATCCAAAGATTTTTTTTCAATTTGAAACAAGTTATCAGTGGCCAAATTGGATTCCTTAGATTCTAAGAGCAGAGAGAAGGACTGCAAGTTGTTATTTATCGGTCATAAACTCTGTTTTAAAAACAGAGAAACTAATAAAAAGTTATTAATTCAAGATATAATTGTCATGTAGATATGATGTAAATGTAGAATAAGGAGTTTCTGGAATATAGAATAGTGCATCATGCAAACAGATCAATGCCAGTAAGTTTTTTCTATGAATTTATTGTGTGCAGGTACAATGCCGACCTCGATACGTTAGAACCAAGTGTGGCAAAATTACGAAAAGAAGAGATAGGTTTACTTGGAAGAACAATACTTAGAATTCTTCATCCTCTGGGCCTATTGTCTGTTAAAGACGAAAAAAGATGTCATAGAGATCAATAACATGACAATAATTAATCTGGCATTGCTAATAGGAGGGCCTGTTCATGAAAAGGTTCTTACAACACGTCTCCTTATATTCCAGGTAATTGCAATATGTCAAGTTCAAAAATGTCATTATTAAACTCTGTTTCATTCACAAAGAAAGGAAAATAAACTAGATGTTTTTAAAATTAATCTTAAGTCAAATATCAACATCAGTCATTAGTAATGGCTCTTGGTAGATATGATTTATGGGAAACGATATTTATGATAACTATGTACATTCTCGCGGCGGCAATGCTTTATAAAAACTTCTTGGGTTTCAAGCCGCGTCAAAATTGAGCCGTCTGGCGACGTTTCGGAAGCTTGCACTGCTTCCATTGTAAAGCTCCCGCTTAACATTACTGATGTCTGCCGCACGGTAGTCTTTTATATAGCGCCAGCAGCCGGGAGCGGAGGGGAAAGTGCGTGGAGGGGCGGTCTAGTTGGACCCTGCTCACTTGGTGACATCACGATCGGGTCACTCCTATGCCCTAATATATTTAAAGATATTTATGATGTAAGATAGTTACTTTGAAAAATTTTACCAAATGCTAAGAGTTTGCTCATGTAGCCATATACTTTCTTTATTTACCTTTTACGTATTATATTTTATATGTGTTGTTGCAGCCCCTCTGCCTTGAGCTTTGGTAAGTGATGATCCCCACCCTTGTTGGTGTTTCATATTACCATAAAGAATTTTCATTTTTTTTTTACTGTCATCTTCTTACTCACATTGACCATTGTCTCTAAAATACATTTGGAAATGTTACTGCAATTAACTGGGAAGTAGAGTCATCTATAACAAAATACAAATGCAAGAGGACCACAAGAACATACAAAAAATAGACAAACCTAATTTTACAATATTTTATTTTAAAATATTATTCATGCAGTGAGAAATGGACAGTTTGGCAAGGGAGATGTGCATACATCAAGACATGCCACACAGTTATTATTATTATTAATTTTTAATTGCAATGGAACACACACTCCAGTGGCAATTCCCTTAGTCATCTAATTACCTCCCTTTTTTTTATCACCCTATGTAATCTGAGTGTTAAAATCCTTCCCTATCCACTTTTGTGATTTACAAATTTTAATTTTCTATTTTTATAAAAATGAGGATATGATAATAAACACCTTTTTCTGCAAATTATGACAGGACAGCATTGACATATAAAAATCACAAGTACTTAAATTGCAATTATCAGGCATACAACCCTTCTTCAGCAGTAAAACTTGGTTGGCGCAAGGTAGGTTTTACTGATAAAGAAGTGTTTTATGCCTGATAATTACAATGTTTGAAATGTCTTCCTGTCATTTTTGTGTGTCAATACCATCCTGTCATTATCCATGGTAAGCAGTGGTTTATTATTTCCCTATGCTAATTGTTATGTTCATTTTGCTACCCAGCATCATTTATTTTCTTGCAATGTATACATAAATAAAAAACTGGGACATCCAAATATTTGATTTGCCCCACTATCCAGCGCCTGTATTTCCCTAACAATATATATCATTATTTATAAATGGACCCTCTCAGATCATGCAAAACCTCGATTGTCATAATGGCTTGTAATTAATAATTTGTCCAGTGTATCCACTGGGTAGTTAGAACCGGGGATTATCAGTTCCTGGAGGATGGGGAGCTTAAGTATAGCCAGTGCTTATGTTCTCATAGTCTCTATGTTAAGTGTATTTTTGTTTGTGATGTGTGTAGTTTATGTGACGAAGATTTGGAATTGCTCTAGCATTCACCTAAGTGACTGTGCAAAACTGCCTAAAAACTGCAGTCAGGATAGGTTGTGTACTGGGCCAGGACTCGAACCTGGTACCTTTATACTTCCCTGATCCAGCCACACCGTCAAAAATATAATACACTACCTGACAAAGAAAAAGTGAAGCATCCAGAAGGGGAGGAGGAAATAAAATGAAACTTCATGAGCTGAGAGGGTATACGATGTTATTTCAGAGATTACAAAATCAAATTAAATGTACAGTATGAGCCCACTTATCAGAATGATGTAGCACCCACTCTAGCCTGGATGCAGGCACTAATTCAGTTGAGAAAGGTTTCATAAAGACTTTGTGTCCTCTTTGAGGCAAGCTGACCGACAACTGTTATAACTGGTCTTTGATATCCTGGATACTAGCACTAGACAGAGTTGACATCTGAGCTGGTCCCACACATTTTATCAGGGACAGATCTGGAGATCTTGCAGGTCACTGGAGTAACTCAATATCTTGCAAGATGGATTTTTTGTTGAAAAATGGACCACGGTATGCATGGGACTTTAAATACCTACTCCAGCTGCTGCTAATTATCTGGTCAGTGATGTGGGATGATACAAAATGTTGCAGGGAGTGCTGGTAGTGACTGAGGGAACATTACTTCGTGGACATCCTGCATCCTCATGTATTACCTCACATGGAACACTATTGTGGTGCTATTTTTCAATAGGACAATGCTCATCCATGATAACCATATGTCTCTATGAACTGTCTTCATGAAGTTGAGGTACTCCTGTGGCCAGCAAGATCCTCAGATCTGTCCTCGATAGAATATATGTGGGACCAGCTTTGACATCAACTGTGACCCAGTGCCAGTATCCAGCATATTAAGGAGTAGTTACAACAATTGTGGGCCAGCTTGTCTCTGGAGAAGATAAAACAATTTTTTGACCACTTTCCTAACCAAATCAGTGCATGCATCCAGGCCAGAGGGGGTGCAATGTCATATTGATAAGTGAGCTAGCAAGTTTTTTCCTAAATTTGACTCGCTTTTGTAATAACTAAAATAACCCCAACATACTCTCCCAACCCATGAAGTTTCATTTTGTTTCCTCCTTCCATTCTGGGTGTTCCTCTTCATTTTTTTTGGTCTCACATATATAGTAGTAATGAAATAGTGAGTGCTAAATAGTGAAAGGAATTACAAATTAGGAAAGGGAAATAAACCACTGCCTACTGGCTGGGTAGCATGAAAACATGTAA
Organism: Vandiemenella viatica; assembly: GCA_031002005.1. Classification (NCBI taxonomy): domain Eukaryota; kingdom Metazoa; phylum Arthropoda; class Insecta; order Orthoptera; family Morabidae; genus Vandiemenella; species Vandiemenella viatica. The sequence goes on along the minus strand of CM061919.1, from coordinate 117,865,838 downwards.
AGGACACAAGAGACATTGGAATTTTTTGGTTTAAGCTCTTTAGCAAGTAGACATCACAGAGGGTGTGAGTTATGGGAGACTGTCTCAAATAGTGACTGCTGAGCAAAGGTACATGGTGGAGGTAATAGCAAAGAGAGGTGACAGTGATTTGAAGCTAATACCCGAGAATTGCAAAATATCATAACTAATCTCAGGTAGGCAGAAAGAGCATATAGAAAAATAATATAAAATATGAAAACATAAATGTAAATAAAAAATAAACTTGAACATTAAAACAGAAACTATTGAATCACATATCACCACTGGTTAGCAGTAGTTAAATTTTGGTAGTGGAGACAGAAGAAAGGAGAGAAGAGATAAAAGGAAAAGTAAAAGCAATGTTTGGGTATTATAATGAAAAATAATGGGGGAAATAAATCCATCACTCACCAAAATTGAAGACAGGAGTGCTGCAATGAACACATAAAACTCGAGACAAACATAATTAAGAAAAATAAATAGACCGTTATAGGTTTACGTAGGGTTTTTTCGGAGATTTAGGCCAGTTGTATGAATTGTAAACAGAATATTTTGGTCAGCGGATTGCCATTTATATAGTTGCAGTGGTTGTTTCCAGGAAAAATCTGATAGCTCTCACTTTAAAACAGGTATTGACATTGTTAGAGGTATGAGATCTGTAATGGGCCATTACTAGATGGTCTAGATTGCTGGTGTAACTGAGTAGTCATCTCTTAAACTTCCTTAATTTCCTAAACAATAGCCATTCCATCAACTTTACCTTGATTTACTCCCACACACACATATCATGTTCCCCAAGGTGGGCATTCCCTACAGTTGGGTGCTCTTCACGCCTCAGTTTACACCAAGCCCACTAATGCACACACTTTGACAATAAATTTGGCCACTGCTGAAAAATTCTATCACTCTTATTTTGCACAATCTGACATTAATGTCATCCCAGGAAACAGTAATGAAACACTGGCAAGCCAGTATTATGTTACTGTTTCTTAGGATGACATTGATGTCAGATTGTGCAAAATAAGAGTGATAGAATTTTCAGTGGCGGCCAAATTTATTGTCAAAGTGTGTACAACAGTATTTTCACTTCAATAGTTGCCATCCCCTTCTTTAAAACCTTGCTCTGCACAGTCCATGCATCTTTTATGATAAAGAATCCTTCTCCAGTTGCTCCCAAAACCTATCAAAAGCCCTCACTTTCCACTGATAAACCTATGATTCTTGTATAAAATCTCTAATGCTGCAATCCACCCTCCACATAATTACCCTCGCTCTGCAGCTGTCAAATCAGCCATAGCCCTGTATTTTTCACACATTTCTCTCCTGGTCACTATTCCATATGATGTAGGCAGGACTTCCTGTGGTAATTTTCCTGAAATACACATCCTGCTCATCAAATTTTTACCCATTGTCCCCCATACATTTTAGCAGACCATCCAGTCTCAAGAACTACGCTAGTTGCACAACAACACACCTCGTATATCAACTAACCTTGCTGCACTGTAGTAGTTCATACATAGATAGGCCTCGCATTAACCAGCTCTCAATCAGATTGAATGGCCACATGTCTACACCAGCAGCCTAGACCATTCAGTAGCAGTCCTTGCCAATTCTCACAACTCTAATGATATCAACAACTGTTGTCAGAGTTTTCTTATGGGAAAAAAGCCATACATGATTTAAAAGTTTTTACCTGTACAATGTAAAGTATGCTTGTGTTTGTTGTGGCCCTCTTCCTTTCATCTGTAGTAAGTAAACAATGGGTTTTCTTTCTTTATCTTTCCTAATTTTTAAAATGTATATTCAATAATTAACTTTCTTTATGAAAGGCAAGACCAGAAATTCATGTATATGAGTTTGTATTGAGGATTTTTGTTGCCTGTCCTGTATTACATTTACTATTCTTGTAAACTATTTAGTGATTGTATAAATCTATATTTTTGTACGAGTATGGTGTAGTGATGACAGTAATTTATTGTTTCTTAATTACTGACCAGCTTTGAAATAAACAGGATCATATATGCATCTTTACCATCTTTGTTGCTTTTCTTTCTAATGCTTCTTTTATATCCTGTCTCTGTAAAATTATATTATATTTATATAATTGCAGCTAATTGAATATTAAAAAATAAGTTGTTCCAAGTTTACTGTTTATTATTTTTTTTTATTGCTGTCTCAGTTTGGATATTAATTTGTTATGTAGTATGCTATATTTCTGTCAGGAATATTTATGGTTTGCAGGTAGCATGCAGCTTGGTTGCGTTTCTCATTCGCTATCCATTGGCTGATTTCTTCTATGATGTGCGTACAGTATATTAGAGTGAACCACACTGTGTATCTAGTCATCAATGTTGCTGAAGTTTTTCAGCTCATGTATTTAAAAGCTGCAGTGATTAGGTCAATGCAGTGGCTGTTATAAAGGTGACTATTCTTGTAAATTCAGTATAACTGTTCAATGATTGTATAAATATATATTTTTGTACAAGTACAGTCTAGTGATGATGGTCAGTTATTGTTTCGTGATTATTGACCAGCTTTGAAATAAACAGGATCTTATTCCCATCTGTGTTTTCTTTGTTGGCTTTCTGTCTTATGTTAAAAATATTAACAGTTACAGATAGGGTTGAACTTTTGAAACAAAGCATATAAATAATTGTCACGAATAAATTATATTGCAGTAATAATTACTTTGTTATTTCTTTAGTAAGAAGCTTCACATCAGTACCAATCAACTCTTTAGGTGCTAGGGAACAGCTGATTTTTACTTTTCGGTGTCACATAACTGCAGTGTAGTTATGGGAAGAACACTGCAGATGATATTTCTATGTACTCCATACTGCCTGTTAAAAGGCAACGAAGATCATCTGTTATAAATGTTGCAGCTGTGGAAAGATGCTACTATAATTTTTAGTAACATCTTGCCAGACAAAAACTGTTCATAGGGGTTTGTATGTAACAGTTAAGTCCTGATCTCTAACCGTTAATTTTGCCTATAGAGTAGATTGTCACTTCTGTCTTTCGGCCGCCATGTAGTTATTAACCTTAACTAGCAAAGGTAGGTGGAACAAAAAAAGTCACTGTAGCCTCAAATAAATTTAACTTAACTATATTCTTCAGAAAATTTTACAAACTCTGTTGAACAATCTACAGGAATGTACTTCTTTTCCAAGATAATGATTGCAAGTTTGGATCAGTGAAACCAAGCGTGGTCAACTCCAATAACCCCATAACAGCTTCCTGGGAAAGGAGCTACTATAGCTCAAACTTTCAAAATTTTCAAAGATGGATGCCGAAACGTATAACTTCCTGTATCGCTTGTTGCCTAGTTCCTACATGTCACGCCAAAACTGACAGTAAGCCCTGCTTGGCTTCTGCTTCAAACACTCGCTAGCAACTGATCCCCTCTCCTTCTTCTGGAAGTTCTTTCATAGCTGCGATCTGGGAATCAAGAAATTTCCGGGTTCTCATGAAATGCGTGGATATTTTTTAAAATAATTTTTCTCCCAATCGACTTGAAATTTTTTATGGTATGTAGTTCAAGATTTAAACGTCAAAACCAATCCTAGTCAAAATTTTTGCATCTTTAATATTTTCGCTGTAAAAAATTATTTTTATGGTGAATTTAGAAATCTCTCTCATGTTCAGAGTTTTTAAGCTATCTAGCTAAAACTGGTTTTAAAATGATCTGCTCCTCCTCCTCTATCTCATGGTGTAAAAACCAGCTTGTCTTTAAATGTTTAACTGGGTGTAAAATACTAAAAAATCTCTATCTTTGAAAATATCAAAGCTACAAATTTAAAATGTGTTCCAAATGATTTTACGTTAAATTTTCTATAAGCTAGTAATACTGTTCAACTGAAATGATTTTAATCGTTTTCCTATTTTTTCAAAATTTAGCTATTTTTTTGTAAATTTATCCTGCTGGAGTGTTTCAACAAGAAGTGACCATTTGTGAGGAAATAAAATTAATTTACTTTTTCTGATTTCAGCCAAAGTACTGCATGGATTTTGCTGAAACTTATGTACTTTACTCAGGAAAACTTCTCCTTTCGTTTGGATAGCCCCCTCTCAGAATTTAATTACATTCTCCTACCTAAAAATTCGACTATCAAGTACATGTTTAAGGTTTTCCATTAAATCTTCCAAAAACAGCACTTAAATCCTTCTCAAACTTTTACATAATGTGTAATAAAAATTTACGCATCTTTTAAGCTATGAATCATCCTTGTAGCTATAAAACTGTGCCTCCAGGAATTTTTTTAAAGTGATTATTGCAACTTAGCCACAGAGGCGGCCTTAGGGGGTGGCGAACAGGGAAACCTCCCGGGGCCTCACGCAACAAACCCTGTTAAAAAAAATATATTTTATTTTTAGATATTAGTAATAACAATAAAATAAAGTTGGTTAATTGATAGTAAATTATATATTAATAAGTACCTAATGAAAATTTCTCATTTAAATTTATTCACATTCATATAACAGCAAGAGAAACATCTGGGACAAGAATTGTATGAAGAACGGAATATGTTTATCTGTGTATAAGAATAAAACAACGGCGTTATCATGGTGATGCGATATATAATAGAAAAAAATTAATCAAAGAGTACCCCACTGTCGAAGTAGTCCTGAGCATTAATGCCACAACACTTAAGACAGTTGCGTCTGCAGAAAAAAGTTTTTCATGGTTAAAAATTATTAAAACTTATTTGAGGAATTCGAAGATCGGTTTTCAGCCCTTTCTGTTCTTTGAGTTGAAAATGACGTAGCTCATTTGTTAGATTTTTGTGCTTTAATTAAATATTTTAGTATTAGAAAAAGACCAAAGATCATTTTTAAATCTCAGCTTATGTCTTTCAAGGCATTTATATACTTCAATTAATCGTTAATAATTTGTCATCTTTATGTTTTTAACTTTTAATAACTTTTCTAACATAATATTTTAAAACTCAAAATTTATTTATTTATAACTGTTGTATTTTTCCTCGATCATCAGAATTACAGACTTTCGATTCACATACTTTACACAAAGGACAAGGGCCTCGCATAGAACTACCGCCCTGGGCCTCGCAATGGCTAACACCACCGCTGCTTAGCCAAATGTGTTAGCTTCAACTTTCAAAGACCGCTATCTCTTGGGTAAAATTTAGCGTCTACTAAGTTACATTTCTTGTTTTACTCCTTGTGGCATAAAGTACCTCAGAAAATGAATGCAACATTTTCCGTGAAGAAATAAGCCAAAATACATTATATCGGTAATGTTTACATTACATTACGCTAATATCATCCCATATTACAACATATCCCTTAAATCTCTTAAGAAAATGAATTTAAATACACTTTATAGTAGAATTGATGCTAGCTTGACATTCTCTGAACAAATTTTGTTGATGTAATGACAAAATTTAGGTTTTATTACAATCTTTTACTTCTCAATGACACCATTTTACTCTACATTGGAAAAATATGAAATCTATGAAAATTTTGTTGATAATGATTTTTTACTAAATGTTTGTTAAATTCTGGAATTTTGTGTTCCCTCACACATTACCATGACAGAACAATCTGTGATCAAGGCTGAGAAATTTTCATACGATTTTTCTAATTGTGATTAATAGAGCATACATTAAAAATTTAATTCTTTGACTCATTCACTTATATCTGGCTCTGTACTATTTGGTTAATAATTGTAGTCACTCACCACTAAATAGAAAAAGGATTCTTAGGATAATTTATTTATGTTCCCTAAATAATGTGCATTTTATACATAAGAAGAAACATGCACTTCCATCGTACATAAAAGTGAAACAAATGTCTGATGTTCATTGAATATAAAATTTCATTTTAAATACTAATGGCTTAATGGGACTTGATGGAAGGAAACCAAGAGAATTATTTACAAAAAAATAGTCGGCATAAATTTAAGGAGCATATATTTCTTAATAAATTCCAACACAAGCTATTACAAAAAACTTACATAAATCTTAAAAATACATCATTAACTGTATCAAAAATATATAGATAAAAAGTTAATACTCAACAGTTTAGAATTACATCACAAAATATTAGTACATAGTCTGTATATGCTATCACAAATGCACCTGGGATGTTCTCGAAAAAATTGTCTTTGGTGTACAATTTCCCAACAACATTGTCTGTGTGAAAATACAAAATATATGAGAAAGGTTTGTTAAGCAAGGCACCCAACAATCAATAATATACTTTTCATGTATGTGATGAGATCTAAGCTCAGTTCGGTACCCTTCTTTTCTCAATCCTGGAGCAACTTTAATACCTTTTTACAATAATAACCTTCTATTTGAACAAAACAGTTCTTATTTACTGATACAGTAAAAAATCAATGAACTTTGGTAAAATGGATATCACAAAAATTTCAGTTAACTTCCAACAGGGACAGTTACTATTGAAAAAGTTTAATAAATACTCACTGTGCAACTTTTGCTTCAGAATTGCTAATACATTTTAAACATTAACATCCATGAGCAAAGATACATTTACTCAAATATTTGGATTTATTTTCTAGGCATTCAACAGTTTTTGCTATTAATTACAAAGAAAGAAAAAAAAATGAGAAGATACAGGTCTAAGTCCATACACAAAATGATCACAGTCTGTTCCCGAACTAAAAAAAGAGCAATCGTGAAAATAAAGTTATTGATGTGTTTAACAATTGAGCAGCATGAAATGGATACATCTGATCGAGATCATTTATTAAGACTGAAGTCACCTGAGATCACCACTAGACTTCAAATACACATGAGATCTCTGTGAAATATAATGAAAATCTACACTACTAGCATTAAAATGTTGTGTTATTTCCAGATATACCACAGTAGTTTTCTTTACTAATTATGCAGCCATCTTGACTTTGTTCATTTTAAGGAATGTATATATAAATATGTGAATACCTAAACTTTTTCAGTTGCATGATGTTCAACTATTCAATTGAAGATACTATATGGATTAAACTCAATTCTTTAGTCACAGAGGCAGATTTTATATTTAAATATGCTCAGCATAAATGAAATCATCAAATTAAAAGCAAGCATCACACAAGACAATCATGTGAGAACAACTGTAGGGGAAAAAATGGATTAATAGTAAAGATAAATCTATGAGTATAAATATAGTTCAGAAGTTTAGTCATCATCGTTGCATAGTAGCCCAACTTCTACAATGTCAGAATTGAAAAAAGTGATGAAAGGGGCCTGTAAGATGAATTATACTACCACTATTGGCATTAATTGAACCTCTGTATGCTTGTGTAATGTACAAAAAACAGAATACTTTAGCTGTATTAAATTTGGTAAATTTTACACCCACAAATTTTTAAAATTTTACACCTGCTCAGTTTTAATACAGTTTGCAGAAAATCATCAATTAAATAGAAACTGAATGTATTACTGCATTAAATTTTTACATAACCCAAAAAAATCTTTTATCAAGTGTGTACAACCATGTCACTTTTTTTTGTATATGGTCTTTGCTTGGAATATTATTGTAACAAATCAACACTGACGTAAGTGCTGGATTAATTTTTGCTCTTTAGCATGAGGGAAACTGAAGTGTAACATCATCTAAATCTGTACATACATAATAACAATATTGTCACAGCATTTTAGTACTAATGTATCATTATCTATTCCACTCACATAATTTTTGCCTATTAGAACTACAGAAAAACATTTTTTATGAAAATATGTAAAATTATCATTATTATACTAAAATGGTAAAACTGCACATATAACCATAAAAACAAAACATTATCAAAGCCTTATAAACTGCACTGTAAAAAACTTGTGCATAAAATCATATCTGAAAAAAAAAAACAACTTTCTACATTATAACTTAGTTTAAACAATTAGATATACAAAAAACTGAAAGACATTGCTTACACTACTTAACGAGATCGTTTCTTGTCATGAACAAATGAGATCTGTACTTCTGGACCCTACAGACCAGATCATAATGACAGCATCTGTTTAAACAGCTGTAGCCTGCTTTATTACTAGTCATCAATTTGAGCATTATAGGTATACTTTCAATATCAAACAAACAATATTTTTGGGAACATTAAAAATCTCTGTTCTCCAACTTTTAAATACATTTAAGCAAATACATAAACATCTTATGGTGGTTTTAAAGAGATTTTTGACACAAAGTATCATTTTTTGAAAAGACATACTTAGCAATATTAATGAAGAATCAACCAGAAGATTCTTGTTTCAATACTTACAAAAACACTGATATCAATCTAAAAATGAACCAATGATGCTGGTTATCAGATTATATAAAGACACAAAAGTGAACATTAGGTTACCACAGGAGATGGAAAGATTTACATGAAGATACTAAGAATTGAATTTCATAGTCTATCTACTAAATGAAAATCGGAGTGAAAGACTTCTATTGCACATCTCTGACAGTGAAAGGCTCTTGGAATCTAAACTTTTTACAAATCTATATAACCTTGCTATCATCTGGGATAAGTAATGGTTTTTATTTTTGTCATTTATGTGTACTACGTACTCGATGCATATCGTAACAATTCTGAGCTAGATGGGATCAGAGAGAAGAATTTCTATCTATTTTCTGTTCATAGCTTACATCAAGATTTACTCTTGGAAATTCCATTATTCATAGTATTGGTGTAGTTTTGTGACTCGCACCATCACCCGTTTCTTCTGACCTTATTTCAGTTCAGTGAAATGTTAACAGATATCACTGTCATCTGTAAGTAATGATAAATTTTATTTCAAATGATGTGGCCAATTAAATTAGTGGATTAATTTACATTATGTAAACGTATCAGAGAGTTTTACTCAAGACATGGCTAACAGTATATCAGACTAAGACATTTCCACCAAGCAAAATAATTTTAAACACAACATAAATCCTCTCTTTGTCAGTCTCTAGCAAAAATGGTGTTGGAAGACTATAAAACATGAACTTTATCAAAGATTTAGTGTTCATCACACTCTACAAAAATATATGTTTTTTCTATGATGTTCTTTACATATATTTAACATTGCAACACAGTCTAATAAACAATAACTACCTTCTGCTGAGGCCAAGAACTTTTCAAACCATCATCAACAGGTCATAGCTAACCGATACACAAAAAATTAAAAACAAAGCAAAATTTCAATTGCCCTGAACTCTGCAGTCAAATTTATAAAATATCTCCATGGTTTTTAACTCTAGATACAACTAATTTCTTTCCTCATATCTATAACAAAAATATACTCTGCCTAAGGTACCACAAAACTATTGAACAGATCTATCATAACTACTCTGTTGAGTGAAATCTGTACATTGATTAATCTCATTTGATTCAATTTGTCAACGCAATTAAAAAGAATTTTTAAAAAATACAGCATTAAACATTTAACTTTACAGTATTGCATATTATAACCAATTTTAAAAGGACAAACTTTATACTATTAAAATAAGCAGCAACTGTAAATGATTTGGCATAACAATAAAATCAATGCTATCTTAGAAAACTACCTATAACCTAGGAATTGGATAAGGTATTTTATTTCTTTTAATATTTAAAAGAGTTTAATCTGTAATGAACTATAAGTTTAATAACTTTCCAATCTACTCTGCTTCAAAACATTCTACATAACTGGACAAAGTTACCTCAATTTACATTCTCTATACTAATTACTACTCATTACTATATTTCAGTGTCATGAGCTTTCAATACAGTAGATTAAACTTCTAGCTTAATGACAACCCGAGAATTAGATATACTGCTTATAAAACAGTATACAGCCATCTGCTGATGACAATGCAGCATATCAGAAAGCTCAATTGCTTTGTTTATTTTTTCCCTAGTTACGATTAGAGCAGAATGGAATGTCATTAAGAATAAAAAATCATGTATAAAGAGCCAGTATATTGCCAACTGTATAACTAATCAGGAAGAAAAAATATTAAATCAGATTTATGTATGGGGCCTCTGTTTTGATAAACTCACAAAAACAAAGAATACTCAAAACGTAGGTCACTGAGAAATGGGCTTTACAGCCTTAGGTAAAGAGATTTTTATTTAACTTTTCATATATCGTTAGGGCATCAAAATTGCAAATTAAGGTTGAAGTTTGGTTTGAGAACATTTTGGGTGATAAAAGTTGTGGACAGAGGAATTAAAGAAATAAATTAACCTAACAGCCTGAGATGCAATGGTAGAATTCAAGTGTTAATTTGACAGGCTGCGACAAACCAGTCTGTTGATGCTGGTATGGACCAACTGCATATCAGTCAATTATGATATTTGCATGAAACAGAAAAAGATTTAAGTCATATATTAGAATTGAAAATCTGCAGTCTGGGATAAGGTTTTAAAAGTTTGAAACCCCAATTAACAGACTCAAAAAATCTGTGCTTTTTTCATAATGAAACTGTAAACATTAGTAATAACAGTTGAAATATGAAGTGAAGGAAGCCAATTCCATTTCCATACAAAATGCAGTTAAAAGGAAAGTTCACTGAATGCAGATTATGTTTAGCTTAACACTTTTCATACAGATGTTTACCAAAAATAATAGTGATCCACAAAAAATACCTGTAAGCAGGCAGAATGTTACCATAAAGTTAAATAATAAAAGGTTTTTGTGATGATCACAAATTAAAAAACAGTAGCAATTCATCCATAAGACTTTACAGACTTTATGAAACCTTTGCAATGATTTAAACAATGATATGAAAAGTAAACCCATCAGTAACTAAAACTGCAGACAAGAGAACTGCATTGCAGGAGGACAAAAAATAATAAGCATAAATACAGGTACATTTTTATTCATGAGAGAAAGAAATGATGCACATGACAGGGTCAAAAGTAGTGCCAACACAAAAACCTCTCATGTAATTTATATAATAAGTCTTTTTATTACTATTCTCATCATTGTGTTAATGTAATCAAATTACAGATTTTTTTTTAATGAAGAAGAGAAAGACTTGCTTGAAATTGAATTTATGTTCTCTAAAAGAAACCTAGAACAATGACTTTTTGGAAAACCTAAGAGTAAATCATTTTAGGTGTGGAGTGTTGTAATATACAGTCAATCCTGTAAAAATAACTTGTAATAGATGAGCAAGGTTTCAAAAAGGAGGAATGGACGATGGTAGTGCCGATTAAATCAAAGGGTATTCCTTTAATCACTTCATATTCAAAGGAAACCCAGACCAATGTTACAAGTATTAAATTATTTCTGTATCTAGCTTTGAAGACTTTTTAGACACAGATAAAAGTTTTATCATCAAAGATGTTATCCGTCATTTCCACTATAGAAGTACAAACATAAATCTATGCAGACTAAAACACAAGAAATAATTAAAACCACTGAACAAAGTTGCACATCGCTCAACATAGTTAACTGGTGGAATGTGAACGTTTCCGCTTCCAACAATCAGGATGACGTCTCTTCTGTTCTTGTGCCAGAATACGTGCTTTATCAACAAACTTTTGGCGTTCTTCAGCAGGCATGCCACGCCATGCCTCCCCCAACAAAACACTGATTGCTCTGCAAGAAAAAGTTCCAATTTAAGATTATTTCACAAACATAAGAAGTTACAGAGTATAACCCAACAGCAACAGCTTTAACCCTTCAATATATATATGTATTCATACTAATAACAATAATTTTGACAAGAAATTCTCAGGCTGTGTGAGTTTTGAAACACAGATTATTACAATTCTCATCTCACTGTGATCTTTTCCATAAAAACATTCTGTGTTTCAAACTGATGTGGCTAGAACTTCTTTTGAAAACTTACAGTCACAAATTAAACACTTTCTATAAATTTTTGTTAGAGGTTAAGCAAACAATCTATTCACTATAATCTGTCTAAACAAGACTGATAGCTAATTTCATGCAGTACTACTGTTAACATTCATTGAGACACTACGTATATTGAATGCAGCAATACAGTAAAGTAACTATAATCTTTTTCACCAAACTGATTCAGAATTTATAAATAAAATATAATTTTTCAACCCTAACAGAAAACAAATTTGGATTTTTATAGTTTTCATAAAAGGTTAATTATGTTTGAAGTCTTTCAGGTGAAGTCTTACCTACAACAATTACTCTATGTCTACATGCTAGAGTGAGTGATGATATAGGAAATAAGTTTCCATCATGCGATAATCTATACCTATAAAACGAAAACCGGATATATTTGTTGTATAAAAACTCGGAAACTATGCAGCAGATTTCGATGGGGTTTTCACTGTTTTAAAGCTTAGAATCTTAATTCTCTTGTCTGGTATGTCTTATGTTTCAACGTTAAATAATGTAGAAGCATTAAATGAAATTCTGAACGTATGGTGAGGAATATCACAGGAGGAATCACCAGATGCCGCATTCTTCCCACTAAACACACAGCTACAATACAATATCTCTGACCATAGCCTTTAATGAACAATTTACAATAATAACCATTTTTTCATACTCCACACTGAACAAAACTTGAAATAATATGTTTAGTTTTTAAACGCATCGATGGCCTATTGAATGTGAGGAATTAATAACGAGAAATCAGTAGAGATTTTCTTTGGCCATGATTTGTGGCAAAATCTTTGACTATGAGCTTTAGTAATTGTCTCTGATATCAATCTTAGTGTTCTGTTAATAATAAAACCAATTATTTACGATAATAATTTTCTGGATAAAGTACGTTCATACAGGTAATTAATTCGTACGCTGATGGTTTTTTTTTTTTTTATCATTTGAAGTTTGTATTCAACCTTTAGTGTTAGGAATAATAACGGCATCAGGTGTTTGGAGCTGTTAGAGTCATTCCGTTCGATTTTCTTCTGCTTCAAACTGCATTTCAACTTGACCACAACTGGTAGAAAGTAAACAAAACACCCTTTATACATGTCCAGCGTGTAGTGCCTTGCGACTGTCAAATTTTTTTCTGGTCCAGGTTGCATTTCAAACTAACCACCTCAATTTAGAGATTCTCAATAACAAAGCAAGTTATCCTAATATTTTACTCTTCTCTCTTGTTTCAACAAGTTAGATAAGAATACATCGTCGATTTGGCATATTCCAAATTTTTTTTCACGTCCAGGCCGCATTTCATACTACTGTGAAATAAGTTTAATCAATATATATATATTAAAAAAAATTCTTAAATTTTCATTTGTCTTGTGGTATTACATAGGAATCCTCATGGAATTGCAATGTCATAATTAATACGTGTGCTGATAGTTATTTTTATCATTAGAAGTATGTATTAAACCTTTAGTGTTGAGAATAATAACGGCTTATGACAACAGTTGTTGTCGTTTTTTTTTATTTTTACGTTGGTGTTTTATTGCTATTAAGCTGCAAATCTGCGCTATACGCGCGTGTTTCTGACGTAATTTAGCTTTTATTCATTTTATATTTTATCGCATTGTTTAGTAATGCAATGGCTTTTAACATAAACAGAAGCTTATGTTATGTCCTTACTGTTGGAAAGTAAACTATTATGACAACTGAACGTTTTTTGGCATTACATTCTGTGCTATACATTAGAGTTTCTGACATAATCTAGCTTTTATTAATTTCATAATTTATTGAATTGTTTAGTAATGCAGGTTTCACGTCAACCGTTGTGCTGCAATTTGATGATGGATTATTATATAACTCAATGAGACAGATAGAAAGTAAAAAGATACACATCTCGCTTAGCTCTTGAGATATCGAAAGTCAAAAATTATTTATAGGTATAGTTTCTTTTACTTTTAACAATGATTTTCTTCTGCTTCAAACTGCATTTCAACTTGACCACAACCGCTAGAAAGAAAACAAAACTCCCATTGTACATGTCCAGGTTGTAGTACCTTGTGACTGGATTTTTTTTGGTCCAGGTTGTATTTCAAACTATCAACCTCAATTTAGAGATATATTATCCCAAGGACAAAGCAATATTTTACATTTCACTTTCAATGTGTCTTGTCAAGTTAGATAAGAATCCATCATCTGGTTTAACGAGAAGTGTAAACGAGATATATGGATAAAATCTTCAATTTTGTTTTGTTTTGTGGTGTTACGTAAGAATACATCAACAAATTGCAACGCCACAGTTAAAAGATTTTTTCATAAAAGAGTATTCACATGTTTCTGGTTTGGACAAATACTGTTATAGTAGTAAATCAACATGGATTTTTGATTCCTTGTGAAGAAAGTTTAAATTTGTTCTTACGATCCGATGGTAATTTCAACATTTCTGAGATACAAAAACTTAACTCAAATGGCAAAAATACTCTGTTAGGTGAAAAATGGGGTGTAGAGAAATTAAATCAAACTATAAAGCGAGCTTGATGGGTGAACGGTAGCGCTCAAGCCTTGCACTCGAGAACACCTGTATTCAAATCCCCATCCGCCCATCCAGTTTTCGGTTTTACGTGGTTTCACAAGCAAAATACTCAGGATGTGATGCATACCTCTTGGGTCCGGAGCTCAACATTAAATTTTTCCTCACTTAAAAGCTTATCTATATCTATAAAACGAAAACCGGATAAATTTGTCTTATAAAAACTCGGAAACTATGAAGCGGATTTCGCAGGAGTTTTCACCTTTTTAAAGCTTAGAATCTCAATTCAGTTTGGCGTCTTATGTTTCAACGTTAAATAACGCAGGAGCATTAAATGAAATTCTGAACGCATGATGACGAATTCCAAAGTTGGAAGGATCAGATCTTGCATACTTCGCACTAAAATACAACTACGTCTCTGACCATAGCCTTTAATGAAAGCAATAAGATAACTTTACAATAATAAGTATTTTGCACACTAAACAAAACTTGAAGTATTCTTTCCTATATTTCGGGATATTCAATTTTTAAACGCCATAGATAACCGAAGAAACAACAGATTTTTTTTTTAAGCACGATCTCTGGACAATGTCTCTGGTTATTGTCAATAGTATTCTGTTTACGATGATACTATTCTGGATTCACATTCAATATTTGTATAAAAGGATGAATCTGCGGAGTTAAAGTATCTGGCATTTCGAGCAAAAAGTATATTCACTTCACAATTGAATCAAATGTGAGTTTCCAGCATAATCTAGCAGTTTTCAGTAATCTAATAATGCAATTTCTTAACCAAATTAATGAAGCTTGATATACATGAATCTTTTCAGACAAACGAAAATAGTGTGCGTTCAAATAAACTTCAACCCACTCGCTTCTTGGTAGGGGGCGAATGAATCTAGGTTTGCTTTATTTACGAAAAAAGTTGGTGCGAATTTTATGAAATTTTGAGCAAATGTTTCTCATTGCGGGAATAAAAATAGGGCATGGGTAAATCTACGCCAACTATACTGGGCCATAAAAGAGAAGGATAATTATAACAAGATAATAGTTCACTAAGCACAGAAATAATTTAGAGAAAGGTTTAGTATGTGGGACATGTACCATGGAAGAGAAAAAACTGATACAGTTAAAACAGATACTATAAATGGGGAAGAGCTTTATGAATACCTAAATTCAACAATAAAAAGGACGGGGAAAACAACTCATCACTCACCAAAGTTGTAGAGTGGAGGACTGTGACAAACATGCAAAACACGAGGTGAACAGAATTGTACAATATTTCAGTTTATAACCTCACTCACGAGCAGATAAATGGACTATCTAACAAGGGAATAATACCAATACTCGATTATATTTGTATTAGTAGTCATGAATGTTGGTTACTCTTAGATGATGGTTTAGTTGTCCTGGTGACTCAGTAACAGGCATGGAATCATTAATAACGCTAGCATGTGGGATGTGTATGAATTGTTACAAACAAAAAATGGTAACAGCTAAAAAAGAATTTTCATTCTTTGGAGACACTTCTCAGATGTAGTTCGGTGAAGGAACAAGATAAAGGACAATATTAGAGTTTTAATTTGTCAAAATATAAAAGTCTACATTTTATCATTAATGTGGGGGACAATCCAAAGAGAAATAAATTGAACCATACATTCCCCATGACAGCCGTATCCATCAACATCTTTGTTATCTGACATAAATCAGACAAAGCCATAAATCCGACAACGAGACTTATCAAGTAACTAGTTTGGCCATGGAGAACAGGGTGGGGGAAGTAAAGGAGGTGAGGGTAAACTAATGTGAAGTGGAACTATCGATAACTCTTGGAAATACATATAGCAGTTAGCCTAAGTATTAATTATTCTCAAACAAAAGTTATGCCTAACGAATAGGCCACAGTGGGGTATGTAAAAATAAACAGTATGTCTTTAGAAAATGTCAGTGAGTACATTTAGTTTGGCCAACTTGTAAATATGAGAGGAGGTGTGAGACCATTTTTTTTTTCACGTCAAGATGGGGTGGTTAACTTTCGGGAGGCATTCAATTATCCTCAAATCCAAAGAAAATAGTTTATGACCAGTTCATTCTTGCTGTGCTGACTTAGGTTTACGAGACCTGGATACTAATGAACTTATGAAAAGAAAACTTAGAATGTCCCAAAGCTCTATGAAAAGATCAATGCTAGGTTTAACTAGAAAAGACAAGGAGAGAGCAACCAATATTAGATCAGTTACGAAAGTAACAGACATTTTGGAGAAGACAGCCTGCTTGAAGTGGGAATGGGCCGGCCATGTTGTTCGGACGAAAGATGGACAAAAACATTAGAGCCCAAGAGATCATCAGATATGAAACGTCGACCACCAAACTGATGGGACAAGGACATACACAGTGTTGCTAGAGTTAACTGGCAGAGGATTGCTCAAGACTGTTCTACCTGGAGAAGACTGTTAGAGCCCTATTTGAACTGATAACTCAATGAGGTCAGTTTATTTACAATTTAACCGGCTGGTGATGATATATCACAGGCACCTCACCTATATACTTATGAAAAGCTTAAATTTTAATAATGCATAAATAAAAGGGCAATAGAATAAAAAAAGGAATAAAAATGCCAAAAATGAAGGAAAAGCTGTTAATAAATAACGAATAACTGATGGGCTTATTGGCTGGGTCTTATTGGAGACTGAGACCAGGTTTTGTCTGGTATCCAGAGATATTTTGAACGGCTAGTTCCCAATTATGGATGGGAAAGAAGAGGACAGAAATATTAAACTACTATTTTGGAGAAATTGATAGAGATGCACAAATAGTAGGAAAATATCAGAGCAGAAGTAATGTGATGGAATTAAAAATGACTAGGGAATTAAAAATCATTTTTTTTAATTACAGCTTTATGCCTCATCAACGTCGAGGTCATTAAAGGCGGGATGGGAGTGGGGACAAGGAAAAGGAAGGAATTCGGCCATGACCTTTTGAAGGAAGCATCCCAGCATTCACCTGGAGTGATCTGGGGAAGCTATGGAAAACCCAAATCTGGATGCCCGGATGGGGATTCGAACCAACGTCCTCCCGAATGCGAGGCCAGAGCGCTTACCGCTCACCCACCACACTCAGTAAAAATCAATTCTGGAGATTTAATGAGAACCGAGTTGGTCAAAAATATATGGCATAATTAATATTATCAAACAATGGAGTGAAAGAACTGCCAGAAGGTGATATTCATATTGAAAGGAAAGGTAAATTATACGCAACACTCACCAAACTTGAAGGGAGATCAAACTTTGGTGAGTGCTGAAGGGAATTTATCTTTCCTTTTCACATAATAATATAAATGTTATACCATACCTAATAACATCTTTTAGGTGGAGTCTACCAGTTTATACAAGTGTGTTGGAAACTTAGTATAGTTCGGTAGAATTCCAATTATCCGGAACAATTGGGACTGGAACCCATTCAGATATTCGGATTTTTTCCAAAAAGGGTCTATTTTAATTAACTGCGGTATGTATGTTAAAAATGGGTGAAAAAAACTATTTTTAAAGAAAAAGAGTTTTTAATTAATTAAATTAAAAGGCAATGCTTTTATATGTTAAGCGCACTTATAATTGCTGTACATTAGTACAGTATGTATGTATCGTACTGTAAATAAAAGTCATTGCTTACTGAACATCTCGGTCAAAGTTAGATGTTTTTCTGTATTCATCCATTTTTGCCACACATCCGCTTGACAGTGAGAAGCTGCATGTGGTCACCCTTGGGCTGATGCTCCATCCACTTCAACGCAGTTTCAGGGCTGGCAAACACTTGACTAGTTGAGGCCTGCTTCAACTTCGAGATTAAGATCATCATCTTCTCACACACTTTCAATAAATTCATCATCATTTAGAATTTCATACCAAGGGTCTGACAAATCATACACTACCCACTCTCCTATATCCTCAGAACTAACGCCTGAATATCCAGGAATTTTCAGAAGAATGTTTCTGAATTCCTCAAATGGCTTGTCATCCCCTTCTTCTCCTGTCTCTTATCTTTCCTTTTCTTGAGTTTCTTTTTTCTTTTTCTCTTTTTCCTTCTCTTCTTCAGTTGATATGCCTTTCAACTTGTTCCACACACGTCTTAATGTGATTGCCTTAATCAATTCAGATAATCAGCGATTCCGATAGTCGGAGATCGGATAATTGGAGTTCTACTGTAGTACTAGTTCATAAAGGAGAGGGATAAACTACAGATAATTAATCTGACTGTAATGGAACAGTTTCCTAGGCATGTGGAAAACTTATAGTGGTATCGCACCATAAAGGAAAGCAGGTTGTAATGTAAACAAACAGGAATAAACAAAGTTTGAATGGTGCAACATTATAATAACTGTGAATAGGATCTAATAATAATCATTGTAATAAAAGTTTTGAACCTTTAAAGCATCTTAAAAGAAATATATTGAACATTTTAAATATGACAATAGAAGGGTTCATTATTAATTGTAAGAAAAACAAATTAAGCATGGGAAAAGTGAACATAAGGTAGCAAAAGTAGAGAACAGAAAGAACTAGCATCACTTTTAACAGGAAAGTAAAGAATTTTATATATATTAGTGATTTTCCACAGTAACAGAAGAACACAATGGAAAAGAAACAAGAATAATTTTCTTAGTCCAACACGAAATAGAACCATATAATATTTGAGTAAAAGGAGAAAGCTCAAATAATAAAATATTAGATTAGAAAATTTGAGAAGTAAATAGTTTAATTGAAATTTAGAAAAGTACGGAGGAAATAGTCCCTCCACTAACAAACAAATTCATTTAATACCCAAAATAAACCCTTAATTCAGCAGTAAATAAGGAAAGTGTTTCAAATTAGAATACAAAATAACTGATTTTAAGAAGACAAAAAATAGGTTCACAAATTGAGTGGTTTGGAGGTTATGTGTTGTATATCAATGTGGCCAAGTGAATGAGCAAGGAGGAATACAACATGTCTAGGCTGAGCAGGCTGTGGTTAGCACTTTTTAGAACTTGGAACATGTGGTAGTCATTTAAGTGAACTACACAATGTATCAGAAAACAGGATGTGGAATAACTCGGTGTTTGTGTGTACATTTTAGTGAATTTATAAGTCAAAAAGCTAGACTAAATATGGTTTGGGGAAACTTTAGGAACTTTTCATTTCGTTGGGGGTTGAATCAACTGATTGTTGATTGAATAATTTTTTTTACTTATGGCTTTACGCCTTGTCGACGTCGAGGTCATTAGAGGCGGGATGGGATTTGGGACAAGGAATGTGAAGGAATTCAGCCATGGCCTTTTGAAGGAAGCATCCCGGCATTCGACTGGCGTGATTTCGGGAAACCATGATAAAACCAAATTTGGATGCCCCGACAGGGATTCGAACCTGCGCTCTCCCGAATGCAAGGCCAGAACGTTAACCGTTCACCCACCATGCTTGGTTTGGATGAACAGAGACTCTGTTGCTATCAGTGGAACCTGCAATCTTTGATACAGATCGGAGCCAATATATAAGTGAAACTTTGTAACTGATACCAGAAACATAAACTTAAAGACATATGCAGTTCCATGATGATTTATGGTTTCATTTCATAGCTTACTATTATGGATCAACTCCCTTGTTTGTGGCTATTTCTCGTTCATAGGGTAGCAACCAAAATAAAGTGATATTGAACAAATTCTACAGAGTAAGGTGAACTTGCATACATGGTATTGGCAGCAAAACAAAACCCATGGTCAGAGTTAGAGGTTAAGCCTGCTGCTATAAACAACCTCTATAGCACTGAGTTACACTTCTATATGATCTCAATGGTAGACAAGTTAATGAAGTGTTTGTCATCCATCAGAAGATGGTTTGTATATTAGCTTTGAGAGGTTATTCATGTCAATCACAGTTGGTGGGTTATGGTCAAAATATTTCAGATACAATGTGCAGTGAGAACTAGTTGATAGTGTGCCATTGAATCTTTTCAAGGCATTCGACAAAGTGACACTCCAAATGGTTGTGAATAAACTAAGTCCAATGGACTGATATGTTGCACCTTCATTTTATTTTTGTTTGTATTTAATCCAACTTTTCTCCATTCAATTTAACTTTTTTCCAACCGGTATCCATTTCTGTAAATAGCTCTTCTAAGCATGATTTCATTATTCTATTGAATTACCTTTTTTTATATAAATCATCATAATCAGCTCTTTTTTAAATCCACAAATGCAATAGATTTATCCCACTGTTTCTGTCTGTTTGTGATGATCATGTGGTTATATTATGCAAGTATATTAATATGCATACTCCTTGAGATTGGGTTACATTCGTGTTCCTTTTGTTTTGAGATGATGTTGGTTGCCAGGAGCGACATGTTTAATGCCTATATGGTAGAGGCGTTATACTAAGTTCGCGAGTTGGATATGTGGATTGAGAAATATTAATATGAGAAGTCCGATTTAAAGATTATCGGCCGTATTTTCAACTGGTGTTGGTGGAAGTTGTTAAACCATTAACGGAATAAATAAAAGTTTTACCAGAACAATTAATGACTTATGCATCGGTTCATACGTAGATGTTAGCTATATAAAAATATAAGATAAAGGTGAAAAGTGGAAACTACATACATAAGTAAGCAAGAATAAATCACCACATGTTCTAACATCTAAGATAATTCATATTAAACAGATTGCTTGCTTGTCAATGTAGATAACGTGACAGTAGTAATGACAACCTGAAGTATTTAGAGTAGGCACTTTAACGTTTTACGAGATACTTTGAACACAATATCATGCAAGAAATTGCAGAGCGTTTGCCAATCTGTAGGACTTGGATTCACAAAATGTTTCCAATGTGTCTTGTTAACTGCACTTCAGATGACCAAATTCAGTTTGCAGTTGAGGGCTATGGAACAGAGCATCAAAGATTCCACAAAATAAGCAATATTGAATTACATAAAATGAAGATGTTACCTGTATTATATTTTTGTACTGAAAGTACCTAATTTCACTAATAATTAAATAACATACATCTTGTGTTATTTGAAGAACCACATGACAGTTCCAATTTACTGCACATTCTGCTTTTGCTACAGCTCAACCTATCCTAGTAATCTTGCTATGAAAGATACCGACATTTTATTGTGGAATCTGAACCACAAAAATCCAGCCCTTTTTATATGAATGAAGAAAAATTTTGCTAGAGCTGGAGGTCCATTCAAACTAGGAACCTCTTGATCTTAAACCAGACACCTTAAAAATTGTGTCAAAATATAGCTCTCATGCACTAATAATACTGTTGACAAAAAGTGGTAGATGATTTAAGCAATGGTATTAAAAATCATGGAAAATCTAGGCCATCTTATTATCAGAAGATATTTGAGATGATAACAGTTCCAGCTATTAGTTTCAGGATAAGCAGTACCATTTATTCGATTGGAACTATAGGCTGGTAAAGCCTCAAAGATTCCACTCATGTAGGATGTGATAGGACAGTAAAATTATGATTCATCCAAGCAACTCTGCCATAGATACTGTTGCCACACCATTGTGAATGCAATCTGGTCCCTGGGCAATGTGACTTTCTGATCAAGGCAAGGAAATTCCAAACATTAGAGAAATATGTGGAACTGTAAAGAAAACTTGAAGAAGCAAAATGTGATGACCAACACTTTTTTCGGGAGGGAAACCTTTTAAACAATTTGAATTTCTAAGTCATTATTGTATGGTAATTTCCTAGTCCTTTTCTTTGATAACTTGGCAGAGATGTGACAAATAAAGATAAAAAACATTATATGCATTGCTTAAAAAACAAAATGTGGATCATAAAATTTATATAAAGGAATATGATGGTTTTTATTACATTACATAATGAATAACTGATACTGTCAACTGGGTTGAGATTGGTCCTGCAGTGGGACTTTGTTCCATTAGCGATAGTTTCAAGCATTTTTTTTAGTGAAATCATTGGGGAATTCTGGCACAGCATAGTTTAATATTATTATTATTATTATTTTTACACCACACGTACAGCTTTGTTTTAATACAATTTTTTCAGTAGGAACAACATCTGAGAACTTTTGCAGATGTAAATATCAAAATAAGTATAGGTAAAGGCTCTTGTTGCTGTTTTTACCTGGTGACAGGGTTTTTATAGGTTGCACCTTCCAACCCTATTTTTTTTTACTTATGGCTTTACACCTCATCGATATTGAGGCCATTAGAGGCGGGATGGGACAAGGGACAAGGAACGGGAAGGAATTTGGCCATGGCCTTTTTGAAGGAAGCATCCTGACATTTGGGGAAACCGTGGAAAACCCAAATCTGGATGCCTGGACGGAGACTCGGACCGCCGTCCTCCCGAATGGGAGGCCAGAGCGTTAACTGCTCACCCACCATGCTCGGTATGCCTATTGTAGCCTGCCTTAACCTGAATCTGTAATACTACCAGGGGACCTACATTTTTACATGGAATTCGAATTATGGCAGTGTTCTGGTGATGTTCACATTTCACAGCAAGTGGTTCCAGAAGTGAAGGTCGCTTTAAGGGTCTTTGAAAAATCCAGTAATGACTGGGATTTGAACTTGAGCCCTTTCGATATCCAGTCAGACACCTTAACCACTGAGCAATCAGGCTACTCCACAACATAAGTGGTAAAAATCTGCTAAGTAGACATAAATAAGTGAACCAGGTAATTTTGTGGTTAGAAAGCATGACTCTGTATCTGGAGCACCGTCACACCAATTTGCGACAGCTACTTTAAAAAAAAAAATTGACAAACTTAGTTCATGAATAGATTCAAAGGACACTATGACTTTATTAGTCAGAATTTTGTAAACTGAAATGTATTACCTCCTTGTTTCCATTCATAATGCCCAGAAAAAGCAAACTCATCATCACATATTTTCTTTGGGCTATTCAGCTCTAATACTGGAAAAGTGATAGCTAATTGGAAAAAATTGGGAAAAGTTGGAAATGGTCCACAAAAGAAGATTCACTATGCTATAAATTGGAGAGCATAATCCATAAAATAGCACCTCCTGTACTGTTAAGTATGTTGGGGTTCTTCAGCATTCCAGAATTAATCATGAATTATTTTGTTTAGGATTTAATGACAATCTAACATGGAATACTTTGAAGATTTTGTTATTAAAATTGTCCCATATTCATTTATTGAGAGCAATTATCTTATTATGAACAAGTATTCACCATTTGTATTTTCAGACTTTCATTTTGCCACTTTTACCGCTTTGTATTTTTAGTGCAATAAATTACTGTAGTTGAATTTTCTTTGAGTGTATCCAACTTTACCTGGGGTTCAGGTGACGCTAGTCCACAGCAGAATAGCCACCTAAAAGTACAGTATTCACAATGTGGACCATTATCATTTCAAGTCTGGGTAAGCTAGTTCCACTTCTTTCAGACCATTTGTCTCACAATAGTTCGTAACACACAACTGATTTTATCTAAGATTCCAAAGTCAATTTCAACAGTCAAAACACTGTTTATTCTTTTAGTAACTACATTCTGTTGTTTTAATTAATTCAGTATCTTATAATCTAATTCGTTAGGATTATTGTTAATGAACAATTTTAATTGTATATTATAATTGTATAATACTTCTAGTAAACATAAATATTGTAGTATTTTTAAATCTGTCACAAAACAATTTAGTTAGAAATGACTAAAAACAGGATTAATTAGTTTAAAACAATGAATTACCCCCATTTTTAGTGTCAGTGACCAATTTTCTTTATGCCTTGTCATCTCAGGCAATTTTATCTGCCACTTAATTAATTGAGTTTTAATAAATAACTATAAATACAGGAAGCTGAAAATTGAGGGAAAAGATGGTAATCAATGGTTGCCAAGTCTAGATGAAGTTCCAACTAAAGTTTTGTAGAAGAGCGATGGTTTGACATGGGATGTGTGGGTGAGCATTGTGGTGGAGAATGCTTATGCCATTGCTCATTTCTCTTCTTCATTTTTGAATTGCCTATCCAAGTTCCTTTAAGGTTGCATGAAATGGCAATTATGTAGAAAAATAGAGCACTGTGCATTTTTAAAATATATATTATAGAGAATAAGCAGGTTTTGTACCTCTAAATAGCTTGGGAGACCAACTTTTGGGATTGACCTCATATATTTTGAATTAAATTTATATGGATAATGAAAACAAAGAAACTGCCGTTGGGCACTAAAAATAAGATAGGAAAGGGAAACATGACCCATCACCTACCACAAATGAAGGCAGGAACACACAAAAACAAAATAAATTGCACGTATTCCACATGAATAAGGTTTCTCACCAAAATATGTGCTATTTGTTTTGTTTTTGTGTTTTTTACATTTTCATCCCACCCTTGTGCCTTCATCTGTGGTAAGTGACGGGTCATCTTTCCCTTTCCTATCTTATTTTTAATTACAATTATAGTATATACAACTGTTGAGAATATTTAAATCTAAAATTTTAGCCCTTATTTAATTAAAAATATCTAAATTTTAGAGATTTATTTACTTTAAAACACAAAAATAATCATTATGATATTTATACTAATATTATAAATTGACTAACATTGTCTGTTTGCTAGGTTTTTTTTTTTTTTTTTTTTTTTTTTTTTTTACAGCTTAGCATCTAACCACTCGATTTTAAAAGGTCAATACTATATACAATTAGGAAAGACATACTGTAGATACTTTTTTCCGGGTAAATAAGCATATTTTGTCAAGAAATTTTGAATACTAAGTGAATGGCAACAGACAAATGGGTAGCATTTATAAGTCTGTTATTTTTTATTGGTGAGTGGTCTGGCGACTCAGTGGTTAAGGCTTGTGTTTTCATAAGTTTGGTGTCTGATCTCTGGTTCAGATTCCGGTGGGGTCAGGAGTTATTATGAGCTGTGATTGATCATATGAGCCATGAAAGTAGTTTTGTGGTTTATTTTCCACATTAAACTGTAGTTCCAGCCATGACAGAGGCAGAATGTATGTAAAACCGAAATTCCGTCACATAGGCAGTCAAAATATCCTTCAGAATCTGTTGACCAACAATGCCATATGTGTTTCTTTCTTTTTATGTTATATTGGTTGCTCAGCCTTTATTTCTCTCACAGTCAGTTTGGGTATGTTCTGTTCATAAAATTCATGTATGTGCACAAACGGTTTCAGGATCAAAAAAAAATGAAAGCAGAAATAACTAAAAAATTATGTCACAAGTACAAGGTGAAATAGTAGAATATCCATTAGTGGTCTAGTCATAGATGTGTGAACAAAGGCTTTCCCGGCATGTTGCTGAAATATAATCTTCACAGGTTTGCTGCCGGATGATGCTGATGACAGGTAACCAGAGCATCAATGTATCTTATAAAGCTTTGTGCTTCTTTGCCTTCCCACTACCCCACTCTATCATTCCCACTGGCTGCGGCTCCATATTCAGTCTGTCACACAATGATCCAACTGTGAGCCAGTTATTATGATTTATTTTATAGCAGTGCCTCACCAACGTTTGGTTTGAAATGTGGTTGTCTCTAAGAATAGACAAAACCAGTTTCCATTTATTATGTATCCACAGATGTGTGTCTCTGTTAATCAGGTCATTATTCAGCCGTGTTTCTATGGCTTCTTTAATAATGGAGTCCCAAAAGAATGGACACTTTGCCAGTACTTTCACATTCCAGTCCATTTTGTGGCCATTTTCAATTAAAGATGGATGGTAATACAATTAAAACCAAGTTAGTGCCTGGTATCCAGTATGTACTGGTAATCCAGCTGATACTCCGGGTTCTGAGGAGCTGCTGTTGGAAGGGAGGACTCTGGTAATAGAAACAGAAATTGTGATTATTGCTGTTTGAGTTCAATGGCATGTGCATCAACATAATAATCAGGATTTATTTATTTATGTGACCAGGCACAACTATTACCGTATGAACTACAAGTTTGAGAGAAATCATAATTAATACAATCTAAGGAAACAAACCTAACATACAATACAACAATATTACAACACACAAGTATACAAATATAATTAGGATTTTTGGTGAATAGCCCTCATCCGTAACCATTCCTTCTAATGGATAAATGATTAATAGAAAGACCTGTGGGAAAAAATCTCAGCTTTGCAAGTTAATTCACATATGACCAGGTAAATTATAGAGTTGGCACATCCTCTGATAAGCTCTCATGGTGGAAGCAATTCTGTCTTACAGCCCAATCTATTTGAAGGATAGCAATGATGGGATTTCATTAGTGAAATAGGAATTAAAAGTTTGGTCCGTTTAAGAGGCCTAACAGTCACACATCATGTTACATTATAAATATAAAAATGAGTGGCTGTGTCGACCGCAAGGCTTGTGCGAGCTCAGCCACTTACTTCTTTTAACTTGACAAAGGGTTTAACCCTAAATATTGTTTTCTATGTTTGTGTGTTCTGGTTGTATTTTATCTGTTCTTTCAATATAAATATAAAAATGAAATAGAAAAGTATTTTATGCATACGAAATATAAATTTTGATTATAAGATATTAATTGTATGTTTTGGAGAAACTCTGACAGTACAGATAAAATGAGATGCTGGTCAAGGAGAAGATATAATTGAATTGTATGGGGAAACTGAATTGAATTGTATGTAGATAATGAATTGAATTATATGGAGAGATCAGTCTGACTAATATATGATTGCAGATAAAATCGGATTATGCCTGTCAGAAAACAAAAGTAGTCGACTTAGGAATAATATTTACATCTGTGGCAAGAGAGAATATTGTTTGCATTGTAGTTGTATTGTATTAATTTCATAGTGTTATGTAAATGATGAAATGAGCAGTTCAATATACAAAATATTACAAATAGACATTACAGTGTTTTTTTCTGAAGGAAGAAAATAATAATAGATTCCAGATACAGTTCTACTTCAGATTTTAAAAAAAAAGAGAATAGGGAATTATTACTGGATGACTGGTAAAGAGATCCATTTGTGTGACAAAAGATGGCAAAAATGTAATCCTACCTAATACAAACCCTTAAGGAGTGCGATAGAGGTAATATGCATTAATATAGACTTTAACTTAAAAGACAATTCAAGAAGTAAACTTATTTATAGACATTGTTTAAACACAAAGCTGAGATCTGAGTAGTGATTATTAGCATAAAAGGGAATTGAAAAAGTTTGAAGTAGTACTGAACATAAAAACTTTTCACACCAGGAATTTCATCACCACCACGAAATGTGTCTACCGAAGCTCGTTCTCAGAGGGTTAAGGAGGATGTTGGGAAGAAGCAATCCCTTTTAACCTAAGTCTGAAAGAAATATCATAAGACGTGATTGATTAATTTGAAGCCTGGCTAAATCTTTGCAGCAATACCTGGATTGTGATTGAATTTAATAGTGTGTAGTTGTTAATGGGCTGTATTCAATTATTTTCTACAGATACAAATACTGAGATGACAAATAAGGAATAAGCATGGATGTGGCAGTGTGATCAAATCAAAATCATAGTATGGTAGTGTGATGTAACAAGAAATTTTTTGAAGCCATAATTAGGAACATTAAGAAGTATTATTAATTAGGATAAGGATAGGATTAAGTAATTCCAATTAGTTAGCGAGAGTGAGGCGGAAAGATTTTTTTTTTAGTTCTAAGATTTTCAAATGGCTACAGATACTGTCATGACGGCTCAGCCATGCTGGAGAAGTTCGGACACCTTGCTTCTGCCCAGAGTTTGGCAGGGACAGGATGGTGTTGTAGGTACCCCACAAACACAAAAGTTACCTCTCTAGTGGGGTAACATCGGTGGAACTCTGTGTTCCCTCCCATTTGGCAGAGATGGTCCTCCTACCAACGGGGAAGTAAGAATCCAATGTTGGCAGAACTCCCCCCCAAAAGAAGATCAGCCCACCCTGAATACCGTTATGTGGATATTATATAAGGCCTCACAATGGGACCAGAGGCTCTCAGTCTTGACCAGGTTTGTCCAGTGCTACACGGTGGTAGTTTGTGATGTCGCTCCAAGAGGGTTCATGATGTAAGCCCATATTATGTTCTGTTTCTCTCTCTCTGTCTTTGTATCTGCCATACATCACTCTCACTCACAGTTTGTAAAGTAAATTAAGTATATGAAGAAGGAAGTTGTAATTGTCTTATCAAGACGTTGATTAGTGGATTCAATATACAGGGTGTCCACAAAGGAATATCGGGGTTTTAATGCTTTATAAGATTTATTACATTATCCTTACAGTTATAAATGATATGTCAAATGAAAGAGCAACTCAAACAGTTTTGTTCGTTGGCACTAGTGCGCATGTGCGTGAAATGTTTCCGCTGCGATCCGCTAGAATGTGGTAGTAGCAAAGATGGCGACTAGTGAAGAGAAAGCGTTTTGTGTTTTACAGTTTGCAAAGACTGAATCTGTAGTTACTGTGCAGCGTGCGTTCCGCATTAAGTTCGGGCGTGATCCTCCAAGTGACAATAACATCCGTAGAGGGTATCATCAGTTTGAAGATACAGGCTGCCTTTGTAAAGGGAAGAGTGCGGGACGACCAAGAGTTAGCAAAGAGACTGTTGAGCGAGTGATAGAGTTGTTCACTCGTAGCCCAAAGAAATCTGTTCGGAAGGCTAGTCGCGAATTAGAAATTTCTAAGTCGACTGTTTGGAAAGTTTTAAGGAAACGCTTGCAACTACGTCCTTACTGTTTACAGTTGTTACAGGCTCTAAAGCCTGAAGACCATGGTTTACGTGCCAAATTCGCTAACGAAATGTTGTTACATGACGAAGATTTTCTACATCATGTTGTCTTCAGTGATGAATCGACCTTTCACCTCAGTGGACATGTTAACACTCATAATGTGCGGATCTAGGGCTCAGAAAATCCTCAAGAGATCGTACAAGTGCAAGGAGACTCCCCTAAAATCAATGTTTTTTGTGCCGTATCCCGGCGGAAAGTTTACGGACCTTTCTTTTTTTATGAACCGACTGTAACTGGTTCTTCTTACCTTGATACACTAGAGCAATGGCTCTTCCCTCAGTTGGAACAATATGAACCAGAGAACTTCATTTTCCAGCAAGATGGTGCGCCACCTCACTGGCATAACGAAGTACGCGGTTGGTTGAACGTAACTGTACCCGACCGCTGGATTGGCCTCAAGGGGCCCATTGACAGAGCTTGCTATGCGTGGCCTCCACATTCACCTGACCTAACGCCATGCGATTTCTACCTTTGGGGTTTCATCAAGGATCGTGTGTATGTGCCTCCGTTACCAGCCGACCTCCTTGAATTACGACAGAGGATTGAAGCAGCTGTTGCAACAGTTACTGAAGACACACTGCTCAACGTTTGGGAAGAACTCGGCTACAGACTTGATGTGTGCCGTGTGACAAATGGTGCCCACATAGAACACTTGTAAGCTTGTATATAAAACTGTTTGAGTTGCTCTTTCATTTGACATATCATTTATAACTGTAAGGATAATGTAATAAATCTTATAAAGCATTAAAACCCCGATATTCATTTGTGGACACCCTGTATATGTTTGAACAGAAAACCTATAGTGTGTCAGAGTGTACATTTTATCAGAATATAACTCAAATCATTGTGGTGCATCTAACTACATTTCGTTTTTCTTTGTAATTGTTCCACCTCCTTAACTTGGATGAAATGATGGAATGAATGCAGTCAATCTTCGGCAAAGAGGTCCGATAATAAATCATAAATAAATTAGCCGGAAATTAATTAGCAGGAGGGGTGGGAACATTACAGTAGGATTTAAAGCTGTGAAGGAAATGAAGAGTCTGTTTTCTGTATTTGTGCAGATCACAAAAATAACATCAATAAACCTCATCTATCATAGAACTTTTTAAAGGAAACTAGATCTAGGATCAATTTTTCAATATGATCATGAAAGATTTAACACAGGCTTGAGGCACAGAACTCCAATGGCAAAGCCATAAATTTAATAATAAATTTGACCATTATAGGCTTGGTAGTTACCATTTAGAATCAAGAGAACTATGGAAGTGATAACATATCTCTAAAGTTGTTTGTTGTGTTATTCCATAAATCTCTAATTCTGAGGTGAAAATGGCATCAAAGCAGTATTTATTTAGACTCTCAATCATTGATCTTCCAATGGACCAGATGTAATGAACATGCCAATTCCATAATCTCCTGTCTTCTCACCACTTCTCTTGCAGCATCTTTTCCTCTTTTCCCACTCTGGACTGTGGTTGGCTGGATCTTTTTGTACTTGCTTCATCTAGCTATGTTGTGGTCTTTTTACAGTTATTTATTTGTCAAAATTTGCCTTAGATAGCAGATTTACACTGGGTGAACAAAATTTACTACGAGCAATATTCATGCATGCCCTGTTTTTACATTCTCAAGATATTTAATCCCAATACCAGTGCATCTTACTTGTCACTAGAACCCAAGTGAAAATTGATTCTTATGAGGAAAAAATAAGGAAGCATATGGAAAGTAAACCTATCTCTTGCCACAGATGAATTCGGAAGGGTAGCAGCAAATACATTTTACAATATTTTCATATAAAAGCTTATTCATGTGCAGAGATGGCAAGGGGATAAGAAGTGCTCATATCGAGTATAAAAGTTCTATAACAAAACTAGTTGCACCCGTGACTTCATCCATGAAGAATTTGATATTTGCGCTGTTAATTCACAGATAAACTACCAAAGAAACATTGGCTGGATAGGTTAAGGCAGAGAAGAAGCTCTGCTTCTATTTTCCGTTTCCTTGGATCCTCTCTTTTATTTCTGAATTTATTTATAAGCAGTGCTTTAATCACCCTTCAAACTACCACTAATTGGAAAAGCTTTTATGTTTATCAATGACTCAATATTGTTCACACGGCTTCTTTGCAAGCAATATTTGAAGTGATGCTGTCTGTCATGTGTACGAACAGATTACTTTATTTCCATGTATATACAAACTATGATATAAACACCTATATAGAATCACAAAATTTAAAACATCAGTCGTGGCATACCTTTCAAGTGCCAGTAAGCTCCACATCTTTATATATAATATCCATTGTGCATCATCCATGATGAACCACTGAACCTATTAATAATATAGGTTTCTCACAGTCGAAATGCCTACCAGGCTCCAGTATCACCCGTCAGAATGATTTATATACAAAACCCTTTGCACCACGTCAATAACATTTTGTGTGAATATGATCTGAATCAGCCCTGTGGTTTGCCGATGATGATGTGCCCAGCATTTTATACATAAAGAAATAGGAAATGTGATTATATTTGTGTATTCATCACTGCATTGTTTCCTTCATCTGTGATGTGTTTGCTTTCCCTATATTTATTGCCTAACAGCATTATCATTTTTATTATTAGTGTTACTATATATAAAAGAAGTTTTGGAAATATGTATTAGAGCTACCTAACTATTTAGATGTACAAAGTATTTTTTTCAAACCTTAAGGCATCTCTGAATATAAAAAAACCTATCATACTGAAGCAGTAGTGCAGGAAGAAAACCTGTGAGGTGAAATTAATATGTAAAGGAAAGATAAAAGACTCACCAAGGTAGAAGGAAGGAGGGCAGAAGAGACAAAAAAAACACCCTTTTTTGTTGGTGCTGCTCTCTTCCCTTCATCCTTAGTAAGTGATTGGTTTACTTTATTTTCCCTTTCTGCATTACTTTCATATTGCAGAGACGACACTAGCTATTATTTATCTGAGACAGAAGTGTTGTAATAATAAAAGCAGTTTATCCACCACAGACTAATAGTGTGGAACATTATCAGAAATACAGAAGCACTATGATGCCACATGGGTTTGAGAATTTTTTAACAGCTGAACACAAGACAGTTTGATTCTAATATCTCTATGAGATTCTTTAGTTAATTAATTCTGTCATATCAATATTACAAATACAACAGAAAACCAAAATTTCAGAAAGAAGTTCTGTTTCCCAATTCACATTCTACGGTTAACATTACATCCCAACTAGTTTATCACCATTGAAAGGTCAATATTCATTTGACAATGTGATGGTTCAGAGACCATTTTGACCAGCCTAAATTAAATTATAAAATTGGTACTATTTCTGAAACAATAGTAGCAATTGTTTATTTAAATCAGAGTTCTTTCAAAAGCTTTTAAATAATTTTATGTTAGTCTGATACATTTTCATTAAGTATTTGCAATTAACAGATCAATGTGTAATGATCAACAATATTTGGATTGTCAAGTTTCAGCATCGTGCATTGTCACAGTCTCAAGCTACCTTCTCCAAAGTTTCACTGGTTTTCAGTGCAATCAGTTAGTTTTATGCATTATGCAAGTATTGTTAGCAAATATTTTCGCAAACCTATTGGCTGATTATCATCTGGTTATAATGCAACAACTCCTCTATGTCACTACTTACACCATTTGTAAGTTTTTAAATTACTATGTCAGTTTAATAATATTTGGAGATTAATTGTTTGAAGCATGGCTTTTTACTATTTATCAATAAACAACAAAGTAAGTTCAAGTAAAAAACACATCACTTGTAGTTAAATAGTCGCCTACACTTTAATGCAGGCATGTCTAGACTCAACAGTAATCAGAAGTACAATTTGAAACATCAATAAAGCAGAACACGTAACGAAGTGTGCATATAGCAATAATCATTATGTTTCTAAGGTAATGTGGAAACCCATAATTGTTTCTCTATAATAGCTGCCTTAGTGTGCCTCAGATGTTTACTACTGTGAAAAATAAAAAAAATTCTTAGCTTTATTAGGACTTGAATTCTGTACATCTATTTTATAGTCACCCTGCCAATTAAGCTATGCAGACCTACACACAATTATTTTGAAATGTTAAGATTGCAACAGTCTAAAGACTAAACACAAAGTTATAACCATTTCAAATGATAAGAAATAAAAATATTATCCAACAAACTATTCTTCCTTATTTTCAATGTAACTATTATTGCACCTTAATAAAGACACAGAAATGCATCTTCAGTTACCACAGATGGCAACAGGATATTGAAAACCAACAAAAACATTTTTGCACATCATGAAAATTTATTCTTGAATGAATATGACACTAAAGTTACTTAAAACAAACATCTAATTATTCTAACACTTACGAGAATGGGTATGACCTAACATAAGAAATCATACTAATATTCACCTACAGCAGTGATAAAGAAACGGCCTGCGGGCCGCATCCGGCCCCCGGGCCCTATCAATACGGCCCGTGATTGCAATGTGACACAGAAAGAAGAATCATATATATACTATACAATTAAATAAATAAAATGTTATAATAATTCAGTACATTTTTTTAATTTGAATCTGGCCCGCCTACACATTCTAAATTTAATATACGGCCCTCTGCAAAATTGAGTTTGACACCTATGGCCTACAGTAATCTTGGCATAGAAATAAAGTTGTCTGGATTGTGATTTAAATAAAATTCCTCATGAATGTGATACATAAATAATCATTAATTAAATACAAAAGGCAACTAACCTATTGTCCTTTCCTGGGTGTAGCTGGATGAGTTCAAGACGGTAGCACTTTGCAAACAACATAAAGGCATTCATAGGCCGTTTTGCTCTGTCTCGTTCTG
Source organism: Vandiemenella viatica (assembly GCA_031002005.1). Taxonomy (NCBI): domain Eukaryota; kingdom Metazoa; phylum Arthropoda; class Insecta; order Orthoptera; family Morabidae; genus Vandiemenella; species Vandiemenella viatica. The sequence continues at coordinate 117,831,893 of CM061919.1, read as the reverse complement.
AAGCAGTAACTGTGGAAGTTGTTGCTGACTGGAAAGGAGTAGGCACACTAATGGGATGTGGAAGCTTATGCTCATTACCCACTACATCTTCAGGAGGAAAGCTGAACCTATCAAATACAAGAAACAAATTTGTTTTATTAAAAACAGGTTTGTTCCTGCATTGGTCTTTTAATCAAAATCTTGTTTCAATTACATAGTACAGTTTCTCTTTGTGATACAGTGAATTTAACAGTTACCTTTAATTTTATAGTTGGCATAAATGCCAGTACAGTTAGGTTACACAGGATCAATTGTTTAACTAGCTGAATCATACAAACAAGTTACGTATGAATTCTAATTAAATATCAAGCCATGTCTGTCTTATTTTGCTGAAATCATTATGTATGCACATAAAGATTCAATCAATCAAAACCTGATTGACACTTGCATAAAATATGATACAGTCAGACATTACTGGGTTGTGCAAGATCGATTATTAAATGGTGAGCCATGAGACATGCATTTTAACAAATGTGCGAGTGGAGACTTTCCCGGCGTACTGATTCAATGTAAGCTTCACAGGTGTTCAGCCGGATAGTGTCATAAAAATACAATGTTTCAACAGCTGGATCTATTGCCTTCATCAGGTGCGGAAAGCTTCAGGTGATGTAAACTCGAAGTCATCGCCTAGACTGGCTTAGCAGAAGTCCAGTACTTACAAAAAGCAGCTCGGTAAAGATTGGACCTCGTCTGCTGGAGGTTGCTGGACCACCCAATCAGAATGTTACTGAACTGGAAGGCAATGCATATGAAGCCACAAGGTAGTCCATCTACTGATGCTTGTAAAACTGACCAATCCACGCACAGCAGAAACCTGGCATAAGGTTGACCCCATCTGCTGGCGGTTGGTGGGCCATCCAATCAGTGAGTGGCAGAATTGGAAGGTGCGAACAGCCAATTGGGTGTGTCGATGTTACGAACTGCGTATGGAACAGTAGCAGGTAACCAGAAACCGTTTACAGTACGATATGGCTACATATGCTGGCGGTCCGCGATGCTGATCGGCCCGTTCTCTATGGTCGTAAGTATTGGCAGGCTTAATCTGCAGCATCATTTGCATATATTACTCCATGTTGTGAAGATTTGCCTTGGAGATCTCTAATGATTGGCATCCATGCTTCGCTCAGTAAAGAGTCTGCTGTCTCTATTGATGTTGTCATCACTTAGCCTTATTTCCAACACCTTGCTTATGACCGAGTCCCAGAAGGAAGAGGCTATGGCCAGAATCACAGTTTCTATTTTGTACTCTTCATCAAAAGCATGCTCAGCTACTGCCGACTTTTCCAGTTGCATCAGCCTTAAGTGTCATTTACGCTCATTAAGACACTCTTCAATGGTTCTGTTGGTCTGACAAATATAGACTTTGCCGTATTCACACGGTATTAAATAAATTCCAGGAATTCTTAAACTTAAGTCATCTTTTATCAATCACAGCATGTCACGTACTGTGATGGGTGGCCAGAAGATACTTTTATCCCATACTGCGAGTAACATCAATAACTTAAATTCATAGATGAAAATTTCTCAGGAAACTAGCCTCCTCTCTTATAAACTTAAATTCATGTTTCACAGTTCATGATGCAGAAGTCCTCTGTGTTAGCATCAGCTCCTTCGAAGTTACACACTGCAAATTTCTTCCCAGTACATTCTAGATAGTAGGTACCCACATCATCTTAACATGAGAATGTTCCCTGCTGCTTTCTCTCTCTCTCTCTCTTTTTTTTAACTGCTTAACATCTCTTAACAGTGAGGTCTTTAGAGACGGGAAAGGATGGGGAGCAAGGAATGGGATGGAATTGGGTCATGGCCTTTTAGAGGGAAGCATCCCGGCATTTGCCTGGAGTGATTTGGGAAACCATAAAAAACCCAAATCTGGATGCTCAAACAGGGATTCGAACCGCTGTCCTCCTGAATGCGAGGCCAGAACGCTAATCGTTATACTACCATCCTCGGTGCTTTCTCTCTTCCCTCTTTGTCCCCACATTACAAATCCACACAGGATTTTTTTTTGCATTTTATTTGAACCAATTTCATTCTAATGTTTACCCTTACTTCTTTAAAATTTTAATTTGAATTTTCTCCATCCCATTCTACCCTACCATTTACACAATTAACCACCACTGATCAATGAGTTGTTCTCCAGCTCTCACCCCACACACTACAAGATATATTGCTGAAAACTTCTATCTTGCTCCATGTACCCCTTCTTTCCTTATTTACATTTACATCAGTCAGTTAGATTCATGTGATGTCAAAAATTCACTGAAAATAAGGGTATATCAGAGGCAAAAGTCAATAAAGAGGATGTCAGACACAATGGAGTAAGAAAAAATGGCTCGAGGCTACATAAATTGACAAAGAAAAGAAAAAGTATACACATCATTAACAAAGTTAAAGTACAGAAGGTTGCAGCCAAAAAAACACCACACAAACACTAAAAGCACAATATTTTGGGTACATCCATTAGTCATAATTATAGAAGACGAAGCACATAGTTGGGTTTGCAGTCAGTCCCTTCAAATGTATGATTGTTTATAATTGTTACTAGGAGAATACTTTGACTTTTTACACATAGTTAAGGTCTGATTTGTAACTGTGGTGAAAAATAAAGGTTCGACCTTAAATCATCCCGAGGGCCGAAAAAGATTAAAATTGTTTTTTGAGGATATTGAGAAAGCTGTAAAATTGCATCAATTAAAATTTTACACAGTATTTAAGCATATCTTCCTCAACTTTTGTGTATCCTACTTTTACCCTAAATGACCTCTGACAGAGGAGTAAGAACCAATTTTGTATGGACATTTATTGAAAATGGTGAGGTGAAACATCTCGAAATATGGTGCAAAAGGCTTTGAACAGACCCTAACTAGCTACCAATAATACTCATAAGTCACAAAACTGACATTTGTGAGTAGTACTCAATGCAGATTTTTTAATGGTTGACAATGACTGTCATATTCCTCTTCGCTTAATTACTCACTACTCAAGCCAGACACACTGTTGCAATTGATAATCAGTCTTGAATAAAGGTGTGGGCAAAAACAATTTTTGAAACAAAAATAAAATAAAACTATAGTTTTATAATGTGCAACATTGAAAAACCATTTGTTATTTTTAAATTTGCATTTTGTTTTCAATACTGAGAATCCAGTAAAGAATAGATCAGTTTACTACAGCAAGGTAGAAGGCACAGGCCATGGTCAGAAGGTAATTGAAAAAAAAAATCAAAAAAAATCACCTATTCTTCAGCAAGGAAATGTTTGGAATCGTCCCACAGACTTCACAAGTGATAGTCAATAGCAATTAATGAAAATTGTGAGAGTCTGATTTTACAAGGCCAAGGACATAGTTAGCCCACAGACCATTGTCGCCGTGAATTGGTAGCAATCATTTTAAAGGACAAGAGCCTGAACAAATACATGAAAAAAATACACAGCAGCACAGTGGAGAACAGTCTGAAGTGATAAATAAACAGAATCTAGATGGAGTCTTGCAATCTAAATCCAATGATGTGTACATCTTTGATGAATCTGAACAAGAGATCATTTGTTGATGGAGAACCCAGATCTGCTCAGGATGCAGTCTCCCTACACGCTGTGGTCAGTCACCAATGAAGAGGTGACTGAGTGCATGAAATTTGCATTCCTGACCAGCAGCACATAGTGACAGAAGTGTAGCCTTTTTTATTTTGTTTGCTTATGGCTTTAGTTGATATCATGGTCATTAAGAGGTAGGAAAGGAATGGAGACAGGAAAGGGAAAGATTTGGTAACACCCTTTTAAAGGTACCAACCCAACATTTGTCTTGAGTGATTTGGAGAGACCATGAAAAACCCAAACCTGGAAGGTTGGAGGGGGATTCAAACTCTTGTCCTCCTGAATGCGAGGCCGGAGTGAGAAGAGCAGCTAGACCTAACTTCTGCACTGTTCACAACCCACATTTTGATGATGAGCAGTTAAAGCACAATTTAAAGCTGTTTTCAGGTGAAGATGATGGTGAGTGAATGCAATATTTGAAATCAGAAATTCTTTGATGTCTGTATGGAGGCTGGACAAGACAGGTATGCTGACTGTCTTAAGCGCAATCAGCAAAGAAAGCCAAACAAGTTCACGAGAGAAAACAAAATGGATCCTGGTGAGCAGCTGGATATGTTCAAAATTGACATTTGTTGAAGAAATTATCATGTTATTAATATCATCAAATTTCACACTTCAGTAAAAAGGGAGACAGTTATCAGAAATAGAACTTTTGTCTTTTAGTTCTCACATTGGGCACTAGTACTCGGAGGAAAGCATTCCTTATGCTTGGCCAGAGATGGTTTCAAATGCTTATAGTAGACATATGCATACTATACCTGCGGAAGCTTTCACATATGTCTGGTGAAGCTGCTGTTGCAGCCCAGGATGCTGCTGCCACTGAAGGAGATGGATTGGACATCCTTGGAGGAGGAAGACATATATCACCAGGCTCCAGAACCTGACAAGAAACACCATACACCCGCAGTACCTCTTCTGGGCATACAGCACACCATCCTACACACATCAAATCAACAGTTCGAATCACTACTCAATTGGCATAAGGTGTTTTCGAATATGTATTGAAAAAAGATAGAGAAAAAACACAAGTTCCATAAAAAGACTACTAAACCATTGCTCTTTTGACAATGGAAAAGACCTTACAAAATTATTTTAAACCAAAGATTTCAAAGTGCACACTAAGGACCTAGGTTTCTCCTCCTTGTGCTAAACATTTCTTGGGTTTGATGGAAACCAGAGATAAATTTATTTGGCATATGACATTATATAGTATTTTCAGCACAATTCAATGTCACAAGACTTACAAACAGTTACCACATTTTACAATGTTATGCACAAATAAAATTACAGAAACTTAAACATTAAAATGCATCCAAATAGCAAAGTTGGTCTTGTGATGATGACAATCCTACCACAGCAAACATTTTGACAATTTTCATTGAATAAATGAGGACAAGGAAACAAATCATTACTTACCATTGCTGACTCCAGAATAATGCAGGAGGAATTAATTTATGTGCCCCTCATTAACTGATGAACACAATGTGGATAGAAGGATGGTTCAATATAATGCAGGTTGAAGACTAAGAGATGAAGGTGTTTCAAATCAAGATCAAATAGCAAGAAGAAAGAACTGTAGATCAAGTCAACAAGTGGAAACCATATGTCCAAACCCCATAAAAGAAAACTTAAAAACATACTGAAAGTTTTAAAACAAGTAAGGAAAAAAATAAAAGTTGAGAAAACATTTTTTAACTGAGTAAAAATAGTCAAAATTGATTCATACACTGTAGTAACTAACTATAACAAGTGATGATTTCTGACTGTGAGAGAGGGAGGGGGAATTAAGAGAAAGGAAATTGGGAATATCTCAGGTTGCTTGCCCAATTGCCAGTTTGTACAGGCCACTTTTAACCAGCAGGATTAAGAGGCACTACAGATAAATTTAAGGAAACAGGAATTGAAATCTTTGGCGTTATTCTCAAAGGCATTAGTATATTTGTCCGGTTTTGTGTGAATACCATCTGAAGTGTTCATTCATCTTTCTTGACAGTGGATTTGTAATAAGGTACTTGAATAATTTTGGAAATTTTGCAGCTGTACATCAACTGAAAAAAAAAAAATGCATTTTTAAATGTTGATCTGAATGTCTGTGCCAAAATGTTTGCAGCTGTCAATTTGTCTTTTGTGATGTTACATCTCAGTTTGTGCCACTGTAAAAAAAAGCAGTGATTTGTTTATTTTGTTGATAAAATGAGTTCTACAATTTACAAGTGGTCTCAGTGTGTAAATACATAAATTAAAATGCCAAACAATTGATTTATTTATATTCCAAACTAGGAAAATATTCAGAAAAAGTGTCTACAGGTTGCATGACAGGACCCAGCTCATTTGTTGTAACATACTAAGCCCCTAAAATGGTATTAGCAAGAGATTGTTTAAAGAGCTCCACATGTTTAGATGGAAATATAATTTTATAAATAACATCTGTAATATTAAGGGTGTGACGAATGATGATTGATGCAAGTATAGTTAAGAAAATAAATGTGTATACAATAATCAGGGAAAAGAGTAGCAGATAAGATAGTGATTATTTGCTTAGATTCAAATATACTATCTTTGGAAGATAGTTGCTGTTGGTAGAGATGGTTTAAGTAACGACATGAAAGGTATTTAAAAAAATGAGGCAATTTTGATTGGATTAACGTTACAGCTGAATTTAAGTCAAAAGAACAAGAACAGAAAAAGTACAGAATTAAACTGAAATAATTGAACAGTGGAATTTAAAAATTTGTGTAAGAGTTGCCAAAATGAAAGTTAACAGATCGCTCCTGTGTGAAAAGTGGAGCTCATAATCTTTCGAATCTGAACGTTGTCTGAGTACATTTAACACAGTGAATATTCTTGTTGGTATTGTAGGAACCATTGTGAGAAGATAAGATAAATAAAAGAAATTAAATTTCAAAACATGCAAAGTTTATTCTGTGAAAACAAATGTTTAGTGGGGTTTACACCTAACAGCTTAGATTTCAACTATTACCGTGTTGTGTGGCCTTTGGATAGTTCGTTTGTGTTTGAAAATCAGTCGCCGCCTGACTGGATAAGCTCAATCAGGAAAGGTATGTTGGAATTAAAGTCACTGTTGCCATAGAAAAACTAAATCATCACTGTATTTTTCAATATTTTTTTTACAAAGTCTCAAATTTAAGCATCGAAATCTTTTCCAAAATAAATGATTGCAAGTACTACTGACTGAATCGAGACAGGGCAACCTCATTAACCCCTAAACTGTTTACAGTCACGTGAGGTTTTGCAACTAATTCACACGCACACTGTAAATTTTAAAAGATAGCCACTGGAAACTACTGCATCATGGTATCGGTTATTACTGCTAGCCTAGCCAAGCATGTCCAAGCACACCACAGAGGTGCATGGTGACTGCCCAACTGATTTTCATGAACTGCCACGAGGAAGTCCTGCGGCTCCTATTTATAAGCATGCCCTCCCGGACCGTTAGAAAATAGATTCTTCCAGGTTCTCATTGCAACATCGAAAATCTTCAGTCACTAAATAAATTCCCATCAATCTGAAATTTTTACAGTGGGAAGGCAAGGTTCTAAATGTCAAAACTCATTCTAATGAAAATTTCTGTAGCTGTTCTAGTTTAGCTGAAAAAAATTAACTTCTTTGCAATTCCAAAAATGTTTATAACACCCAAAATTTTAGAGCTATGAAGCTGAAATAACCATTAGATTCATTTAATTTTACTCCTCTTTTATATGATACCAAATGTGATAATTATACCTTGTGATAATTAATAAAACTCATTTGCCGAACACAGGAACTGCATTTACTTCAGAGTTTATTCTATCAACAAACATAGTATGTCAGCACCAGACATGATATACCCACTCATTATTGAATCTGAGGAAGTGTTGTGTGGCTTTTTGATGTGGGAAGAAAGCTGGCTGACAATGGGCTGTAAGGGTTAGTTCACCAAGGCAGAGATACGTTCGGCAAGAGATAAGAGTGGGGATTGAACCAGTGGATGGGGAAGTTAACCAACATCAACAGTGTGTCATAATATCTGTGATAATCAGCCACCATAAAATAAAAATTATAATATTGAACTGTAAATAAAAAAATATGTAAATTTACTGCAACTTTGTAAAACTGTAGGCGACATGTTTACAGGTGGTGTCTTAATGTAAATTGAACCCAGGGGTGTGCCAGGTGACCAGAATGTTTTGATAGGCCAGTTCTGATCTACAGATTTCCAAAGAGGTAGTGGTTGGTGTCCGAATAAATTCTGACAGCTCTAAACATAAAATACATGTTGAGACGATTGGAATCGTGTAAGCTGGCATAGATTGTCAGTGGATGGTCAGGGTTGGCAGTATAAACTTTGCATGTGGCCATCCATCCTGTAGGACAGTTGTTGAGAGGTTAGACCGATGTAGAAAGCAGCGAAGCAGTAGTGTTCAGCAGTAGTGTAACAGTGCAGCGAAGACAGGAAAATCGGTAAATTAGGTGAGTTGTAACGCGGGTGTCATGTCCAATATTGGGAAAGGATTCCCCTGAGATAGGATTAGAATAAGTAGTGGTGGCAAGATGCATGCAGTACATTTTTCAGTGGGGTCTATTGTAGGGAAAGGTCCATGCAGAAGTCTAGGAGAGTGAGAAGGTGGATCAAGATGATGTTCAGGTTAGGAGGTTAAAGCAAGTGAGGGGAGGAGGGTTAGGTTTGTAGGATTTGGGAACGAGGACATGCATTTTGGGGAAGGATTTTAGGAATTCATGCCAGGAGAGAACTGGGTGATGAATATTAGCCTGCAGTCAGCTTTAGGAAGTGCAGAATGGGAATTGCAGCTCATAGTATGAGATTTGTTGTTGCACAAGATCAGGAGGGTAGTAACTGGAAATGAGGGCTTGGGATAGTTTTTGGAAATATCAGGAAAGTGATTCATTACATGAACAGATGTGTCTGCCATGGATTGTAAGGCTGTTTGGAAGGTAATGTTTGATGTGGAAGGGATGGCAACTGTAAATGTGCACTGTTATAAATTTTTGGAGGGCAACTTGTCTTAGGGTGATATCCACATCAAGGAAGGTTATATATGACCAAGTGAAATTGATGGAGTGACTTGTTGAGGGAATTGACAGAATCTAGCAGGTGGTCTTCCCCTTGTATCTAGATCATAAATATATCATTTATGTATCTGAAACACACAAGAGAGTCTGAGGGAGTAGATATTTAGAAAACATTGCTCCAGACAGCCCAGGAAGAGGGTGGCATAAAATGAGGCGATGCGGGTACCTATGGCAGTGATAAATTTGGGAATTAAAGGAGAAGTAATTTTTAGAAAGGATAAAGTCAGCTAGGGATGTGAGAAATGATGTACTGGGGAGACACAAATAAAGGAAAGATTCAGGAAACTTAGGTTGTGACAGTGGAGGACATTAGTACACCAACATCACCCACTATCACAGCCCCAGTTAGTTCAGATAGTTAACTGATTACTCAGAGATCCTTGGTTGGAGCTGCAGAGTGGGGTAATTTCAAGAAGGAGAGGAGTCTGGAGTGGGAATTGCAAAATTGGAAGCTATATCACAGCAACACGTCATGGGCAAGTTGAAGGAGATGGCAGCAAAGTTTGCGCAGCAATTTTTTATGCAAATATAAATAATATATACATAAAAAATAAAGAAACAAAAAAAAAACTTTAAATAAATTTAGAATAAACAGAAACTTTAAGATGTTACACCCTAATTTAAACAACAGCTCTGGTGAGTGGTAGTTCGTGTTGAGAAGAGATATTAGGCCCGTTTACACGTACGCGCCAAACTGGCGGTTTGGAACGGCACTCCGGACTGCCACGCCGGAGCGTGAGGTTGGTCCGTCGCTCCTGGAGCGTGCGACGAAAAATGGTCAACACTCCAGTCGCGCGCGCCAGGACTGCGGGTTGGAGCGTACGCGCCAAAAATGACCGTTATCGCGTGGCGCGTGGACTTTCCGCCGGGTTGGAAAGTTTTGTAGACGGTCCAGCTTGCAACATTCGGTTTTCAGGTCGTTGTTGCCTTTATTAGTTTTTCTTGTGTTTATAAGTGTATTTAAAATATCTTCCAAAAGAAATTACATAAACTGAGCAATATGAGCTGCTTTACATTTTTATTTTTGTGTTACAGAAAGAATTAAATAAACAAAGTGTATATGGGCGGAAAGATGGCACGAAACTAGAGATCTCTACCAACACATGCCTCTTTAGTGAGAGCAACGGGAAAATAAATGACCCATATGATTTAAAAAATTGTCTATGAAACGACAGTTCCATATATAACTACATTTTAATAATAATAATATTTAATTAAATTGCAATGGAGCGCACACTCCTGTGGCAATTTCCCTACACAACTATCTTCCCCCTTTCCTGCACCCACCTACATTTGCCCTTTACAAATTTTAACTTTAAATTCTTTCACCGTTTTTGGTAAATTGTTCATCATTTCCCTTTGTAGCTTATTCCAATACCTGACACCCTTACCTAAAAAGGTGACGTTAAAGCTATTATCTCCACAAATATCAAAACAAGAAACAGTCATGAGGAAGAGCATAACTGCAGAGTAATGTTAGCCTCCTACTCTTCGTGTTTTGGCAACTGGAATATCCCTCCAAGATTTGAAATTGCTTGCGTATATTTTTCTCAGTTCTTTTCGAATTGCCGCCAAGTTTCTTGAATCCTTTCAGTGACGAAATCTTTGTTTTCACTTTCACATACATTTACCCTGCTGAATTCCACTAACTAATCATATTTACGATTTTTTTAAATTTTTATTTTTGTAGTCATTTGATTTAACCTTCCACAAACTTAGAAAATTCTTATAAAGTTCTATAAATCCTTCCAAATTATCTCTTGACCACATTTTCAAGATTTAGATTATTATCTGTTAAAGTAGGGTAAAGTTAATTAAAGTCACCCAGAAATTCGAACCAACAACGAAATTGTACTGACGCATCAAGACTGCAGACCGACAATGCACGTGTAAACACGAGGCCCCGTTAGACCTGCGCGCCAGATATGCGCATTCGGAGCGTGCGCCAGGCCTCTCTGATCACCGAGCATTTACACGTAAAGGATTGATCCGCGCACCTGGAGCGTACGCTCCAAAACCGTCGGAAAAACCGTGCGTGTAAACAGGCCTAATAGAGGCACAGGGTTCAGAGGGGCTGCTGTTGTTTGGGAGAATGCTGGCAGCAAGGGCAGTGAAACAAGAATTAAAATGGCCAGTATCACGGGAGTTGACATGAATAGCTATTGGGTAGTGAGGGTGAATACTATTTGTATGAGGCCATTCTTTCTAATGGACAATGGATTTGTGGTCAGTCCTATATAAGAAGCCGGACAGTAGTTTCAGGTTCCCTGATACATTACATGGGATGTTTCGCATGTCCTACGATGGGAAAGTTTTCCTCAGTGACGGGGTTGATTACAATTCTAATACTGCCAATAAATCATAAGGCAAAGGAGGCACAAAATCTCCATTGCACCATTACAACTGATTCACATTTTGAGAATTTTAAGATGCAGAATAATTTCTTTTCACCACCGAATGTCATGTTCCGATTGTACTCTTGTGTCTAAAACAGACAAAATGCTATGCTGCATTATTATAAATTAAAACTTGGAGCAAATCTGTATCTTTAGAGATGTCCACTGCAAAAAAAAAAGATGTCCTGGATAGACATACGAATCAACCAATATACCAAAAATGTTTCCATACCTTTGTGCTGAGTATAAAAAGTCTGGACAAGTGAGCAGCGCACTGAGAGATCTCCTCTTTCCCAACGGAATGCTAGAACAGTGGTATTACTGTCTTGTGTGCACTCCCAACTAGCTGGGGACTCAAGACGCAGCCAGTCACATCGGTATCCTGATACCTCTTCTGCACGCCGCCAAGATGGATCGCCACTGAAGCGCACAAGAGTACCTGAAATTATAGTTAAGGAAAATAAAGGTTTTACTGGAAGTATTTACTGATATTCAACCAAAAAATTCTTAAACCCTGCAACATTCAGTTTCCTCAACATCAACAACTTAACTACTGGTTTTTCAATCTGAGCTTCTTTGGACACTGAAAAATAAGACATCCTCCAATAATTTAACAGCGTATTGTCATTTTTCTCCCCACTTATCCTGAAAAGTCTTAGCAATGACTCGCATGTATATTCTTTTCCTTTTTCAGCAGTTTTTCTGTCAAAAACTTCTTGATTCCATTTGTAATGGACATCCATTAAAGTATATCACCCTACACACTTTCCAATTTTCTTAGTCTGGGCATATGGCAAAACAACAGAGCACAAGGTTTGTTAATTCTGTATACTTATAACATATACATTCACACTAGGCCTTAGTCAAGGGGGGGGGGGGCTAATGTGAATTATGTTCATATTATTTTCAAGGTACTGCTACCCCTAATTAACTGTAGCTTAATTGTTTAGATGAAAATAATTTAGGTCTCAAAGTGAGTTAGATGTGGAGGGGGAAACAGTACAAAAAGAATTATGCATAAAGAAAATAACAAACGGGGGAGGATGGGGTATTTACAGGTATAGTTTAAGGGAGGAAAGCAAAAATAATGGATACTGTACAAGATAGAGAACAGGAGTATGTCAAATGTCAAAGATTTCAACTATGGAGTTCTAATTGTGTGACAGTGTGTGGCAGGAAACTTGTTTATCATAAGGGTTTTCATTTCTTCGTCAGTGGTAACTTCCTCGACAGATATGGTATACCAGTTATCAACAATCTTGTATAAATATAAAAACAGTCGTGTGTGTCCCTACATTTGACGAGTTCGCACCGGGCAGCCGACTGGAGCGGACCACCTGGCGGAAGCAGGAAGTACGAGCGGACAACAGCAGGTGCGGAACTTCAGCCTCGACTAGCGGCCTTGCCGCCTGGGCTCCGGAGCGGAGCGAACTTCTTCTAGGAGTTGTTTAGTGGTTGCTGGGTTGTATTTGGCCTTGATACCTTGCGGTGATAATGAAGGGCCAGATCAACACACTCCCTAACCAACTCAAGCAGTGACCTGCGGGTCACTGCCTAGACCTTGGGCTTTGCCCTAACCTCCCCAGTGGGAATCTCCCGTTCTTTATAGGGTAATTTGAGTACCAGCGGCCCCTTCACGTGGGATAACTGCGCGTGCTCTACGACCACTCTCTTCCTCTGCGCTCTCTTGTGCCGATTAGAAACTAGGATTCCCCTTCTTAGGGTAACTACCTACGACTGCCTGCCGTCATAGAAAGCAAAGTCGTCAGACATAAACGAAAGTCGTCAGACGCAGGCAGTTGTTTCCCCCACCAGGATGGCAGACCCAGCCATGCCTGGTGGCCTGCAGACAAGCACCCCGAGGTGCGACGACATACAGCAGTTCGGTTTTTCCGTGCCTGCCAATGACAGTCAAGGGAAGCCTGTTGATGTTAGTGTGTCGTACACGCTGCACACCAGTCTTCTCGACGAAAGTGTACCACAGGGGCAATCCCCAATCCTTGAGTTTAGGCCGGCAAGGATGCCAAAAAAGGGCTGTCAGCCCAAACAAGCAGCAGCTGACGAGAGCGCGAAAGCGACTCCCGCGGCACCTGCAGAAACTGAACCTAAACAAAATACTGCCCCGGTAGCCACTACAACATCGCGGTCGAATATCCCCCCCGTCATGATTCGCAACCATAGCGATCTTGGCCGCATAAATTCATCATTCATTGGAAAATACAACCCTGTGCAGTATCACACCAAGCTCGCAGGGCAGTACACGGCATTATATGTGTCCACCAATGAAGACTACAAGAAACTCCTCAGGTACCTCGGAGAGGAGAAAATCGAACACCACACCTTTAAGGCTGGAAACCGAAAGGACACAGCTATAAATAGTCAGAGGAATACACCCTACCACCCCTCCCGACAGTGTTAAGGAAGCGCTTCTTGGCAACGGCTGGGCCGCCAAGAAGGTCAGCCAAATGAGAGGAACTTACACGAAGGTTCCGCTGCCTCTCTATCTGGTCGAGTTGCAAGACTCGAACGGATCACTTATGTTTGAGAAGGCCACTAGCCTGCTCTACATGGTGATAAAAGTGGAGAAGTATGAGCCTCCAAACACACCCCTTGTCTGTCACAAATGTCAGCGGTATGGACATGCCACTGACCGGTGCTTTGCGGCACCCCGCTGTTGCAAATGTGCCGGCAATCATGCTACACATACATGTAAAGCCAGGATGCCCGACAAACGCAAATGCGTTAATTGTGGGGGAGGACATCCTAGCAATTACAGAAGCTGGCCCGAGTACAAACTCGCATTAGCCCGGCGAAATGCAAAGAATGCAAAAGGGGCATCACAACCACAGACACAACAAGCGTCCACAAGACACCAGCGTAAAGTGATCCAGAACCCGGCCCACCTTAGGGGTAATGTGTCATACAGTGCCGCGGATTCGAACGCGATCACGAACACGGCGCAACCCATTCAGAAGGAAACGTCAACCGCACCCCAAGGCTCACAAACCACATCCACCACAACAGAGGTTGCAGAGCCCCAAACAGCAGGCTCTGCAACCTCTGTTGTGGTGGATGTGGTTTGTGAGCCTTGGGGTGCGGTTGACGTTTCATTTTGAATGGGTTGCGCCGTGTTCGTGATCGCGTTCGAAGCCGCGGCACTGTAGGACACATTACTCCTAAGGTGGGCCGGGTTCTGGATCACTTTACGCTGGTTTTTTGTGGACGCTTGTTGTGTCTGTGATTGTGACGCCCCTTTTGCATTCTTTGCATTTCGCCGGGCTAGTGCGAGTTTGTACTCGGGGCAGCTTCTGTAATTGCTTGGATGCCCTCCCCCACAATTAACGCATTTGCGTTCATCGGGCATCCTAGCTTTGCATGTATGTGTGGCATGATTGCCGGCACATTTACGACAGCGGGGTGCCGCAAAGCACCGGTCTGTGGCATGTCCATACCGCTGACATTTGTGACAGACCAGGGGTGTGTTGGGAGGCTCATACTTCTCCACTTTTATCACCATGTAGAGCAGGCGAGTGGCCTTCTCAAACATAAGTGATCCGGCCGAGTCTTGCAACTCGACCAGATAGAGAGGCAGCGGAACCTTCGTGTAAGTTCCTCTCATTTGGCTGACCTTCTTGGCGGCCCAGCCGTCGCCAAGAAGCGCTTCCTTAACACTGTCGGGAGGGGTGGTAGGGTGTATTCCTCTGACTACATATAGCTGTGTCCTTTCGGTTTCCAGCCTAAAGGTGTGGTGTTCGATTTTCTCCTCTCCGAGGTACCTGAGGAGTTTCTTGTAGTCTTCGTTGGTGGACACATATAGTGCCGTGTACTGCCCTGCGAGCTTGGTGTGATACTGCACAGGGTTGTATTTTCCAATGAAAGAAGAGTTAATGCGACCGAGATCGCCATGGTTGCGAATCATGACGGGGGGGATACTCGATCGCGATGTTGTAGTGGCTGCCGGGGCAGTATTTTGTTCTGGGTTAGTTTCTGCAGGTGCCGCGGGAGTCGCTTTCGCGCTCTCGTCAGCTGCTGCTTGTTTGGGCTGACGGCCCTTTTTTGGCATCCTTGCCGGCCTAAATTCGAGGATTGGGGATTGCCCCTGTGGTACACTATCGTCGAGAAGACTGGTGTGCAGCGTGTAAGACACACTTACATCAACAGGCTTCCCTTGACTGTCGTTGCAGGCACGGAAAAACCGAACTGCTGTATGTCGTCGCACCTCGGGGTGCTTGTCTGCGGGCCACCAGGCATGGCTGGGTCTGCCATCCTGGTGGAGGAAACAACTGCCTGCGTCTGACGACTTTGCTTTTTGTCTGACGACTTTGCTTTCTATGACGGCAGGCAGTCGCAGGAAGTTACCCTAAGAAGGGGGGATCCTAGTTTCTAATCGGCGCAAGAGAGCGCGGAGGAAGAGAGTGGTCCTAGAGCACGCGCAGTTATCCCACGTGAAGGGGCCGCTGGTACTCAAATTACCCTATAAAGAACGGGTGATTCCCGCTGGGGAGGTTAGGGCAAAGCCCAAGGTCTAGGCAGTGACCCGCAGGTCACTGCTTGAGTTGGTTAGGGAGTGTGTTGATCTGGCCCTTCGTTATCACCGCAAGGTATCAAGGCCAAATACAACCCAGCAACCACTAACAACTCGTAGAGAAGTTCGCTCCGCTCCGGCCGCTAGTCGAGGCTGAAGTTCCGCACCTGCTGTCGTCCGCTCGTACTTCCTGCTTCCGCCAGGTGGTCCGTCCCGGTCGGCTGCCCGGTGCACGCTGCGGTGTCCGCTTGTAAATGTATATAAACATGGCGCTCCTCGACCGAAACGTGTTCGTGTGCTGAACGCATTTCCTGACAGTTTGTTCACTCGCTGCGGGAAAGCTGTGGAAGCAAACGTAAGAATGGGTTGGGAAACGGCAAGGAGAATCATCTAAAACCATTTACCAAGTGGAGTGAGAGTTCTTTAAACCGCTTTCACAGCCAACGGTTTTAACTCTCTCACCTTCGGTTACCGCTGCCATGTCGGAAATGGGTCACATGTCCGAAGTAGTGCCATGAACAACTCCTACAGCGTACAGTATCTGATCCTCGTGCTTCTTAGCCTTCTCAGGGAGAATACAACATTGGCTAAGAAATTCCTTCATCTAGTGACACCATGCCAGAATGCACGGCAAAAAGAGCATCTTGAAGTTAGTTTCTCCGATCAGTTAAAGAGCAAGCATCTAAAAGGCTGATAATCTGGCATATGAAAGCGATATGAAAACAACAGAAGCAGGTATTGCAAAAATGTGGAACGCTTCACGATTTTGCGTGTCATCCTTGCGCAGGGGCCATGCTAATCTTCTCTGTATCGTTCCAATTTTAGTATATGTACTGCCGAAGCAAGTACGCTGCGGTGTCCGCTTGTAAATGTATATAAACATGGCGCTCCTCGACCGAAACGTGTTCGTGTGCTGACGCATTTCCTGACAGTTTGTTCACTCGCTGCGGGAAAGCTGCGGAAGCAAACGTAAGAATGGGTTGGGAAACGGCAAGGAGAATCATCTAAAACCATTTACCAAGTGGAGTGAGAGTTCTTTAAACCCTTTCACAGCCAACGGTTTGTAACTCTCCCTTCGGTTGCCGCTGCCATGTCGTAAATGGGTCACATGTCCGAAGTAGTGCCATGAACAACTCCTACAGCGTACAGTATCTGATCCTCGTGCTTCTTAGCTGTCTCAGGGAGAATACAACATTGGCTAAGAAATTCCTTCCTCTAGTGACACCATGCCAGAATGCACGGCAAAAAGAGCATCTTGAAGTTAGTTTCTCTCGATCAGTTAAAGAGCAAGCATCTAAAAGGCTGATAATCTGGCATATGAAAGCGATATGAAAACAACAGAAGCAGGTATTGCAAAAAATGTGGAACGCTTCACGATTTTGCGTGTCATCCTTGCGCAGGGGCCATGCTAATCTTCTCCGTATCGTTCCAATTTTAGTATATGTACTGCCGAAGCAAGTACGCTGCGGTGTCCGCTTGTAAATGTATATAAACATGGCGCTCCTCGACCAAACGTGTTCGTGTGCTGAACGCATTTCCTGACAGTTTGTTCACTCGCTGCGGGAAAGCTGCGGAAGCTAACGTAAGAATGGGTTGGGAAACGGCAAGGAGAATCATCTAAAACCATTTACCAAGTGGAGTGAGAGTTCTTTAACCGCTTTCACAGCCATTGGTTTGTAACTCTCTCACCTTCGGTTACCGCTGCCATGTCGGAAATGGTCACATGTCCGAAGTAGTGCCATGAACAACTCCTACAGCGTACAGTATCTGCTACCTCGTGCTTCTTAGCTGTCTCAGGGAGAATACAACATTGGCTAAGAAATTCCTTCCTCTAGTGACACCATGCCAGAATGCACGGCAAAAAGAGCATCTTGAAGTTAGTTTCTCCGATCAGTTAAAGAGCAAGCATCTAAAGGCTGATAATCTGGCATATGAAAGCGATATGAAAACAACAGAAGCAGGTATTGCAAAAAATGTGAACGCTTCACGATTTTGCGTGTCATCCTTGCGCAGGGCCATGCTAATCTTCTCTGTATCGTTCCAATTTTAGTATATGTACTGCCGAAGCAAGTACGCTGCGGTGTTCGCTTGTAAATATATATAAACTGGCGCTCCTCGACCGAAACGTGTTCGGTGCTGAACGCATTTCCTGACAGTTGTTCACTCGCTGCGGGAAAGCTGCGGAAGCTAACGTAAGAATGGGTTGGGAAACGGCAAGGAGAATCATCTAAAACCCATTTACCAAGTGGAGTGAGAGTTCTTTAAACCGCTTTCACAGCCAACGGTTTGTAACTCTCTCACCTTCGTTGCCGCTGCCATGTCGGAAATGAGTCACATGTCCGAAGTAGTGCCATGAACAACTCCTACACGTACAGTATCTGCTCCTCGTGCTTCTTAGCTGTCTCAGGGAGAATACAACATTGGCTGAGAAATTCCTTCCTCTAGTGACATCATGCCAGAATGCACGGCAAAAAGAGCAATCTTGAAGTTAGTTTCTCCGATCAGTTAAAGAGCAAGCATCTAAAAGGCTGATAATCTGGCATATGAAAGCGATATGAAAACAACAGAAGCAGGTATTGCAAAAATGTGGAACGCTTCACGATTTTTGCGTGTCATCCTTGCGCAGGGGCCATGCTAATCTTCTCTGTATCGTTCCAATTTTAGTATATGTACTGCCGAAGCAAGTACGCTGCGGTGCCGCTTGTAAATGTATATAAACATGGCGCTCCTCGACCGAAACGTGTTCGTGTGCTGAACGCATTTCCTGACAGTTTGTTCACTCGCTGCGGGAAAGCTGCGGAAGCAAACGTAAGAATGGGTTTGGGAAACGGCAAGGAGAATCATCTAAAACCATTTACCAAGTGGAGTGAGAGTTCTTTAAACCGCTTTCACAGCCAACGTTTGTAACTCTCTCACCTTCGGTTACCGCTGCCATGTCGGAAATGGGTCACATGTCCGAAGTAGTGCCATGAACAACTCCTACAGCGTACAGTATCTGATCCTCGTGCTTCTTAGCTGTCTCAGGGATAATACAACATTGGCTAAGAAATTCCTTCCTCTAGTGACACCATGCCAGAATGCACGGCAAAAAGAGCATCTTGAAGTTAGTTTCTCCGATCAGTTAAAGAGCAAGCATCTAAAAGGCTGATAATCTGGCATATGAAAGCGATATGAAAACACAAACAGCAGGTATTGCAAATAATGTGGAACGCTTCACGATTTTGCGTGTCATCCTTGCGCAGGGGCCATGCTAATCTTCTCTGTATCGTTCCAATTTTAGTATATGTACTGCCGAAGCAAGCACGCTGCGGTGTCCGCTTGTAAATGTATATAAACATGGCGCTCCTCGACCGAAACGTGTTCGTGTGCTGAACGCATTTCCTGACAGTTTGTTCACTCGCTGCGGGAAAGCTGCGGAAGCAAACGTAAGAATGGGTTGGGAAACGGCAAGGAGAATCATCTAAAACCATTTACCAAGTGGAGTGAGAGTTCTTTAAACCTCTTTCACAGCCAACGGTTTGTAACTCTCACCTTCGGTTGCCGCTGCCATGTCGGAAATGGGTACATGTCCGAAGTAGTGCCATGAACAACTCCTACAGCGTACAGTATCTGATCCTCGTGCTTCTTAGCTGTCTCAGGGAGAACAACATTGGCTAAGAAATTCCTTCCTCTAGTGACACCATGCCAGAATGCACGGCAAAAAGAGCATCTTGAAGTTAGTTTTCCTTCCGATCAGTTAAAGAGCAAGCATCTAAAGGCTGATAATCTTGCATATGAAAGCGATATGAAAACAACAGAAGCAGGTATTGCAAAAATGTGGAACGCTTCACGATTTTGCGTGTCATCCTTGCGCAGGGGCCATGCTAATCTTCTCTGTATCGTTCCAATTTTAGTATATGTACTGCCGAAGCAAGTACGCTGCGGTGTCCGCTTGTAAATGTATATAAACATGGCGCTCCTCGACCGAAACGTGTTCGTGTGCTGAACGCATTTCCTGACAGTTTGTTCACTCGCTGCGGGAAAGCTGCGGAAGCTAACGTAAGAATGGGTTGGGAAACGGCAAGGAGAATCATCTAAAACCATTTACCAAGTGGAGTGAGAGTTCTTTAAACGCTTTCACAGCCAACGGTTTGTAACTCTCTCACCTTCGGTTGCCGCTGCCATGTCGGAAATGAGTCACATGTCCGAAGTAGTGCCAATGAACACTCCTACAGCGTACAGTATCTTGCCTCGTGCTTCTTAGCTGTCTCAGGAGAATACAACATTGGCTAAGAAATTCCTTCCTCTAGTGACACCATGCCAGAATGCACGGCAAAAAGAGCATCTTGAAGTTAGTTTCTCCGA
>CM061919.1:117705142-117810902 GCA_031002005.1 Vandiemenella viatica | reverse complement strand
CGTAATCCCTACGACACTTCTCCCGTCCCGTCGCACAGTTCCATTAGTGGACGGACGAGCATGAATTGGTGACGTACCCTTACGACAACCACAACATTCTGTAGCCGTCGGTTTGCCTTACCGATCTACAAGAACCACCACAACGCATCTCACGTTGTTTCTGAAATGGCCCTTCTTGCGCGGTTTCCAAGCTAATTCGCTTCCCGCGAATCTCAATGGTCCTCCCACCATAATCTATTATGGCCCTATTTTGTGTCAGGAAATCCCTTCCTAACAAGCCTTCAAATGGCAAATCTATGTCCGACCCTATCACATAGAACTTTTGCCTTAGTACCAAACCCTTTTCGGCTTGGAACTCAATTATTACGGATGCTTCTGTATTCACTATATTGTTACTAATCCCTTGATTCTAATTTTTTCACTAGTATCCCTTTTTGCTCCCTTAGGTATACTATCCTTTTTTATTAAGCTGATCTGTGCCCCACTATCTACCAGGAATTTCATCGATTATGCTTTGCTCCATCACATTGCATCACTACAAATTCATTCTATTTGTGCAGTCTACTTATATACTTTTGGGGGCCTGGCGCAATGTGACTGCCTCATTACGCCACTTAACAGTTTACCGGTCTATTATCCCTTTTTCTCATTTTAGTCCAGTCATTATAGTAAGTTCACCTCGGAATTTGAGATACCCAGCTGTAAGTCTGTAAATACTTGTATATTGACACCCTAAAAGTGGTCTCAAAACCTACATATGGTAGGGTGTGCGCAACTATTAAATTTCGAGGTCAAAGGTCACAAAAAATCGCGCTTTTTTGTAAATATCTCATTTCCTATGGGTTTTTTGCTATTTGTATTTATTATCAATATTGTAGAATACAAAATTCTCTACAAATTTTGTCTAAAAATTTTTTTTATACGGTGAACCGTTTTCGAGATAGAGGGCGGAGAGCGCGCGGTCACAGCATCACTTCAGGTCAACCGGTGCCTCCGGTCGAAAACGCGCCATATATAGTTGATGAACTATCGATAAATCAATGATTATAAATATTTGTCAATTTTTATTAACTATTATATTATATTTTATCATTTTTTTCCTAACCTATCCACTTTTTATTCAGTATTAATTTATTTAACAACATTTACCTGCCCATGTAATTGCAGAATTGTTAATGAAAATATAGGAATTATATTTGAATTTTAACCTAATTAATATTAATAACTTCTTACATGATGGAAAAAACCAAATAAATTATTAATTAATCTTTTTATTAAAAATATCATTCAATACATTTATTTTTATTAAAAGTAAAAAAATGGAATAAAGGGTACAAAAACTACAATTTATAATTTTAATCATCTTCTTCCTCTTCTTCGTCGTCTTCCGGCTGCTGGTAAATTTCAAACTGGTCTTCATTATCGTCTTCAACGACATTTGTCTCAAGTTCTTCCATGATTTCGGGGTCAAAGGTTCCATCTTCGTTAATGTCGCTCTGATATGGTAGAGCATTGAGACAAGCTTGCCCATTACATTGGCCACAAGCTAAAGAGCATTGCAAGCCCGCTTTCCTGCATCCGCATCGCGAACCACAACCACTCTTGCAGTTGCAGAAAATTGTATTTAGCAAATCTTCTGGAGCAGGTGGTAAAATTGTCATGATAGGCTCCAAAAAATCGTTTCGCATTGCCCAACCCCATACCTGGGGTTCCAAATCATGCCCTAACCAAGTTTGAACTTGATAATATACACGTTTGAAATGTTGATGAGCAGCTGCACTTGTTGGTGGAATATTTGAAAGCTGCACAGGTTTATTAAGTTTTGTAGACTTGACGTAATGCATATAACGAAGATGATCGAGACTTTTCACAGATTTCTCTAATAATTGCTGCTGCAGCTTCTACAATTCTTAGCCTTTCTGCTTCAGGATCTATTTTTTTACTTTCGTACCAAGTTTTGATAGAATATTAGCTTGTGCATCACGGAAAGAAATGATTGTGAAAGCTCCAACTTTCTTCGTAATTACGATATCGGTTAAGTACTTCTGTTGTAGTCTTGTAATGATAGTTTTATCTTCTGGCACATACCCTGTCAAGACATCTTTAAGCTCTTTTAGTGTGAATTGAGAATCATTATTATTTTCGATGTAATTGAAAATCTCTAACATAGCTTCTGTAACTTGATTATCTTGACGAGGTTTCTCAAGAGGCGATGATGATGATGATTTATTTGAAAAGTTTGTAAAGCAAGCAGCATGGTACTTCGCTTCAGCAGCGATCAAATCATACTGTAAAATTATACGACTTTTCACCAATTCTCCGAAATCATCCCCACGTTCTTCTGCTTTTTTGATAACAGTATCTTTGAACTCAAGAGTACTCACATTTTTTATCTTCCGCCTGTATTTTTCTCTTTTCTTTTTCTCTGCAGCCTCATCAGCAACTTCGCCACAAAATAAACATTGATTCTTAAAATCAAACACTTCACCTCGTTTTTTACGGAGTACTAATGGAGAAGTTATAGTTTCTCCTTCTTCTTGTTTCCGTTTTGCTGCTTGGATACAGTTTTTACTAATGTAAACACTTCGGCACTTTTCATGCACTTTAACAGAGGTTACTGATTTTAAATAATCAATTTTTCCGTCGTTTCGTTCGACACTTGCAGTTCGTAGAGATTTCATACCGCGCACTACTTCAATAAGCGATTCACCTCCCGAATCTGACTTATTACATAGAAAACACAAATCAGCCATAGTTCTTGAAATTGTACGTCCGTAGTTACCAAGATACGATTCAAACTGAAAGAAAGAGAAGACGGTCGTAACTATACAATACAATTGAACATCTGTCCCTACTGGCTATAAATAGAAAGGTCCGTAGTGTATAATAGGGGCCCGTATAATTCCCAGGTATAATTTTTGACGTAGTGGAAGGATTTTAAAATTTACAGATTTTAAAGAAGATGCACTTAATTATTTTCTATTTAAAATGTCATTAGTGTAAATGGGAATATAATTATAATATGATTTAAGTTTTTCCCTTAATTATTTTTTAATTTCAGGAAACGGTTAATCAGTATTATTGAATAGATATAGATTTAATGCATGAAGAAAATGATAAAATATAATAGTTAATAAAAATTGACAAATATTTATAATCATTGATTTATCGATAGTTCATCAACTATATATGGCGCGTTTTCGACCGGAGGCACCGGTTGACCTGAAGTGATGCTGTGACCGCGCGCTCTCCGCCCTCTATCTCGAAAACGGTTCACCGTATAAAAAAATTTTTAGACAAAATTTGTAGAGAATTTTGTATTCTACAATATTGATAATAAATACAAATAGCAAAAAACCCATAGGAAATGAGATATTTACAAAAAAGCGCAAAAAAACGATTTTTTGTGACCTTTGACCTCGAAATTTAATAGTTGCGCACACCCTACCATATGTAGGTTTTGAGACCACTTTTAGGGTGTCAATATACAAGTATTTACAGACTTACAGCTGGGTATCTCGAATTCCGAGATTCTTACCTAATTTAAGCTTAAATGACTGGACTAATTACCCCGGTATTTTCACGGCACTCCCGAGCATAGTGCCCTTTTTTATTACATTTATAACATGTAATTTCATTTGTGTACGGTGACTTTTTCTTAAAGGGTGCTGTTTGGGCCACTTGCCTAGCGCTACTTCTCGTCTCTCGCCGTGTTTCCATCGTTCTGACGGCGTTTTCTTTCTCTAATTTGTTTATCTGGGCTAGCAAGGTATTTATCGCTTTCTTATCCAGTTCGTCATCTTTGTCGACCATTCTTACACGCCTTTGCGCCCGACAATCCTTGGCTGTATGCCCGGATTTTCCGCAACTGAAACAGGATGGAACAGTTTTTCTTTCTACCTTTGGAGTCCTGAAGGAATATCGCGACACCGGTTTTTCTTTTGCTGAAGCTATCGCACTTTCTTCAGTCGCTGCAATTTCTACTGCTTCGGATAGGGTTATGGTCTCTCCCCTAGCCCGTACAATTGTTTTCACTCGGTCGTCGTACAACCCCTGAATGAAGACTGCTCTTCCCAATTTTAATACAAGAGCTATGCTGCCTGCCAATTCCGTTTCTGCCATAACGCCCCTTATGGCTTCCCTAAACTGATGCTGGAGTGCATCTATGCGCGAACCCCATTGCGCAATACTCTCCCATGATTCTTGCTTACTAGCAAACATTTTACATGCATAGTAGTCTAACGTTCTTTTGCAGCCATAGTTTTCAACCAATATACCACGAACTGCTGGCCAAGTTGTAGTCAAATCTCTGACGAGCAATTTTCCTCTAGCTGTCCCTACTATTCTGGCTTTAACAAATTTTAATAAGATCTCATGCTGTTCTGGCGCCACCAGTTCAAAAGCACTATCACAGTTGTCCAGAAATTCATTTAACTGAGCCTTATCGCCATCAAAAGAATGAGGAATTAATTTTATGACTTCATTTAAACTAATATACTGCCTCTGAGATGATGACTGCGCATTCTGACTACCCGACACTGCTTCGTTAGGCATGCTGCTGCTTTTTCTTTCTCACCTGCTGGTGTTGACTCTTGTGTGATGCTGTGTACGTCGCCCGTCCGGCTGCTGGCTGCGGGACTGCGTAGTGCGTCGCTCGCTTGGCTGCTAGCTGCGCTCGCTTGGCTGCTGGCTGCGGGGCTGCGTCGTGCTGCTAGCGGCGGTTGCCTGTTGATCCCTTGGCTCGCCCTGTTGGCTTCGGCTGCGTCGCGGCTGCTGTTGTCGACCCTCGTTGACCTCGACTGCGTTGCAGCTGCTGTTGTCAACCCTCGTTGACCTTGACTGCGTTGCGGCTGCTACCCGTCTCGTTGTCTTATGGATGCTGCTGGCAGGTTTCTTCCGCTTGTCGAGTGGCCCCTCTTGTACTCGACCAATGGATCCTCTTCTTTCTTCTTTTCGCCTCCCTACTGCGCCACCTCCCCTAGTCGGCTTCGCTTTTCAAGCCGTCAGTCTGGCTATGACTTCGGGCTGATATTTCTTAGAAATTTTCAAACACCTATTCCTCAAGTCTGTGGCCTTATATCGCCGATATGCTGACCTTTGGCCAACCCTGGCTAACTTTTGGTCAAGCAGTATCTAACAGTGGCTATCCTGGCCAAAACCCCACATTTGACACCAAATTTTATAGACTATGTTGCGTCCTGGTTGGCTTTTACTTCCGCGAGCGGTTCGGAAGATAGGAGCTCAGGTGAGACTGTCTAAGGTTACCTTTTAGAAGTCTCAGAAATAAGTGGATTTTGGTTTTCAGACAAGGGAACTCGGTGTGGAAGGGTACTGATAGAAATAAAAACACATACAAGCTGAAATTACAAAGACCAAGCTTGCAGCTCACGAAGACCGACTGACATCTATTTTAGACCTAAATCCCAGGGAGGTGCATGGCTACAAGGTACTATTCCTCCAACATTTCCAACTCAGGGAATTCCTTCTGCAGGAACTGGATCCTCCGCATCAACTTTAAATAAACTCGGTAAGAAAAGTATCTCCCATAGGGATTTACCAGCTTAAATTCCCTATGACTACCGTCCATGGGACTTCAGAGGCACTAAGTCCGAAACCAGCATCGAAGTCTGCTACCGACGGCGACTACTGTGCCCTGCACTAGTCTGTCTCTCCGTCCTACTGATGCCCTAATCTAGCAGTCCTGCTCTGTTACTGCTCCGCCCTACTCTGGCTCTCGGTGGCCCGGCCACCTTCTTTTATACTTCTTAATGACGACATTATTTGTGTCCTCTTAAGCTTCTAGAACATTCTGTGGCGTTGGTCGCTTTGTTTACGTTCTTGCATCAGTCCTATCTGCCCTTCCGTGTTTCCCGTCACGTAGGCTTCCGGGTCGGGTCGTGTTAATGGAATCATCCGCTCCTGACAACACTCAGCCCTATCACCCTCGCTCCGACCTTCTGCTTTCTCCACTTTTAATGTTATCGCGTTGCCTCTTGTTGACTACATATTGCTCTCCTAAAAGCATCCCGTGTTTCTTCGGTTTCGTATCGCTACGGCGTTTTCCTACGCCTACACTCTTATGTTTACTTGCTGCTTCTTGCACCACTTAACATAACTAAGTGTTCCCGCGATTATTTCGCGACACCTCTTAGCTTAATTACTCACTACTCAAGCCAGACACACTGTTGCAATTGATATTCAGTCTTGAATAAAGGTATGGGCAAAAACAATTTTTGAAACAAAAATAAAATAAAACTATAGTTTTATAATGTGCAACATTGAAAACCATTTGTTATTTTTTAAATTTGCATTTTGTTTTCAATACTGAGAATCCAGTAAAAAATGGATCAGTTTACTACAGCAAGGTAGAAGGCACAGGCCATGGTCAGCAGGTAATTAAAAAAAAAAAAAAAAACACATATTTTTCAGCAAGGAAATGTTTGGAATCGTCCCACAGACTTCACAAGTGATAGTCAATAGCAATTAATGAAAATTGTGAGAGTCTGATTTTACAAGGCCAAGGTCATAGTTAGCCCACAGACCATTGTCGCCGTGAATTGGTAGCAATCATTTTAAAGGACAAGAGCCTGAACAAATACATGAAAAAAAATACACGGCAGCACAGTGAAGAACAGTCTGAAGTGATAAATAAACAGAATCTAGATAGTGTCTTGCAATCTAAATCCAATGATGTGTACATCTTTGATGAATCTGAACAAGAGGTCATTTTTGATGGAGAACGCAGATCTGCTCAAGGATGCAGTCTCCCTACACGCTGTGGTCAGTCACCAATGAAGAGTGCATGAAATTTGCATTCCTGACCAGCAGCACATAGTGACAGAAGTGTAGCCTTTTTTTATTTTGTTTGCTTATGGCTTTAGCCTAGTTGATATCATGGTCATTAGAGGTAGGAAAGGAATGGAGACAAGGAAAGGGAAAGATTTGGTAACACCCTTTTAAAGGTACCAACCCAACATTTGTCTTGATTGATTTGGAGAGACCATGAAAAACCCAAACCTGGAAGGTTGGACAGGGATTCAAACTCTTGTCCTCCTGAATGCGAGGCCGGAGTGAGAAGAGCAGCCAGACCTAACTTCTGCATTGTTCACAACCCACATTTTGATGATGAGCAGTTAAAGCACAATTTAAAGCTGTTTTCAGGTGAAGATGATGGTGAGTGAATGCAATATTTGAAATCAGAAATTCTTTGATGTCTATATGGAGGCTGGACAAGACAGGTATGCTGACTGTCTTAAGCGCAATCAGCAAAGAAAGCCAAACAAGTTCATGAGAGAAAACAAACTGGATCCTGGTGAGCAGCTGGATATGTTCAAAACTGACATTTGTTGAAGAAATGATCATGTTATTAATATCATCAAATTTCACACTTCAGTAAAAAGGGAGACAGTTATCAGAAATAGAACTTTTGTCTTTTAGTTCTCACATTGGGCACTAGTACTCGGAGGAAAGCATTCCTTATGCTTGGCCAGAGATGGTTTCAAATGCTTATAGTAGACATATGCATACTATACCTGCGGAAGCTTTCACATATGTCTGGTGAAGCTGCTGTTGCAGCCCAGGATGCTGCTGCCACTGAAGGAGATGGATTGGACATCCTTGGAGGAGGAAGACATATATCACCAGGCTCCAGAACCTGACAAGAAACACCATACACCCGCAGTACCTCTTCTGGGCATACAGCACACCATCCTACACACATCAAATCAACAGTTCGAATCACTACTCAATTGGCATAAGGTGTTTTCGAATATGTATTGAAAAAAGATAGAGAAAAACACAAGTTCCATAAAAAGACTACTAAACCATTGCTCTTTTAACAATGGAAAAGACCTTACAAAATTATTTTAAACCAAAGATTTCAAAGTGCACACTAAGGACCTAGGTTTCTCCTCCTTGTGCTAAACATTTCTTGGGTTTGATGGAAACCAGAGATAAATTTATTTGGCATATGACATTATATAGTATTTTCAGCACAATTCAATGTCACAAGACTTACAAACAGTTACCACATTTTACAATGTTATGCACAAATAAAATTACAGAAACTTAAACATTAAAATGCATCCAAATAGCAAAGTTGGTCTTCTGATGATGATAATCCTACCACAGCAAACATTTTGACAATTTTCATTGAATAAATGAGGACAAGGAAACAAATCATTACTTACCATTGCTGACTCCAGAATAATTCAGGAAGAATTAATTTATGTGCCGCTCATTAACTGATGAATACAATGTGGATAGAAGGATGGTTCAGTATAATGCGGGTTGAAGACTAAGAGATGAAGGTGTTTCAAATCAAGATCAAATAGCAAGAAGAAAGAACTGTAGATCAAGTCAACAAGTGGAAACCATTTGTCCAAACCCCATAAAAGAAAACTTAAAAACATACTGAAAGTTTTAAAACAGTAAGGAAAAAAATAAAAGTTGAGAAAACATTTTTTAACTGAGTAAAAATAGTCAAAATTGATTCATACACTGTAGTAACTAACTATAACAAGTGATGATTTCTGATTGTGAGAGAGGGAGGGGGAATTAAGAGAAAGGAAATTGGAATATCTCAGGTTGCTTGCCCAATTGCCAGTTTGTACAGGCCACTTTTAACCAGCAGGATTAAGAGGCACTACAGATAAATTTAAGGAAACAGGAATTGAAATCTTTGGCGTTATTCTCAAAGGCATTAGTATATTTGTCCGGTTTTGTGTGAATACCATCTGAAGTGTTCATTCATCCTTCTTGACAGTGGATTTGTAATAAGGTACTTGAATAATTTTGGAAATTTTGCAGCTGTACATCAACTGAAAAAAAAAAAATGCATTTTTAAATGTTGATCTGAATGTCTGTGCCAAAATGTTCGCAGCTGTCAATTTGTCTTTTGTGATGTTACATCTCAGTTCGTGCCACTGTAAAAAAAGCAGTGGTTTGTTTATTTTGTTGATAAAATGAGTTCTACAATTTACAAGTGGTCTCAGTGTGTAAATACATAAATTAAAACGCCAAACAATTGATTTATTTATATTCCAAACTAGGAAAATATTCAGAAAAAGTGTCTAAAGGTTGCATGACAGGACCCAGCTCATTTGTTGTAACATACTAAGCCCCTAAAATGGTATTAGCGAGAGATTGTTTAAAGAGCTCCACATGTTTAGATGGAAATATAATTTTATAAATAACATCTGTAATATTAAGGGTGTGATGAATGATGATTGATGCAAGTATAGTTAAGAAAATAAATGTGTATACAATAATCAAGGAAAAGAGTAGCAGATAAGATAGTGATTATTTGCTTAGATTCAAATATAGTATCTTTGGAAGATAGTTGCTGTTGGTAGAGATGGTTTAAGTAACGACATGAAAGGTATTTAAAAAAATGAGGCAATTTTGATTGGATTAACGTTACAGCTGAATTTAAGTCAAAAGAACAGAAAAAGTACAGAATTAAACTGAAATAATTGAACAGTGGAATTTAAAAATTTGTGTAAGAGTTGCCAAAATGAAAGTTAACAGATCGCTCCTGTGTGAAAAGTGGAGCTCATAATCTTTCGAATCTGAACGTTGTCCGAGTACATTTAACACAGTGAGATATTCTTGTTGGTATTGTAGGAACCATTGTGAGAAGATAAGATAAATAAAGGAATTAAATTTCAAAACATGCAAAGTTTATTCTGTGAAAACAAATGTTTAGTGGGGTTTACACCTAAGAGCTTAGATCTCAACTATAACCGTGTTGTGTGGCCTTTGGATAGTTCGTTTGTGTTTGAAAATCAGTCGCCGCCTGACTGGATAAGCTCAATCAGGAAAGGTATGTTGGAATTAAAGTCACTGTTGCCATAGAAAAACTAAATCATCACTGTATTTTTCAATATTTTTTTTTACAAAGTCTCAAATTTAAGCATCGAAATCCTTTTCCAAAATAAATGATTGCAAGTACTACTGACTGAATTGAGACAGGGCAACCTCATTAACCCCTTAACTGTTTACAGTCACGTGAGGTTTTGCAACTAATTCACACGCACACTGTAAATTTTAAAAGATAGCCACCGGAAACTACTGCATCATGGTATCGGTTATTACTGCTAGCCTAGCCAAGCGTGTCCAAGCACACCACAGAGGTGCATGGTGACTGCCCAACTGATTTTCATGAACTGCCACGAGGAAGTCCGCGGCTCCTATTTATAAGCATGCCCTGCCGGACCGTTAGAAAATAGATTCTTCCAGGTTCTCATTGCAACATCGAAAATCTTCAGTCACTAAATAAATTCCCATCAATCTGAAATTTTTACAGTGGGTAGGCAAGGTTCTAAATGTCAAAACTCATTCTAATGAAAATTTCTGTAGCTGTTCTAGTTTAGATGCAAAAAAATTAACTTCTTTGCAATTCCAAAAATGTTTATAACACCCAAAATTTTAGAGCTATGAAGCTGAAATAACCATTAGATTCATTTAATTTTACTCCTCTTTTATACGATACCAAATGTGATAATTATACCTTGTGATAATTAATAAAACTCATTTGCCGAACACAGGAACTGCATTTACTTCAGAGTTTATTCTATCAACAAACATAGTATGTCAGCACCAGACTGATATACCCAGTCATTATTAATCTGAGGAAGTGTTGTGTGGCTTTTTGATGTGGAAGAAAGCTGGCTGACAATGGGCTGTAAGGGTTAGTTCACCAAGGCAGAGATACGTTCAGCAAGAGATAAGAGTGGGGATTGAACCAGTGGATGGGGAAGTTAACCAACATCAACTGTGTGTCATAATATCTGTGATAATCAGCCACCATAAAATAAAAATTATAATATTGAACTGTAAATAAAAAAAATATGTAAATTTACTGCAACTTTGTAAAACTGTAGGCGACATGTTTACAGGTGGTGTCTTAATGTAAATTGAACCCAGGGGTGTGCCAGGTGACCAGAATGTTTTGATAGGCCAGTTCTGATCTACAGATTTCCAAAGAGGTAGTGGTTGGTGTCCGAATAAATTCTGACAGCTCTAAACATAAAATACATGTTGAGACGATTGGAATCGTGTGAGCTGGCATAGATTGTCAGTGGATGGTCAGGGTTGGCAGTATAAACTTTGCCTGTGGCCATCCATCCTGTAGGACAGTTTTTGAGAGGTTAGACCGATGTAGAAAGCAGCGAAGCAGTAGTGTTCAGCAGTAGTGTAACAGTGCAGCAAAGACAGGAAAGTCGGTAAATTAGGTGAGTTGTAACGCAGGTGTCATGTCCAATATTGGGAAAGGATTCCCCTGAGATAGGATTAGAATAAGTAGTGGTGGCAAGATGCATGCAGTACATTTTTCAGTGGGGTCTATTGTAGGGAAAGATCCATGCAGAAGTCTAGGAGAGTGAGAAGGTGGATCAAGATGATTTCAGGTTAGGAGGTTAAAGCAAGTGAGGGGAGGAGGGTTAGGTTTGTAGGATTTGGGAATGAAGACATGCATTTTGGGGAAGGATTTGAGGAATTCATGCCAGGAGAGAACTGGGTGATGAATATTAGCCTGCAGTCAGCTTTAGGAAGTGCAGAATGGGAATTGCAGCTCATAGTATGAGATTTGTTGTTGCACAAGATCAGGAGGGTAGTAACTGGAAATGAGGGCTTGGGATAGTTTTTGGAAATATCAGGAAAGTGATTCATTACATGAACAGATGTGTCTGCCATGGATTGTAAGGCTGTTTGGAAGGTAATGTTTGATGTGGAAGGGATGGCAACTGTAAATGTGCACTGTTATAAATTTTTGGAGGGCAACTTGTCTTAGGGTGATATCCACATCAAGGAAGGTTATATATGTTTTGGAATGACCAAGTGAAATTGATGGAGTGACTGTTGTTGAGGGAATTGACAGAATCTAGCAGGTGGTCTTACCCTTGTATCTAGATCATAAATATCATTTATGTATCTGAAACACACAAGAGAGTCT
The DNA here is from genome assembly GCA_031002005.1 of Vandiemenella viatica. Classification (NCBI taxonomy): domain Eukaryota; kingdom Metazoa; phylum Arthropoda; class Insecta; order Orthoptera; family Morabidae; genus Vandiemenella; species Vandiemenella viatica. The sequence continues at coordinate 117,798,949 of CM061919.1, read as the reverse complement.
GAGGGAGTAGATATTTAGGAAAATTGCTCCAGACAGCCCAGAAAGAGGGTGGCATAAAATGAGGCCATGCGGGTACCTATGGCAGTGATAAATTTGGGAATTAAAGGAGAAGTAATTTTTAGAGAGGATAAAGTCAGCTAGGGATGTGAGAAATGATGTACTGGGGAGACACAAATAAAGGAAAGATTCAAGAAACTTAGGCTGTGACAGTGGAGGACATTAGTACACCAACATCACCCACTATCACAGCCCCAGTTAGTTCAGATAGTTAACTGATGGCTCAGAGATCCTTGGTTGGAGCTGCAGAGTGGGGTAATTTAAAGAAGGAGAGGAGTCTGGAGTGGGAATTGCAAAATTGGAAGCTATATCACAGCAATATGTCATGGGCAAGTTGAAGGAGATGGCAGCAAAGTTTGCACAGCAATTTTTTATGCAAATATAAATAATATATACATAAAAAATAAAGAAACAAAAAAAAACTTTAAATAAATTTAGAATAAACAGAAACTTTAAGATGTTACACCCTAATTTAAACAACAGCTCTGGTGAGTGGTAGTTCGTGTTGGGAAGAGATAATAGAGGCACAGGGTTCAGAGGGGCTGCTGTTGTTTGGGAGAACGCTAGCAGCAAGGGCAGTGAAACAAGAATTAAAATGGCCAGTATCACGGGAGTTGACATGAATAGCTATTGGGTAGTGACGGTGAATACTATTTGTATGAGGCCATTCTTTCTAATGGACAATGGATTTGTGGTCAGTCCTATGTAAGAAGCCGGACAGTAGTTTCAGGTTCCCTGATACATTACATGGGATGTTTCGCATGTCCTACGATGGGAAAGTTTTCCTCAGTGACGGGGTTGATTATGATTCTAATACTGCCAATAAATCATATGGCAAAGGAGGCACAAAATCTCCATTGCACCATTACAACTGATTCACATTTTGAGAATTTTAAGATGCAGAATAATTTCTTTTCACCACCGAATGTCATGTTCCGATTGCACTCTTGTGTCTAAAACAGACAAAATGCTATGCTGCATTATTATAAATTAAAACTTGGAGCAAATCTGTATCTTAAGAGATGTCCACTGCAAAAAAAAAAGATGTCCTGGATAGACATACGAATCAACCTATATACCAAAAATGTTTCCATACCTTTGTGCTGAGTATAAAAAGTCTGGACAAGTGAGCAGCGCACTGAGAGATCTCCCCTTTCCCAACGGAATGCTAGAACAGTGGTATTACTGTCTTGTGTGCACTCCCAACTAGCTGGGGACTCAAGACGCAGCCAGTCACATCGGTATCCTGATACCTCTTCTGCACGCCGCCAAGATGGATCGCCACTGAAGCGCACAAGAGTACCTGAAATTATAGTTAAGAAAAATAAAGGTTTTACTGGAAGTATTTACTGACATTCAACCAAAAAATTCTTAAACCCTGCAACATTCAGTTTCCTCAACATCAACAACTTAACTACTGGTTTTTCAATCTGAGCTTCTTTGGACACTGAAAAATAAGACATCCTCCAATAATTTAACAGCGTATTGTCATTTTTCTCCCCACTTATCCTGAAAAGTCTTAGCAATGACTCGCATGTATATTCTTTTCCTTTTTCAGCAGTTTTTCTGTCAAAAACTTCTTGATTCCATTTGTAATGGACATCCATTAATGTATATCACCCTACACACTTTCCAATTTTCTTAGTCTGGGCATATGGCAGAACAACAGAGCACAAGGTTTGTTAATTCTGTATACTTATAACATATACATTCACACCAGGCCTTAGTCAAGAGGGGGGGGGGGCTAATGTGAATTATGTTCATATTATTTTCAAGGTACTGCTACCCCTAATTAACTGTAGCTTACTTGTTTAGATGAAAATAATTTAGGTCTCAAAGTGAGTTAGATGTGGAGGGGGAAACAGTACAAAAAGAAATACGCATAAAGAAAATAACAAACGGGGGAGGATGGGGTATTTACAGGTATAGTTTAAGCGAGGAAAGCAAAAATAATGGATACTGTACAAGATAGAGAACAGGAGTATGTCAAATGTCAAAGATTTCAACTATGGAGTTCTAATTGTGTGACAGTGTGTGGCAGGAAACTTGTTTATCATAAGGGTTTTCATTTCTTCCTCAGTGGTAACTCCCTCGACAGATATGGTATACCAGTTATCAACAATCTTGTATAAATATAAAACAGACGTGTGTGTCCCTACATTTCACTCTGCAGCCACCTAGCACAGACCACTGGCGTTTGCATGTTGTAGTAGCATGGAGTTTCCCACTGTGAAAACCGTTGGCCGAATGGCGGTAGCTATGGGGGTGTGGGAGATATGGTGGTTCAGAGTGGTCGAACGAGGGTATTTTGTTATTTCAACCAAAGACATATGTATCATATTTCACTTTGCAAACACAACTACACAGTACAGATCACTGGTGTTTGTGTGTTTTAGTAGCCTCGAGTCTCCCATCATGCACTGTGGTGGTTTCATGTTGGTAGCTATGGGGGTGTGGGAGATATGAAGATTGAAAGAAGTCAACCAACGGCATTTTCGTATTTCAAACAAAGACATGTGTGTCCCTATATTTCACCCTATGTAGATCACTGGTGTTTGTCTGTGGCATTAGCCTCAAGTCTCCCACTCCACACTATGGTGGTTGCATGTTGATAGCTATCAATAAAAATTCTTTACAAACACGAACGAAGCCGTCGGACCCAGCTAGTATTTCTACAATCATAATGCAGGTTTAACTACAGATTTAGATTTACTATGTCTCTCACATACATTTTAATACAATTAATGAGTCATCCAAAATATTTATTCATTACATGTACATTCATGATAACTGATGGATTGCTAATTTCTTGATCCTTGTCTTCATAGACACTTCCTTTCAGCTGCAAAAATGAGATTTAACTTATCCAGTTATCATCAGAAGCAAAACTAGCATGCCACATTTTTTTTACTCAAACAATAAACTAGCATAGTGTTGCTCCAGGAATATTAAGATCAGAATAAGCTAGGTGAAAATCACATCTAGGCAAGCTAGGTAGCAGAGAAAGTATATGTTTTTTTTTACGTATTACATATGAAAATTAATATATGCAGTTGCTGATATAATAATGCATAACTGTACACAAATTACTGATCTAACTTGTGGGCCATCAGAATTGTTAAGAATGGATTTCGATCTCCTTCACATATATTGAAGGGTACACAGCATGTCTATGGTATAGTCGTTTTTCAAAATGAGCCCTAGTTTCTGAGATATTATAAACAAAAAATTCTAAATGTCAGGTATATAGTAAATTATTGCCCCATTTTGTCAAATGGCAGCGTGGTCTATGCGGTCGGGTGTTAGCTTCATAATTTTCTGACCAGAGTTCAAATCCTCACAGAATCAAATATTTCTATTTATTTTTATCTTCAGAAATTGTCAAGCTTGGTCTTTTTATTTTGTTAAAACTTCATTTATGTACTTTCATTGAGTGAAATAATATTTAAAACAAATCATATAACCTACAATTCAGCGTCATTTTTTCCGTGAAATTCTTTTTTTTGTAATGAATTCATGGGTCTACCGATGGATTGTCTTTTCACAACATAAAATGGCCGTACACACTTGAAAACTTCATTGCAATCATACATCAGGAAAGTCTCCATTCTTACATTATTTTTTCACTTTTTGTTAATAAGTTGTTTCAGTGAGTTTTCAATTGAAATAGTTACTATCATGTTATTTATTTCATCTTCCTCATTTCTTTACTTATATATCATCAAGAGGTATTTTTAACAAAATACGTAGCATTGGGAAGGTAGTTTTTTCTTTCTTTCTTCTACACTCGATTTGTTCCAAGAACGGTTGCGTGTAAATGGTTGAAAATATAATAGTAGGCTTATCCGTGGCGAAAAATTGAGCTCAACAAGGAAATGAAAGAACAAGTGACAAATGCTTAGAAACATTGCAAAATTCTTGTGTCAGATTCCAGTCTAATTGCAGATTCGCCACCTGACTTAATTTCATTGGGTATGGGCCATTTTTGATATATGGGCCGAAATTATGTTTGGTGGATCTGTTACAAGCAATGTGATTTGTTTTAAATTTTATTTCATGCAATAAAAGTGTGTAAATGAAGTTTTAACAAAATAAATAAGTCAAGCTTGACAATTTCTAAAGATAAAAATAAATAAAAATATTTGATTCTGCGGGGATTCATACTCGGGTCAGAAAATTATGATTCTATCACCCTATCCCATAGACCACACTGTCATTTGAAAGCAGGGGGCAATAATTTAATATACAGATGTTATTTAAAAAAATTTGATTCTATGCATGCGAATATCTCAAAAACTAGGGCGCATTTTGAGAAACTGCTATACCACAGACATATATGCTGTGTACTCTTCAACATATATGAAGGAGATCAAAATCCGTTCTTAACATGTCTGATGGTCTCCAAGTAAGTCCTTAATTAGATGGTAACAGCAATTTCTGTACCTGGATGGAAGCAGTGCCAGACAGGGGCTGGCCAAGGACAAACATGGAGGTCTTCACGGCTGCTAGCAAGTGATGAAGGACTGAGCAAAGCTGAGCACTGCGGCTGAGGACTGGTTTGTTGCTGTGGACTGGGCAATGGTTGTGGCTGAATGGCAGCCACTGATGTTGAGCACTGTTGTGGTGGCGTGGGTGGAGGGGTCACCTCTGAGCTCCATGAGAAACTGTATGTCCTATGTAAACATATAATCACTGATTATTTCTGTTACTGATTTTACTTAGTATTTAGCAAAGAGACTATAATCCTGGAAGAAAGCACTGTTTTCTGTTGTGTGTGTGTGTGTGAGAGAGAGAGAGAGAGAGAGAGAGAACAACGAACTCATGTGCACATCTCTGTTGGAATCACAACCAGATCAAATTATTTTAAAATATGGTTTAAAGGAAGTGATTATTTCTATTACATGGAATCTATAATGAAAATGGGGATTAATTTTACATCTAAGATTATACTCCAACCAGCATATTTGCATAAGATACTAAGATTGGGTGGGGGAGGGGGGGGGAGATGGTGTTTTCATGACAACTACCAATTTTATAATCTTGTCCGGTTAAATAATGGTTGAAATATCATTTTTTAAAGCTTTAATTTTCAAGGAATAAGTGGCAGCAGAGTAACATTTTCTGCAATATAAGATACTGACTTATAAACAATAAAAATGTTTTATGGCTACAGATTGCATCAAAGCACATGCCAAATTCTTCTGAGATTGCATTTACAAAATTATGAAGAACTTGAATCATGAGTGATTACAAGAAGAACCAAAACCGCCCAATAAAATATATTTTTCCCACAGAACTTCACGGGAAAACAAATATTCTGATTAATGAATAAATATAAATTATTTAAGATAAAAATAATAATCACTTACCATAGGTGATACAGATAAGACTAGTGTAGATACAAAAAAGACACAGACACAAAACAATGCTGAAGTTTCCAGGTCCAGTCTGTTTTCCAGGAGCACTACATGGAATGAAATAGGCGGGAATCGGAGATAATGACAACTCATTGCAGCTGAATGTGCAAAAAAGTGAGGAAGATGATACTGTATTCAGGATAAGAACAACAGAAAGATGTAGAAAAAAGATAGAGGAGTGCGTTTGCATAAAAGGTTTAAATAATGTATTTATAAAATTAAACCACTTGACACCTTCGCCAACATCACTCAAGACATGGTACAGATGTCTGGCATTGGCAGGTCCAGATCAGCCTGAATAGGAGACACTAAGAAGGGATCCGCACACAGTGGAACCATTAATTCATCTGACAGCAATGATGATCTATTTCCTCTCTATTTAAATAATGTTCAACAGGATTCTTGTGATAAAAAACTTGGAAATACATCTTTAAAATTTTAAAAACTTTTCACAGATTGCCCCACCTAAATTTCTTTTATACATTGAAGAATTTCAAGGATAGTTTACAGAAAAAAAACTACCAACTGTAAAACACCAGAAGAAAGGATATTGATTACATAACTTAAATATACAAAACATAAACCAGCAAATTAAATATATTACTAAAATGAATTAAGTCATTATAGGTAACAATGAAAGGAAAGAAATACCGCGAGGCAATATTTACATGGAAAAGAGAGGGAAAATACACCCAACACTCACCAAAGTTGAAGGGAGGAGGGCAGCAGCAACACAACACAACACACAAAGAAAAAACAATATTTCGGGTGAAAATCCCCTTTTTCAAGTTAACAGAGAGGTGGCTGGTCTTGCGCACTTGCGCAGTGATATTGATTGTGCTGCAGACAGTTAACTCAGCCAAAAACTTGCGGCTATTATCCACAGAGTTTACCCTTTTCAGAAAGCTGCCGGAAGGAAGAGAGGATACCCTCTAACCCAAGGTGGCTAGCATCATTGGTGCCAACATGAGCTACAATTTACACCCCGTCCATTCAGTGGCATCTGGGATTGCCTGTTCCACATAATGGATCAAACTTCCCGGAATGCACAACGAATGGAGATTGGATTTGATCCCTGACCTATTCCCCATTTATATAATGGTCTCAATAAACTGCTTAATGTTGAAGCTTCCTATCACCAGAATACCTTTCTGTGGGTGGGGTGGCAGGCAACTTGCAACATGACAATTGCAAAACTGAATCAGTACCAGATAATACATCAAACAGATTGGACAATGGTACAAGCTTGCCCTCCTGGGAATCAGACTTGTACGACTGCCCCCATATGCGGCATTGACGTCCAGAAACCACACACCAGTAACTGTCAGGCGAACATCTCAGCCTAGACTGCAGGTATGATGATTGGTAGGGGAAAGTCTGTGAGAGCACCAGGGGGTGGCGAATATGTGTGTGGCAGCAATCCTCCCTTTTTAATTTTTTTTTAGCTCTGCTACTGCCCTGGACAGTAACCTTGAGGGGAGGGGGAGGAGTGGCAAAGTTATCTTTGAAGGCATGGCCAATTCATGTGGCACAGAAATGTGTGTGTTTTTTTTGGCTCTGCAGCCCAAGTTTGAAGGGATGACAATAGCAAATTTTTGGCCCAGCTTGGAAAATTCATAGATCCATCGCTGATGAGACCTCAAAGATGTGTGCCACTGCTGCACCACCTCAGTGTGAATTGTGACATTTGTAATAAAATAATAGAATTTAGAAAGTACCATACTTGGACGAAACCACAGCAGAAGCCTGAACTAACATTTGGTTCTACTCAATTTTACATTACCTGTGGTACTACTTTCAGACAGAAATTCATGGGTTTAGATGTATTAGCAACAGATTGAATGTTGATTACATGAAGATATGGGTTTAATGATATTACCAGTAATATATGGAAAAGCATTGACAAAATCATTGACTATCAACTACAATGGCTATTAGGTATATATCTACAGTTGTTTATGCTAGATTGTATCATATTATTCAATGTGAACTCATTCGATAACAAGAGTGTGTGGGAATCTATTGGAGATCGTGATACTGCTACAACAACATTAAATAATATCATTGTAATACTGCTGTAGTCAGTCGCAAGACGTATTATTTGCAAGCAGTAATTACATTGTAATACAGCCTGGACAATTATTTTCAACCAGAAATTAGGTTGTTATAGATCCTGGACCAGCATGAAACCGTTAAATGTACTTTGGAAAGAATTTCTAGCGGAGTCTTACATTTGACCACTGCAGTATTATGACGCCGACTCCAGGTGGAATCGCGATCTCCAGTAATCCCGTGTGTGGATTAATAACAATAGTTTAAGACAATATTCTACCTTGTATATACAAGACCAAATATCTGTAGTGTTTTCCCTATTTTTGCATAATGCAACAAAAGTTAGATAAACATTATAAATTATTGAATCAAGCCAAGACTCTAAATGACAGCTGCATGAGAATAAAAAGGAACACCACAATGCAGTTATTATTACAATTACCAGAATCACTGCTAAAAATCCTTGCTATACCTTTTACGAAAAGGAAGACTCTTCTGCATCAAAGGGCTCTTGGGACTTGTAGCAATTATAGCAAACTCTTTAAGAGTACTTGGAGGAGCATCAAGATCAAGTGGCGGTGGTATCGGTCGCATCTTCTTGGACGGACATTTCAGACTCAAATCAGTGGGCTGCGACGGTGATACACACCGAACACAACTTCTTGCTTGATCCTCTGTTTCACAAGTGCAGCTGTCGCCCATCATCTAAAAAAGATTAAACATATATAACGAAATACAATGCGTCATACCGTTTCAGCCACAATGATTTTAGAAACGTTATGACTCACCCAAACATCGAGTCATTACCGTTTATACTATAAAGAAAACAGCATCCGAAATTGCTTTGAGTTTAAAGGCGATTTTACTAATGAACAAAGTAACTAACCTTGATTTTTGACAGCCCCACACACTGTTTACACCAACAAGTCAGCGATCACAGCATCTCTTTTGTCACTTCTTCTATCCAATTTACCTTTGTGATTTGTGTTTTTATTTATTTTCACTCGCGACAGTAGCGGTATAAAACTATTGCAACCATCGATAGTCGATATATCAGAGACAATATATTTAATCTTTCTATCTGTGGATACTGCTTGTGTGATGATGACATGACTATCTTTGCAACTGTAGATTTTGACTTCACTAATGTCTTGACCAGACGAAATTATTTGCAGCTGACTTTTCAGGTTATGTTTTATAATTGATGATGGCTTCTGCAACAGATGTTCATGACGATTATATTTTGTAAGTTGATTATTTAAAACTAGTGTTTTTTTTCTTTTTCAGTATCAGTTTAAATATGATGGCATCCTATAATTAATCAATTACATTTGATCTAGGTACATAACCCCCGAAAAATTTTACATTGAAGCCATAAACAGCAATGAATTACTCGTTGTGGATAGAGTCAGTCAAGAAATGTCGTTGCAAGGTAAGGAAAGTCATAACGGCAGCATTATGTTCACTATCAGCTAAAAAGTATAATTATCTGAAAAGAAAATTAATTTTATTCTCACTACATGCTGAAAAATAACGAGGAAAAAAATAACTCCATTTCACATAAATAATGAACAGATGTCTTAGTTTCACCTAGGTTGTTGACGCAATATTATATTGCTTTCATAATGAAACTTACTTTATGTCATCACTTTTTTTTTTTTTCTTAGCTAGTGCTGACTAGTAGGCTAACCACCGCGATGGCAGTTTGGTATAATTCTAATTTAATCTGTATTTATCCATATTGATTTGGGTAGCTCTATATGGAGAATGACTGTAGGAGGAATTATCCGTTTGGTCTGGAAATTTTTGCACACATTCCTTGGAGAATGTTATTTAAGAATAAATGTATATTATAGCTATAAATACATACTAATTTCACACTAAAACCACCATAACAGTATTTCATTGCTAGAAGCCCTATTTACTTATATGACGTACAGCAATGATAGGCACAGTGAACACCCTTAATGTACAGTTGTGCAAATCAGTAGAACCCCAAAAAATTCGAAGTCATCCACAATAAATGACAGATTCTGGTTCTGCTTGAATATAATTGCTGCAATAAACATCAAAAGTCAATAATGCACATTTCGTGTACAATAAGTTATGGTACTGTCCACATTCTAAACATCTTTTACTCAGCACGATATGTGAATGATAACTATGACATCACATTTGGCAGGGTTCGAATCCCTATCCAGCCATTCAGATTTTGGTTTTCCCTTGATTTTCTCATTTCACTTCAGGGAAATGTTGGGATAGTTCCTTGAAAAAGAGCATGGCCAAATTCCTTTATGTGCCTTGTCCCCAGTCCTTTCCTGCCTGTAAAGACCTCTACATCAACAAGGCACAATGCCGCAAAAAACCCTAATATTCTTAAATAACATCACTGAAGGAATGTGTGCAGTAGCTCAGTTACTGGTTTAATACTATATTGTGATATCACTAAAGTGCCCTAAATACTTTCTGCTGATATTGTCAGTACAGGGATCATATCAACCTGATATTTGTTTTCTTTCTAGTGGTTGTGGTTAGGTCAAAATGTTGGACCTTGGTGAAAGTATTTAATTAATAATGCCACCGAAATGTGGCATCTGCATACAGTGAAAACACTTGATTAACCATGCAAAATATTTTGCTATAGTAAATGTGTGACTTTTTGTAATGGAGAAAAGCTGAAATGTCAAAACCACATACAAAGTCAATATTGAACATTTCAGGGGAACTATTAATTTTGTAGTGCTAGTGTCATAGTGGTATCACAGTCTAGAATTAAACCCAGTTCCTTTTTTAGTAATTCTTATTACTACTTGAAAATAAGTCATAATCCAATTGCCTACTGTTATGACATCTTTAACTCACAAGATGGAAAAAAATATGTAGCAGTATTGCAGTCTCTGGTAAACCTTTTACTCTTGAACCATATCTATCCCTAATCCCTATACCAGTATCAATTCAGGTTCATAACTTACATGTGCCTTATCCATTCACAACACACTATTCACCTAGATCCTATGATACAATGAGCCCTATTCCATCTCCTTTGTAATTTCATACATATTAGTTCCTTTGTAGTTTTCACAAACAAATGTAGACTATGCGCTCCCACCAACTCTAGTAACCTGTAAAGTAAGATACTACCCCATTGTACTCAAGCCACAGTCTGTCAGGTATATAGCCTACTAGGTGATTTTATACGAGGAAACTGGACATAGTTGGTTGGCGACCAGAATTATTTTTATATTTTTTCTTTTAGTTACTCAGAATGTATTTATGTGTGTTTAATACAATATTTACTGAACATCAATTATTTAAAACTTGTCAGTTTTCCATAGTGTCCTGAAAGTATTGCAGTGTGGTATGCTGGGATGGTCCTTTCAAAAGGCAATGGCCCAATTCTTTTCTTTTAGTCATTTCATAGCTCTAATGACCTAGAAATTGAGGGTTTTATCTAACAGGCAATACCGCTCGCTTCGCGCTGTTAACGTGTCGTCATAGTGACGTCACGTTCACGTACAGTCAATTTTTGTGTGTATTGTGCCCTCGCTACGCTCGGTCACAATAATTTAAAACTGTACAATATCAACATAAACTGATATCCCGAAGGTGGATCAGATGCAGGCGGCCGCTGGTCCAGATGTCCAGTGTTTGATGTGTTATCGGACGTCTACGGCCGCTTACCAGCGGCCGAATAGTCACAAAAATTGACTGTACGTGAACGTGACGTCACGATGACGACACGTTAACAGCGCGAAGCGAGCGGTATTGCCTGTTAGATAATACCCGAAATTGATAAGGCATAGTCCATTTTTTTTTTAATCTGATTTTGATTTTTTTAAAAAGGTAGTAGTAATCACCACTGTTATCTTTGTATTCCACTACTTGCTATTGTTTCTAGCGATTCAATATCCCTAAGAATAAAAATATTGTTTTCTGTTTCTTGGAAATACTGATGTAGCCTATTAAAAATATTGCTATTTTCCAACAGTTATTTGGCCAACAGTGGGTGACAATTGATTAAAAGAAATTAATTTTAATGATTTATTAGCAAAAAATTTTGAATAAATTTCAGTCTAGTCAACATTTCTTTGGCAGTAACTCCATCTTTAATAAGATTACTTATTGACACTTAATAAGGACTTCCAACAAGAATTGTTTGGGATAAAATAAGCTGACAGGATTTTCTATTTTCAAACTATGCCATTGCCAACAAACCTAAGCTTTTAATCCAAATGAGCAAGATTATTATGCAGTTATATAAGTGTAACAAAAGTATGAGATACAAAAATATGAGTAAGGAGGTAGTTTCCTTATGAAACTGATTTTTTGTTTATTTTTCTTTATCTTCAATACTAATTGACTGCTGATCTTGGTTCATGTCTGACATAATTGAGAATTCATTCTGTTACTTGTTTTTGTATTAATCATCCACATTTTCTAACAAATGGTGTTAAACATTGTTCAAGTAATATCACCATCCTGTGTGTGAGGTAATTTGAATTTAGTGGTGTTCATATGACAGCTTGAGCATGAAATCAACGTAATCATGTTATAAAATCTACAGAACTCTTTGGTATGTGTGTATGATGTTAATTTCATAAGATCTTTTGGGAAAGACAATTACCAGCATTCCATTTTGCAAATTTTTATTTATTTATTAGTAGTGCACATACTTTGTCTCCAGGGATCGTAGAATCTGTCATTTTTTCCTTTGCCTTGTAAATTATTACCATAATTTTACTAAAATTTAGCACAAATTATTCAATATCATGTGTAAATATCATTAAAATTGGGTTTGAAAACAGATAAAAAGTAATTTACATAATTAAATTGTCACAATTTTGCATCATTAATTTATTAAAAATGTATACAAATGATGTAATGATTCAGTATCAGAAATAAAATTCATTAAAAAAAATGTAAATAGAATTTAAATAAGCAACAAAAGAACAAAGATTGTGAACCGAGTGTGGTGGTGTAACGGATAGCGCTCTAGCCTCGCATTCGGGAGGACAGCGGTTCGAATCCCCGTCTGGGCATCCAGATTTGGGTTTTCCATGGTTTCCCAAATCATTCCAGGCAAATGCCGGGATGCTTCCTTAAAAAGGCCATGGCCGAATTCCTTCCCATTCCTTGCCCCCCATCCTTTCCCGTCTCTTAAGACCTCGCTGTTGAGAGACGTAATGCAGTTAAAAAAAACAAAGATTGTAAATTACAATGTATAGCTGGTTCTGCATCTATGATAGCATTGTTCGCATGATGTTTGGACTACTTTTTATTCAATAATGGTAAACATTTTGACTGTGATAAGGCTTGCATTAAATTGATAGATTCTTTTATGGAGTAATTAACTTAGCAGAAACTTTTTTATTATTATTTCTCAGCATGCCATTTGGTTTCATTGAAAAAAAAAGTACACTATTAGTAACTTGACATAAGCTAATCACTATGTATCATCTCATGGAAACTGGTTAGGTTCTGCTTGATCTGTGCACACACATGCAAAAATTCTAAAATTTACAGTTGTTGCCTCTATCGTGGACAAATGACACTAATTGGGACAAAATGAATTCTATATGTTAAATGATGACACAAGCTATCACTGTGCAATATTGCTGGTATCTATTCATTAGTTTTTGTAAGAGGCACACACACACACACACACACACATATGCAATGATTCCAAAATTTTGTTTTTGGCCTTTGTATCATTGAGAACTGTTATTTTTGTAGATAAAAAGTTGACATAATGTATCACTATGGAAGTTTTGTTAAAATATGTTCATTATTTTTTCTGTAATTCATGGAAAACACAAAAATTACAAAATTTAATATTTCGGAGCATATGTAATCAGGAACTATGTAATTTATCAGCTTAAAAAGTGTCCTCTATATTAAGCTGTTACATAAGCTATACCCGTGTGCAGTTCATCAAAATTCATTCATTAGCTTTTATGAGACAATCAAAAATTTCAAAATTTATGGTTTTGGACTCTGTATCATTGAAAACTATGTTACTAATCTGATTAAAAACCATCCTTTGTTACAGCCTGTGATATAAGCTATCAGTTTTGTTGTAATCTGCTCATTATTTTTGGCATGATGAGTGTACAGAGATATAGACAAAAGTTCCAAATTATACTGTTTTGGCATCACTGTCATCAGTAGTGCACATTACATTCACTTTTTTTTAAAATTAATTTTTGTGTCAGAGACAGCTTTTCTACAATTTTACTATTTAGTATATATTTAGCATACGGCTAATACAGTTGTTAAAGGTGTAATTACTAAAAAGTTGCATAAAAATACTAAATATATTTTGCAATTTTTCTTCATAAATGAATATCGGGTATTCAGTCTATTATACAAGTCCCATAGACAATAATGAAAGTTCTTCTTGTGTTCTCTGTTATGAGACCACTTGACCATTTTTTGTTCCATCTCTGTCTTCTGGGTCATTGTTTTGATAATCTTTATTTCATTGCTCATACTTTGCTAGCATTTTGGACAGTCATGGTACAAGTTTAATTGTCCTTCTAGGACAATAATCACCATTTACAACAATTGAATGCAGCAATGGTGTTGAAACATAGACAGATGCGGACACACATTGAGTGTTATAATTTTTCGGTTGATGTTCCCTTGTGAGCAGTAGAATGCTGCATGATAACAGCTAGAACCTGATGGCACCATCATGTAGCAGCCACTTCATTTTACTGTTGATGAAGGTACATAAACCCAAAAATTACAACGCTAAATGTGTGTCCGTGTCTGTATGTGTTTCAACATCGTTCCTGCTTTAAAATGTTGTAAACGGTGGTTTTCTTCTATCCAAATGTTTAATATATCCTGCTTTACAGTGTCCTTGCTTCCTAACAATATGTACAATATAATGTTGGATATGATATAATGTTGGAATTTTTACTTCTGATTGGTAAGTATTGTGTTATTTTTAAAATTTATTGATGTTCAGTATCTATAACTGTTGCTTGCATACCTTTCAGGTAAGCATGTCCAGATTCCACAGTCATCTAGCAGCAAGCCAATCTGTGGTGTCGTGGGTACAATCAGACTTATTGCAGGGTTGTACCTAGTAGTTATTACTCGCAAGTGGAAAGTTGGTACAATCAACAATCAAGGTATTTGGCGTGTTGAAGAATGTGAAATAATACCATTCACACGTACGCTTCTGCATCTCACTGAGAAACAGGTAAATTGTTACGGGCTGTCACAATTCTCAGAATTATCTAGAACTAGTAAAAACACTTTTCTCTGGTTTTCTAGTATTTTTATCAGAAAGGCACAAATAATGGCCAAAATATTAAAAGTCATTACATTAATAAAAAGGAAGGTGTGACATTAGACAGTATTGTTATAAACAGATTAATTAAAATTATTTTATAGGTATTTTAATGTGTGTTTACATTAACCCTCTGCTTCATTTTCAGATTACAGAAAACCAGCAGTATGTTTCTATGTTAGAACATGTACTTAAAACACCACATTTTTACTTTTCTTACTCATATGACATCACACACACCCTCCAACGGCTACATAATACAACACCAGAATACTTGCAGGTGAGTTATTAAAAATTCTTTATTTTCTCTCTCACTCTCTTTCTGCCTCTCTCTCTCAAGAATGGAAACAAAGTAAATTAAGTAGTTAGCTTGTCAATGTTCAGTGAAATAGTTATAGAAAAAAAGATATTTGATGTGAATATAACAACAGCGTTTGTTAAGGAGTAGAATACACGATGTCCGCCATGAACCTGACACATTTTAAGTTGCTGTATATTTCATACTGCTCAGGGTAAAAAGAAAATAATGCATGCAAGGTCAAGAGTAACTCGCCAAGTTTTATTTAAAAAATCTGTACCCCTCTACATGATATCCTCTCGTTGCACGAAGAACATCTAGCCTGAATTCAAGTTCCTACTAGGTTTTCTGTAGTATCTCGGGCATAACGGAAGTGACAGCATCTCATATGCAGCCGTGTAGCTCTTGAAGATCACGAATTTTGTGGCCTGTATGCACTTTGTCCTTCACATATCCCCACAAGAAGTATAGAGGGATAATATCCAGTGATCAAGGTGGGCAACATGTCGATCAACCACATCCAATCCAGCGACTGGGAAATTGGGTGTCAAGAAATTCTCGAACGATCAGGCTCCAATGTGGAGGAGCGCTGTCCTCTTGAAAGATGACGTTCGGCTGCAAATGCATTAAGTGAGGCACAACAGATTGTTCCAACATGTCAAGGTATGTACTGCCCATAACTGTTATTTCTACGAAGAAAAAGGGGCTGATGATCAAACTGTGCATCAATCTGCACGACACATTTAATTTCACGTTGTCACAAATGTGTTCCACAATAAAGTGTGAGTTTTGTGATCCCCAAATGCGTCCATTGTGTGTGTTGACTTTGCCCTATAAATGAAATGTAGTTTCATCAGAGAAAGCAATGAGAGTTAAAAATGTTGGATCTTCATCAGTGTGATGTAACATGTCAATAGCAAATGCCTGCCTGATATCACCATCATCTGTTTTCAGTTCACGAAGCAACTGCAATTTGTATGCATGAAACTGAAGAGAGTGATGCAGTACCTTATGTACAGTGGACTTCGGGATCTGCAGTTCTAGTGCCGCTTGTCGAATGGATTTGGGTGGACTTTGTTCAAACGCCTGTCTCACTGCTGCTACATGCTCCTCTGATATACGCTCATTACCACCGCCATGCAATTTCTTCACACTTCCCGTTGCCAAGAAGTGCTGTTTCCATTTCTTAATGGTGTTCCGTGATGGTGGGTCCTTCTTGAAAACACGGCGAAAGTTGAGTTTCACATGAATCACTGAATTTGTTTCCACGTACCACCAAATAACTTGTGCTCGCTCTTTAAGTGATGCCACTTTCAGTGAAGCTACTGCAGCGCCACCTACAACCTCTTGCGCGGGTTTTCAAAAATAGTCAACAGAACTTCCACAGTTTCTCTACATATTGCAATGCATGTTACCAACTTACTTCCATTCGTTGATTTTTGGCAGCCAAATGAAAGGTGTCAGATTCATGGTTGATTCCCTGTATACTAGTATTCATTGCTACAAACACAGTTTTTATTATTGATATATAGTACCAATTGAATGACATTAGCAAAAACATTCAAAATAGTTTGGCAGTTATGGTTCTGATGGAGGCTAATGCAATTTCTTTACTAGAAAGGGTACACATTATGATCTATCTTCCTCTATAGTTATTATATCATTGACTGGCAAAGTGCACAACATTGTTCAATATGGTAGGGCTTTGTATGTCCGTACGATATTTTAAGTCACCCAATGAAAATTATTTGTACCAAGTTTAAGCAAAATCACTCAGGCTTTTTACCCCAACCTACCCAGAAATGGGAGGGTTGGAATTGATTTACACAAACAGTATTTTTAGTCATCAAGTAGGAAACATTTGCGCTAAATTTAATCAAAATTACCCTAGCCACCTGTGGGTCATAACAAAATGTCAATTCATCCTCTCCCTACACGGAAAAGGGGGGAGGGTCAATTGGGATTGATTTACCCATATGGTATTTTTAGTTACGCATGTGTACTAAGGTTTTTTTATTTATTTATTTTTTAAATTTTTAAGTGTTCAATTATCATTGTTAACAATTTGATATAAACATTGGAATTTTACTGTAGTCTACAGTGATGCCCTAATCTCGACCAATACTTTTATTCTCGTATGTTCTGCTTAGTGGACTCACATATTTTTCCCATAAAAATTCAGAATTTTTCTTTATATCTTCAAGTCTTTTAAAATCCAAATATATGTTTTTAAGTCTGCTAGGGATTCTTGCAATTTCTTCAATTTACGTTGTGTTATATATTGCACCATTTGCCCAGTTAACCAAACACATGTCTTCTTCAGGGGATTTGTTTAAAATCTGGAGATATTAATTGTAAATTATTTTATTATTTGCTAACAAAAGTTTTCATTATACAGGTGATTTTTGCAATACTGCAAGAAAATATATCTATTAATGCATTTGTGTGATCACACTGTTCACAGTTGTTAAAAGATATGAAGTGGTTGTTGGTATTTTCTCATTTGCAACCTTATACCAACTCTCATAGGTTGTTGTAGACAAAGAATGATTGAATACATTTCCCCCCTCATTGGACCAAATCATTTGTTGGTACTTCATTTTAGTATTATTTTCCCTTTGATTTTTTTAATGAGGTATTTGTACGTCTTTGCTTGTGTTGGTTAGGATGTATCATTGCAATATATCATTTTTCTTCAGGAAATGTTTGAAATGCTGTAGATTGTAATCAATATGGTGAATGTTGAATGGTGGTATCATGCTTCCAGGCTCAGTTTACTTGTTGTGAATGAAGTTGTGTATTTTGTCCAGTAGTTTTTCCATTTTCTGGATGGGGAGAGCCAAGCACTTTTCTTTGATTTTGACCACAGTCAAACCACTCCGTTTGAATGGTGATGTTAAATTCTCATATTTGACTTTGAAAAGCTTCCTTTGTGTATCAACCAAGAAATTAGCCATTGAATACAATTACTAATTGCAGGAGAAGCTGGCAACAGTTGTGCCATATACATTAACTTGTGTAAGACAGACATGTTGATTAACCTTGACTTTTGGAACATTTAAGATTTTTACTTTTATGTTGTTCCAGGGTATTATGTGTTGCAGTTAATACCGATCTCCAATTATTTTTCATCGTTTTTGAAGATTATTCTCTAAAATAATGTCTAATGATTTATGTTTTTCAACTTGCCTTATCTCGGATGTAACATATCTTAGAATTTCGCATAACGAAATTAGTTTCCAGGATAGCAAGCTTGGTTGAAGTATATGATACCGCAATTTTAGTCATTTTTGGAGTCAATTTGAGTAATAACCCAAAGCAATATAACTGATATAGGTAATAATTAAATTATAAGCAGTAAATATGTAATAATTGGTTTGATAAAACTTCGCTAAATTAGTATCTTTTGTTATTTTAAATGATATTTAGGAGAATAAACAGCCAGAAGATGATAGTTTGTTGCCAGAAAATGTTACTTAGAGTTTATTTATACTAAAAAGTAGATCTTTCAAAGGCTTTTGACAGAGTGAGCCATAAAATGGTAGTAAATAAGGTAAAATCTCTTGGAGTGGATCAGAAAGTGATTTGCTGGGTAGAAGAATTTTTTAAAAGGTAGAAAACAGAAATTTAGGTTAGGGAATCAAAAGAAGTGGAAGTAAAAATGGGAGTGCCACAGGGTAGCGTATTGGGACCATTGCTATTTATTATTGTAATGAATAATTGTGTTGATTGTTTACTATCAGAAATTAGATTGTTCGCAGATGACGTAATGCTATATAAAAGGATCAAAATGGTTGTTGATTGTAAACAGTTGTGGGGTAATCTGGACAGGATATCTAGTTGGATTGGTAAACATGGGATGAAGATAATGCAAAGAAGAATCAGCTTATTAGAGACACAAATAAAAAACTAAAGGTTCATTATGATTATAAGGTAGGGAAAGAATTGCTTATTGAAGACTTGAAATATAAATATCATGGCATTACATTTGTTAACAATCTTAACTGGGCAGAACACATTGTACATGTAGTAGGAAAAAGTTTCAAAATTCTGCATTTGTTTGGAGAGAGTGATGAGGGGATGTACAAGATAAGTAAAGGAACTGGGTTACAAAACTTTGGTCCAACCATTGCTTGAATATGGTAGTGTAGTATGGGACCCACATTTCAACTATCAAATACAGGAGTTGGAGAAAGTGGTAATTATCATAGAATGCAATCAGTAACAGATATGATAAAAGAGCTGGAATGGGACTCATTGGAAAACAGGAGGAGGGTGAAGAGGGTCATGGGAGTGTACAAGGTGTATATTGGTGATGAGGGAAGGAAAGATATTGGTGTAAGAATTAAAAGTAATGCATGGAAGTGGAAAGATGACCATGATCACCAGCTGGCACTTGATTTCAGGCACAGGTTTGTAGGAAGATTCTCTTTTTTAGGTAAGAGTGTCAGGGATTGGACTAAGTTACCAAGAGAAATGATGAATTATTTTCCAAAAACCTTTAAAGAATTTAAAGTTAAAATTTGTAAAGGGAAAATGTAGGTGGGTGCAGAAAAGGGGGAAGATGGGTGTTTAGGGAAATTGCCACTGGAGCGTGTGCTCCATTGCAGTTTAATTAAAGTATTAAAAATATTAAGTCCCCTTTTTTATTTTCTTCCGCCATGGAAACTTTTAACTGACGTGGAGGGCTGCATAAATCTTTTGAAAACTATATTTTTTACTTGCAACAAAGCTAGTCCGTAAACGCTGGCGTATTCAGATAACTGATTGAATGAACAAAAACAAACTGTTCGTATGTGGCCGCTAAGCCCCACCCTCTCACCTCCCACATTACCGACGCTGCAAAGAGTGTATCACAGCCCATGACTACTTTGGACAGGATTTCTCGATCGATTGGAATAGTCTCACAAGAAAGAAAATGAAATACATAATTAATTCTATGACATGGTTTTATTATGGATCAGGGGAATTGCCAAAGTTTTTTCTATGGTCATGGGAAGTTGACAAAAAAAGTTTACTTTTAAGGAAGTTGCGTATTCAAAAAGGTTGAAAATCACTGATCTAGGCGAATGGCGGTATGGCATTTTCAAAAAAAAAAAAAAAAAAAGGCCTTGGCCAAATTCCTTCCCATCCCCCCCTCCCCCAGTCCTTTCTCATCTCTAATGACGTCAACGAGGCATAAAGCAATAATAATAAGAGTGTAACTGCACTACCTTATTCTTCTCTGTTAACCTGTATTTAATTGTTTCCCTGAAACATAATATCTACAACCTTGATGATAGCAAGCTGCAAAATCCAGAAGACTCCACAGTGGAAACATTACTTTTACCCTCTCCTGGTGTGCATTTTTGTATTAATTAACCAACACCTACAATTTTATCTCCCATAATTATCCTTCAGAGTTAGTCTGTCAACAGGTATTCTGTGCCAAAACCTGTCCACCACACCAAAAGACACAACCCAAACCAGCCACACACCAAGAATGGCGAGTGAATGGTAACACTATAGCCTCACATTTTGGAGGACATAGGGCCAAATTCCTCCCCATTCTTTGCCCTCTTTCCTTTGCCACCTGTAATGACCTTGCCATTGTAACAGCCCTCATTGCAAAACATGCAGTATGCACCACTCAATCAATCTTTTGCTACCTTACCATTGGAAAAATCTACCTCATCTTAGGTCATGCCAGCTGTATCATTTCCCATTTTGTACTATATACCAGTTCACCTGCCTACATTGCAGGGATTCTTACATTATCCCCACTACAAAGCAGTTATCCATCGGAATTAACAGTTTACCCCCAAAATCTATACTACCCTGTAGCTGCCCATTCCAGCTCTCACAACTCCATGGCCTCGATCACTCTTACATAATCAGAGTCATCAGAGTACTCCCTGAAACTAAATTCTAATCTGAAATCCATGAGCGGGACCAACACGTTCTGGATACGGGACACCCCCAGCCTCAATCACAGATAAGAAACATTTTCCCCTCCCTAGTACACCCAGAACTTGCTAGTTTAAATAACTTTTATATGTTAAATTTATTACAAAAAATAATGTTTTAGATTTCTCAATTTATCTTTTACATTTTAAATTATTTTTCATGTCTTTTATGTGTCCCCCTTTTTTTATTTTGGTTAATTTCCTCCCCATCATTAACATTTTCACTAATATGCCTTTGCTCTCCTACCACCTCAATTCTGATTTTAATGGTCGAAACCACCATTCATGTGGTTGTGTTGATTGCGGATACCTATACATGCATCATCATAGATATTATTTCTATAAGGTATTTTTTTGTCACAAGCCTGTATCTTCCTTCATACTTAACCGAAATCAATGAATGAGGTGTCATTTTAAAGCATATGGTCTCCACTTAGGTTACATCATATTTTAAGAAATAAAGTTTTCGGAATTAGACCCTTTAAGGGCAAAAATGTCAATATTTCTAAAATGCTGTTTTCTGTGTTATGAATAATTTATCTCCCTTGATACCTATCTGAAATCGTTTAATGAAGTATCATTTTAAAGATTAAGATCTCCGATTTAGTGAAGTCGTATACTAAGACGGAAATTTTTCGGAATTCGACCCTTATAGGGCAAAAATATCAATATTTTTTAAATGCGTTTTTGTGTCACGAGCGATTTATCTCCCTTAACATCTAACAGATATAGATACATTAGGTATCATATTAAAGACTGAAGTCTCCGCCGTGGTAACATTATATTTCAAGAAAGGAATTTTTCGTAATTCGACCCTTAAAGGGAAAATGTCAATTTTTCTAAAATGCGTTTTTTGTATCTCGAGCCATTTTTCTCCCTGGATATCTAACCAAAATCGATAAATGACGTAGGATTATGAGGAATATTGTCTCAGCTTTGGTGACATCATATTTTAATAAAAGAATGTTTTTGAATTCATCCCGAAAAGGGAAAAAGTATAAATTTTTCTATAACGCATTTTTGTGTCACGAGCGATTTATCTCCCTTAATAACTAACAGATATAGATAAGTGAGGTATCATATTAAAGAATAAGGTCACCGCCGTGGTAACATTATATTTTAAGGAAGGAATTTTTGGTAATTCGACACTTAAAGGGCAAAAACATCAATTTTTCTAAAATAGGTTTTTTGTGTCTCGCGCCACTTATCTCCCTGGATATCTATCCAAAATCGATAAATCAAGTAAGATTATGAAAAATATTGTCTCAACCTTATGACATCATATTTTAAGAAAGAACGTTTTCTGGAATTCAACCCTTAAAGGGAAAAAGTATCAATGGTTCTTCAATGAATTTATTTAAATATATAACCGAAATAGATAAATGAGGTATCAGTCTAAAGATTAAATCCGCTGTGGTCAAATTTATATTTTAAGAATGTAATTTTCTGAATTGAAGCCTTAAAGGGAAAAAATATAAGTACTTCTAAATTGTGTTTTTTTTGTGTCTCCAGTCATTTATCTACCTTGATAATTAAACAAAATTGATAAACGAGTTATCATTTAAATGACTGAGGCCTTCGTAAGGTCTTCGGTTCCATTACACATATTTTAACAAAGGAATTTTTTTAAATTCGATCCTTAAAGGGGAAAAGTATTAATATTTCTACAACGCATTTTTTCTGTCGTGAGCCAATTATCTCCCTTGATACCTAACCGATATTGATAAATGAAGTATCATTTTAAAGACACAATTGTCCGCTTGCGTCACACCACATTTCATAAAAGGAATTTTTGAATTCAACACCTAAAGGGCAAAAGTATTAATATTATTCGTATTATTTCCTTCAATACCTAACCGAAATCGATAAATGACATATCGTTTTAAAGATTAAGGCCTCCAATTAGGTAAAATCATAAATTAAGAAAGGATTTTTTTGAAATTTGATGCTTAAAGTGGTTGCGCGTATTAGACTGTTCAGATCCAACTCCCTAGATTGCAGCAGCAGATTTCACAGAGATGTCAGGAAACGTTTTTTTTTTATAAAATAAGTAACTTCTCACATATTTTTTTCTGTTACGGAAACATTTTTGTTTTGCTTTACAATTCCAATGTAAATATTTTACTCGCACAGCAACAGATATCACTGAGATGTTGATATGCTGTGTGCATTTTGTTTAGGTTGGTTGTATTCTGTTAAGGTCAGTTACAGTTTCTAGTACATACACTGTGTTTTTAAATTTTTCTGTTCATAATATGTTGTAAGTATTTTAAACCTATTACACTAAACAAAATAAATATTTGCTTCAAAAGTGTGTTTCTACTTTTACTATATTACTGGCATTCAACATGACTATTCATCCTATTTTATTCGCGAAATTTTTCGCGCGGGTTGTTTAGTCATATATTATTTCTATAAGATGTTTTTTTGTCACAAGCCATTATCTCCCTTCATATCTAACCGAAATCAGTGAATGAGGTGCCATATTAAAGCTTCTGGTATTCACCTTGGGCACATCATATTTTGAGAAAGGATTTTTTCAGAATTCGACCCTTAAAGGGTAAAAATGTCAATATTTCTAAAATGCTGTTTTTTGTGTTACTAATCATTTATCTCCATGTATACCTATCTGAAATCGTTTAATGAAGTATCATTTTAAAGATTAAGATCTCCGCTTTGGTGACATCATATATTAAGACAGGAATTTTTTCGCCCTTAAAGGGCAAAAGTATCAATATTTCTGCAACGCGTTTATGTGTCACGAGCCATTTATCTCCCTTCATATCTAACCG
Source organism: Vandiemenella viatica (assembly GCA_031002005.1). NCBI lineage: Eukaryota > Metazoa > Arthropoda > Insecta > Orthoptera > Morabidae > Vandiemenella > Vandiemenella viatica. Next base: position 117,775,088 of record CM061919.1, on the reverse strand, counting down.
ATATAGATAAATGAGTAAGGTCTTCGCCATGGTAACATTAAATTAGAAGAAATTAATTTTTCGTAATTCTACCCTTTAGGGGCAAAAATGTCAATAATTTTTTTTTTTGTCTCAAACCATTTATCTCACTGAATATCTAACTGAAATCGATAAATAAAGTTAAATTATGAAGAGTAATGTCTCAGTTTTGGTGACATCATGTATTAAGGAAGCATTTTTTTGGAATTCAACCCTTAAGGGGAAAAAGTATCATTGGTTCTACAACACATTTTTGTGTCTTGAGCCATTTATCTCCCTTCATACCTAACTGATATAGATAAATGAAGTATCATTTTTAAAGAGTAAGGTCTCCGCCATGGTAACATTATATTTTAAGAAAGGTATTTCGTAATTTAACCCTTAAAGGGCTAAAATGTCAATATTGTTAAAAAAAAAAAAAAATTTGTCTCGGGCCATTTATCTTCTTGGATATATAACCAAAATCGATAAATGAAGTAGGATTATGAAGAATAGTGTCTCAGCTTTGGTTACATGATATATTAAGACAGGAATTTTTCGAAATTCATCCCTTAAATGGCAAAAGTATCAATGGTTCTTCAACGAATTTTTTTGTCACGAGTCATTTATCTCCCTTCATATCTAACCGATGTAGATAAATGAGGTATCATATTAAAGAGTGAGTTCTCCGCCTTGGTAACATTAAATTAGAAGAAATTAATTTTTTGTAATTCAACCCTTAAAGGGCAATATTTTTAAAATGCTTTTTTGTGTCTTGGGCCATTTATCTCCCTGGATATCTAAAGGAATTCGATAAATGAAGTTGGATTATGAAGAGTAATGTCTCGGCTTTTCTGACATCATATATTAAGGAAGAATTTTCTTGGAATTCAACTCTTAGAGGGAAAATGTATCATTGGTTCTACAACGTATTTTTGTGTCACGAGCCATTTATCTCCCTTCATACCTACACCGATATAGATAAATGAGGTATCATATTAAAGAGTAAGGTCCTCTGCCATGGTAAAATTATATTTTACCATGGCAGAGAAATTAACTCCTAAAGGGCAAACATCTGTATGTATAAAATGTGTTTTTGTGTCTCGAATCATTTATCTCTCTCGGTAATTAAACAAAATTGAAAAACGAGGTATCATTTTAAAGACAGGTCTTTGTTAGTTCTTCGGTTGGTTAAACCCTATTTGAAGAAAGAAATTTTTCTTAATTCGACCCTTAAAGGGCAAAAGTGTTAATATTACTAAAACGCATTATTCCATCACAAGTCATTAATATCTAACAGAAATCGATAAACGGGGTATCGTTTAAAATATTATGGTATCTGCTTTGGACACATCATATTTTAGGAAAGAACCTTCTTTAAATTCAACCCACAAGGCGCAAAAATATCATCATTTCTAAAACTTTTTTTTTTACCTCGCTTGATGCCTAACCGAAATTGGTTAATGAGGTATCATTTTAAAGGCCAAGGTGTCCGCTTTGGTCACACCATATTTTATAAATGGAATTTTTTGGAATTTGACCCTTAAAGTGCAAAAATATCAATATTATTTCTACAACATGTTTTTTTTATTATTATTACGAGCCATTTATCTCCTTCGATACCTAACCAAAGTCGATAAATGACATATCATTTTAGAGATTAAGGTCTCCAATTAGGTAAAATCGTAAGTTAAGAAAGAATTTTTTGGAATTTGATGCTTAAAGTGGTCACGTGTATCAAACAGTTCAGAGCCAAGTCCTCATATTCCTGCAGCAGTATCACTGAGATGTCAATGTCTTTTTATACAATAAGAAGCTTTTAGGATATTTTTTTCTGTTACAGAAATGTTTTTGATTTGCTATACAATTCCAGTGTAAACATTTTATTCACACAGCAGCACATATCACAGAGATGTTGATATGATGTGTGCATTTTGTTCAGGCTGTTTGTATTCTGTTAGGGTAAGTGACAGTTTCTCGTACGTACAGTGTTTTTTAAATTTTCGTAACTGCTTCGTAATATGTTTTGATGCGTACCTATTACACTAAACAAATAAATGTTTGCTACAAAGTGCGGTTCTACTTTTCATTATATTACAAGCATTTAACCTCACTATTCATCGTATTTTACTAGCGAAATTTTCGCACAGGTCTTCTAGTAGTAATATGTTTCGTACCCCCAAATATTGTTTTTTTTTTTTTTTTTTTTTTTTTTTTTTGTAATGGTGGAGTATTTGTCACTGCTGCCCCTCCCCTTTCAACTTTGGCAAGTGTTGGGTGATTTTATCTTTCCTTTCCATATTTGTATATGTCAGTTCAATAGGTATTAATTGTCATAGGAAAGATGTTGGTGCAATCCAAATACAAGAAATACTAAGGTCAAAATTACACCTCGACAACTATAATTTGTCATTACTGTACAAGCACCATTAATGCTTGCAATGAACTAATCCATGTGAAAACTTTCTTTGTTGCTAACTACAGTGATGCAAATATGAGCTTGTAAATTATTTATAGCTATTAGTAGTGCAGATCAGGTTTGTGTTTTTGTTTTACAACTCGCAGTATGATTTTTTAAAGATGCTTTTGGATTGAGCCATTTTGCTGCATTGGTTGGCCTTTTGTTTTGTACTTTAGGAAAGTAAATCTCCCTTATCTTACCAAAGCTCACAACAGAAGGATTGTGAGAATATATTTAGAGATAAAGTAACCTAATCCAGACATCTACAGGAATAACCAATAAATCATCTATATAGGACCCATCACTGTCTTGAAATCTAATCGACACACTGTCATGTTGTGACCAAATAGTCCTTCAGGGTCTCCTGACGAACTTTGCCATACGCTTCTACAATTGTGATACAAAAGCAAGCGCACATCTTATTTTCTTACAGATCTTTAATTCTGCTGTATGCATTATATATACATGAAACATTTTTAAACTTTATAAAAACAACTTACAGAATGTGAGTAGGCTGGATCATTAGACTGATGGAACACTTTATTATTATTATTACAAATAATGTATTATAGTTTAAGTAATAATGATAAAAACAAGATCAATTTCCATGTCTGAGGCCAAAATACTGTTTGATAAATAATCTTGAAAGGAGGGATTACAGATCTGAAGATGTACTTTTCTACAACTGAATATATCTTACTTTGATCAGCATCCTGAATGAATGTTATTTAATCACACTTTTTTTTTTCATTTCCACTTGTGTGTCATGATTATGAAGACATTCTTTCTTCTCTCTCCCATGTCTGCTATAAGTAATGACATAATTGTGAAAGTTGTTTCTTGTAGATGCCACTTCATGAACGTGCAGATCCAAGGTTTGTTTGGAACAACCACCTTTTACATGATATGGCTGCACGTCCAGAGCTGCACCGTTTCTGTTTACCGCTTCTGCATGGTTGTATCCTTTTTTAGTAAATCAAAATGTGAAAAGTTTCAGTATGGAATAATTTGTTTAAAAATGATGTAATAAAGCTTCTGGAAGCTACAATAAAGACAAAAAACTAATTTGGGAATAATATAAAAAAATATTTCTTTTTGTTAAGTGTTAAAACATAGCAATTTCCTGCCATGTTCAATGTGATCATTCTTTAATAAGATATTGTAGTTTTCCAAATGAAATGTGATTGAAACCAATAGCCAACAGTTTTCTGCATCATCAAAGTTATGTTCATTTAAGATTGAGTAATGCAAAATAAGCATCTTAATATTTCTGTTCAAGGTGATATGAAGGACATTTCTCAAGTTTGTGGTCTGATCAAGACGATGAAATCACGCAACCTTGCAGAAACTGTTTATAAAAGTTTAGTCCCTTGTGGAATATAATCAGAAAATAAAAAATCCTGGAATGAACCTTTATATTGGTACAACTGCTGAAATTGGATACATTGTATGTTCAATCCTTAATGTGGAAGAAGTAAAGTCATTATATGATTAAATTTTCATGTAAGAAAGAGATCTTACTTGAATATATTCATGAATATGCAGTTGCAACATTACAGGTGGGTGCGCCTGCCTATAGCACAGTTAAAAAGTGGAAATATTAATTTAAGTGAGTGAGAACCAGCTCTGAAGCTGATATCTTCATAAATAGATCAGTGAAGACAATCATGAGGGAAATGTGCACATGGTTCACTTCGTGGCTCGGTCTAGGCGAAATGGGGGGGGGGGGGGGGGGTTGAGAGAAAAGGCTATGTGTGGGAGAGGGAGATTCTTCTGATCCAAGCCATGAAGAATTTCATTCATATTATTTGCCACAGTTAAAATAAGGTGAAACACAACATCTTGTGGATATTTATTGCCATCATTTAATTATCTCCATGTGTAATTTAGATATGCTATTTACTAACAGTGTTGTGCAAGCGTGTGATTTGAAGTCACAGTATTGGGTTGCATACGGCTGGCACGTTTGAGCTAACCGACAGGAGACGGCACATTACAATTTGAAAACCATTAGACATGCCATACCTAGACTTAATTTCGCTTAGAGATGTCACCTGGAATTTTCCAAGGCAGTGACAGTTCGTATTGTTTCGATGGTTTAAAATAAAGCTGTTTTAATTAGGATCTCTCACATGTCACACACCACTCATTGATATAATAATTCTAATTATCTTCTGTCAAATTAATTTCAGTGCAACTTTAATCATAGTGGTCGCTAAAATGTTTTTCAAGTTCAAAGTGTGGTGTGAAGTGACGCTGAACAATAAACTTAGAGGCTTATCAAAAATATTTTTCCAGTGAGTTTTTATTATCCAATTGATTATAGAAATCCTTTAATCAGATCAAAGAGTTGTTCCCTGGTAATGTAGAAAGAAAGGTGACATGCCTGCTGCCAAAGATAACAAAAAAATTCAGGTCATCTTTGTTTTTTTTTTTACGTGTCAGATGTAGCTTGTTCTATTTTATCAATTAATGTACAATAATGATTGAGATGAGGAAAATATTTTAGTAACACCTCTAGAAGGAAGGTATCCCTGACTGTACTTGAGAAACAGGTTTTTACTAATAATTAATCATTTTCAGGAGTGGTTAGTGTCAAAATTCCAATCACAATATTTATAATTGGAGAAAAATACATAAGACAAATATCAGTTGTGTTCATTATACACGCAATAATTTTAACCATAGGCTGTCAGGAGAAAACTGTACAAAATGTATTCTGGAATTATTAAGGAAAAAAGCTACCTGCCAAGTGGGGGGGGGGGGGGTGGAAGATGTTGAGGTAAAAGCCATGCGGGAGGGACGGAGGAGGTCCAAGGAAGGCCAAAATGAAGTCATGTACTAGATGACAGACTGAGGGCTAACAGTTTGGCGGATTGAGGAAATATCATATATACTAAAAAACAGAAGATTGAACTCTGGTAGTAGTGGGAATAAGAAAGGTTTCTACTTGTTTGGGGCTGAAAGTTACAGCAGTACATCAAAGCTAGTAAGGAGTAGGCGTGCCAACTGTCCGGTTTTTGCCTGGACTCTACAGTTTCTAGTGTGATTCGTCCGTGTCTGGTTCACTACATACAAGCATACTTAGAATGTCTGGCTTATTAAGAACTTTTAAGAATAATGTATTAACAGTTTCTGTTTTCCCCCCTCCCCTTTTAAGTAGCCAATGTAATGGTTTCTCAGATGTCTAGAATGTAAACAAGGTCGCCACATCTCTCTTCTTACTCCCCCACCTGGTGAAGTCATTCAACTGTTGTGTTCAGTGTTCAAAACTTGACAACACTTAGTAGCATATCAGATTGTCATGAAGCGATTGGTTTATTGCCACACGCTCAGTCTTGTGTGCATGCTTACCTGCACAAACCAGTTTGTGCAAGTAAGAGCAAAGGTGTGGATGGCAAAATGATAGCAGGTGCAAGCTCGAAAGCATGGCTAGTATAGTTGTTAACATGCTGAGGATTGGACAGCACAATATTTTCGTGTGGAGACAAAAGGGAGCATGCAACCAGACTTTACAGTACATCGACGACTGAACGTCGTGTTCATTTTGTTCGCAGAGAGTTAAAGACTGAATAGTGTTGTTAAGTTGTATATTACAATACTGAGTGAGTTTCTAAAGAAGATGCAGAAATGTTATTGTAATTTGAGACGAATTATTGACAAATGGCAGGTTTAATACTTGGAAAATGATTGCACTACATAACCTGGAATGTGTAAAATTATATTTACTGTGAAATTTGATGCAGTGAAGTATCATGTAATTACATAAGGTCACGTGAGAAAAACAAAATCTACATCTAAAACTGCAGTTTTGACCAATTTTTTTTATAGTGAAAAACTGATTCTGCTAAAGGAGACAGTTTCTTCCGCAGAAGTTTGTTTTATTTTATTTTGCAATGGTCACAACAACAGTAAATTATTTGTAAAAACAAAAACAAATTACTCTGTAAATTTTACTTTTTATAACATTCACCAGTTCATCCCCCTCCCCCCTTTTTGATGAGCTGGATGCTGGAGAGTATTTTATTAATTTACAATGCTGTAAAACACTTCAATCTTAAACAAGAAAGTTATCAACTTCATTATTGACCACAATTTTACAGTAATATTAGACAATGATTGCAGACCTACGTTGAGCTGACCGCCTCCAAATTTTTATATGAGGATAAAATGTGGTAATGCACTTTTTAAAGGATCTGTACACAACTATCTGATTAGATACACAATGGGAGTGTGTTAAATTATAAACTTTAATATGATTTAATGAGTTATCTGAACAATTACATTTTACCAGCTATACATACAAGAAGCTCTAATATACAGCTTGTACAAAATATTTAAATATTTCTTCTTGAAAGGACCTGATTTTTCCTTAATTTGTATTAGTTATTTCCATTAACCAGTGTTCAATAAATGGCAAAGCATTTGTCTGGTCACTGGTCTCTCGTCGTAGCTGTTATCGTGCTGGCACACGGCTTTTCACACGAGGTGTTGATTTCCAAGGCAGTGTTGCTAACTTTGTTGAGACAGAGCAAATTGTCGAGTATTCTGGAGATCGAAGTTCATTTGTCCAGGTTGGTAGAAAGTTCTGAGTTAAAGCAACAGCAGTAAATTCAATAAAGTTTGTTGTGATATAATTATTTTCCTCATATAGGTAACAATCAAAGGAAAGAACTGCCACAAGGCAATATTTATATGGAAAGGACAGATAAGGACACCCAACACTTATCAAAGTTGAAGGGAGGAGCACAGCAGCAACACAAAACAACACACAAAGAAGAAAATACAATATTTGGGGTTAAACCCTTTTCCAAGTAAACAGAAGTATCTGGGCTTGTTTCTTTGTTGTTTTGTGTTGCTGCTGTGCTCCTCCCTTCAACTTTGGTGAATGGTGGGTGTATTTCATCTGTCCTTTCGATATAAATATTTTCTTCATATGCTATTTTTCAGGTGGTTTAGTAAAAAATAAGTTGTTCCTTTCTGTAGATTTAGTAATTAAAGCAGTTCAAATTCTTGTATTTTGCTTTAAGATTTGGATTATTTTATATCGTTGATATTAACAGTTAAGACATTTTTTCTTCAGCTAATTTGCTGATGAGCAGTCGGTTTAAATGTGTGTAAATGAATGCAGTTTTTCTTGGCATTGTTTATTTATGAAAGTTTAAATGTAATTGGTTTTCGTTGATGTTTGAATTGAAAAAGGAGTTAACATAAGTTATTGCAACTTTAACAAATATTTCAAACCAAAATAAATTTAATTTGCCGATGCATTCGGGAGGACGGCGGTTCGATCCCCGTCCGGGCATCCAGATTTGGGTTTTCCATGGTTTCCCAAATCACTCCAGGCAAATGCCGGGATGCTTCCTTCAAAAGGCCATGGCCGAATTCCTTCCCATTCCTTGCCCCCATCCTTGCCCCCCATCCTTTCCCGTCTCTAAAGACCTCGATGTTGAGAGACGTAAATACAATAAAAAAAAAAAAAAAAAAAATTGCCGATAAATAATGTTAGAGTAACTATTTTCAAAAGGTTTATCATCATACATATTTCAGTTCTTATTGAAATATCTTCAGTAATGATTGTGCTGAAATATCATCTATTCTTAAAGAAATGTTTATGTTCTAAAATTGTATAACTATGCGTAATGTTTTAGAGTGCTATAAGGTTTGGTAGTTTGCCATTTCTACTTTTTTTACAAAGCATATTGTTTTCAGAACAGTTTGACTAAATTGTGCTAGTTTTATTTATTTTCCAGTGTACTTGTGCTAATTTTGAAATTGATTGAAGTTTTTTCTAAACATTTTTTAATATATAGTTCCTGGGAGATAAGCAGAGTATGCATCGTGTTTTGGTACAATATTTTGAAAATCATATACTGTGTCACCATGTTAGAGTAAAATAACAAGACCAGAAGACTGGGACCTTGTTGTCTGCCAAGAGTACACGATGTTGACTGGCTGACATGGCAATGCCTGGGCCATCACCCAGAAATTGTTTTCATATGATCCCCTTATTGTTTTATGGAGCAGAATGCTGAACCCTGACAATAACAAATAATTCAGATGGAGGAATAGAAATTTTTAAAGTTTAGGATTAAAAAGAAAAGATGGGATATGCAAATGATGGTATCAGATAAAGATTAGGAGTAAAGTTACTAAATGAGTGTCATAGTAGATAGGTTAAGCATATTCAAAGTATGGATAATAACAGTCTGCCAAGAATATTACATCAGTGTTAAGCCATTGATAAAAAAGGGACTTGGACAGAAAACATGAATAGAAAAATTCTCCTTTTTAACAATCCTATAAAGACTAATCCTTTAAGCTGATGATGATAACATTCACAGAATACCTGTATCACATTATAAATTAGTCATTCCCCAGTTCCTGTACCCTCTTTTCTCAATTTTGAACCCCTCCCAACTCCTATTATCGCACTGAGCCTGATAGGTGAGCAATAATACACTGATATGACATTTGGGAGAACACTGGTTCAAATCCTCATCCAGCCAGTCAGGTCGAGGTTTTCCATGGTTTCCTGAAATTACTCTTAAGTGAATGCTAGCGTGGAACTTTCAACGGACAAAGGCCAAATTCCTATCCATTCCTTGCCTCCACCCTCTCCTACCTCTTATGACCTTGATGTCAATGAGGCAAAAAGGAAAATAAATATCAATTTTTTTAAAATGTTTGTTATCTTTAGTATTCTTAGAATTCTTATCCAATATTTGCCTCAAAATTACAGTGTTTTTTATCCCTTCATTTTCTGCATATGTTGCTTGATATAGTACTGCTTCATCTTTGTTAAGTAATGGTTACTTCAGGTGTCCTTGTTAATTTATTAGGTTTTTCTTGGATTTTTATCAGATGTTCTGAAATTTTTCTTTTCTCCAGCTGGATTATTTTTGAAAATAATGAACTCAGAATTTAATTAATGTAGTCTTCATTATGATATTTGTTGTAATGTAGCTGCAGAATTTTTGCCAACTGAGATAATTTTGCATTGAAATTTCAAAGAAACATTTATAAAGTACATATGTTGAGATTAGCTTGACTGTGAATGGATTTATGAATTGAGCAGTCATATTTTTTTTGAAAGTCCAACTTTGAGACTTTCTGGGCTTCAGCATAATTAAATTGGTTTGTTCACAGGAGTGTTCATTATCATAATCATGTTTTAACTTACTTCCTTTCATAACCTAATGCCAACATATTAATTCCTCATAGGGATAATGAATATGTTGTACAACAAATTTAATCATTTACTGTGAAACATTTTCTAAAAAGATTTTTGAGTTATGCTGTATAGATACAGTTTCGAAGTCTAAATTTTATGACAAATAGACCTCCTAGACTAAGGCTGCCCAACCAATTTTGGAAATGTGCCACAACTTTGATTCTAAGTTAGCCTCTGGGCCACGTAATACAGTAATAATAATAATATATTTAAATATAACAAAAGATATAAGTAACAGTTTAATTACAATCAAAAAGTTAAAAAAAATGTTAATGAGACCTTTGCAGTGTGTTTTTTTTTAAATTTATAATCAAAAAGTACAAAACCTTAATGAGACCTTTGTAGAGATTTTTGAGCTAGCATATTCTAGACCGCTGCTGTTAGCAGGCTAATTCAAATGCACTGGTGGGCCACTTCATGGCCTGCGGGCCTGGGGTTGGGCAGCCTTGACCTAGCCTATGCACTTTAAAAAAATATATTATTTCATGTTGATATAATCATACAAGTTTCCTGATATATATATATATATATATATATATAATAACAATGAAAAAAAGACGCTAAGTAGCGGAAAGGAATCAAATATTATTGATAATTTGTCCTTTGTTCTGATAATTTTAAAGAATAGTTCTTGTAGATATTATCTTGGAAACTCTTAATTGGAATAGAATTTATCTTTGAGTCTTAACCTGTTGCAAGTACTTGGCTTCATCATTCCAGCATTGTAAAGCAGAGTTCTTTGCCTCTTAAGCTTTAACTATTTGTTACGTATCCATTTTAAATTTACTGTATATCTTTGAGGCCTCCATAGATTTGCATTTTATTTGTAGTTTTTTAAGCATAACATTATTTTAAATAAACTTTTTAAGAAAGAAAAGAAGAAAAATCGTGTTATACAAACCATATTGCTACATATGGTGGGAACAATATTTTTTGTAGATTCGTGGAAGCATTCCGTTGTTCTGGAGTCAACTTCCAAACCTCAAGTACAAGCCACGCCCACGCCTAGTACCCACTGAAAATCATGCAGAAGCCTTTGCTCGCCACATTGATAGTCAAGTTTTCAACTATGGTCGCCTTGTGCTAGTCAACTTGGTAAGTCAATTTAGCTGTTCTTACACACATTTTTCTCTTCCTTTCCTAATTAGTAAATTTGGAGTAAATTTGTTGCCTTCTCTTGGTGATACCATAGGAATTATTAAGCTTTCAGCCTCATGGGCTAACAGAAGGAACTATCTGCTAGTTGCAGTTGTGCCAACAGACTGAAATCCACAGAAGTGGCATTTAAAAAGTGTTAACAAAAAACTTCAGTTCTTTAGAAGAAATGGAATTATTTGATGTTCCACCTAATTAAACACCTTTCCTGCATCCTGATCCAGCACTGTGTAAGGAGTCTTCAGATTATAATTTATTCAAAAAGTGATTTATTTTATTTAACTTTTCAGAATCGTCACTATCTTTATCAGTTCATTGGCATTACCTTTTACCTGACATTTTTATGATTGCTATGTTTTTGGATATTAGAAATATGTTTCACTGACAGGTCCTTGATCATCTTTGAAAATTGTTTCCATGTTTTACTGCGTAGTGAGATCATCTCTGTACCTCTTTAATACTTCTAAGCCCCTCGAAACTCAAGAGAAAACTATTCAGATTTTACAAAATGAACCCATTACAGCCAAATACATGTCAATTTTGTATTTCATCTGGATAATAATAGGTGTAACAGTACTCAAGGTCCAAAGATGCAGTAATGACCCATAACATTTAAAAAAAAAAAAAATACCCTAATGTTTTTATCTCTAATAATGTTGCAACTTGATTAAAGCCAAAGTGTTGAGTCTGTTCAGATGGAAAAAGTGGTCCCCCGTTATGTTAGCAGTTGCTATGACAGTTAGCAATTCTCAAGGGTAGACCCTGTACAAAGTTGTCATTGACCTACTTGAACCTGTGCCAACGGGTAACTGTTCTAGATCCGTGACCATACCCAAAGCATTGTCACAGTTACAACTGGTTGATATATGCTGAGTCTGACATTTCTTCACCAAACTTCTAAATGTCTCTCAAATTCCCAGTGTTCACTACTTGACTCTGTATTCCCTGAACCCACACTTTTCAAACAAGTTCACAAGTTTCTGCACATCAGGCATTACTACCCATTTTGGCATTTGTTTCTTTTAAAGTTCAAATTCAAATTTTAACTGAACAACAAATGTTCAGATTTTGGTATCATTGTTAAGCGGTGCAGTCTGGTTGTTTAACACTTAATGTGCCTGTATGGCAATCAGAATAACTGATTTGATTCCTGGTCTTAACTGGGATGTTTACAAGTCCTTAAATCAACATTCAGTTCAGGCAAGTTTTTTACCTTTCTTGTGCATTGGGGCATTCTTTAACTTGGATTAAACATAAAACTGTTTCTCACCTCTACTTGATAGAAGTAAAGGATTATGTCGGTTGGCAAAGACAGAGAGGTTGAAAATTGTAACTGGCACCTAGGCAGTCAAACAACCAGTGGAATCTTCCAGCCAGTAATGCCATGTTGTGTTTATTTTTATTATTATTATTATTATTTTTTTTTTTTTTTTTTTTGTTGTTACTATATCTAATGGTTTGCAAGCCATTGTTACAGAATTCTTTTCTATAATTTCAGCTTTTGTTAACTTCTGTTGTAAATTCTCTCTTTACTGCATGAATTTTAAGCAAATCTATTTTATAAATCACCTTCCTATATTAGTCTATACATAAAAATATATATATATATATATATATATCATCTTACAGCACTGCACAAATTCTTACAGATTGATCAACGGGGTGCAGAAGATACACTAGAGAAGGCATTTCGTGATATGGTTACAAGGATTGGAAGCTCAAATGTTCGGTAAGCAGTTATCAGTAGTGTCAGGTGTGAATGTAAAACATTGGTTTTGACATATCATTTGTTTGAATTTAATCCTTTTCAGAACTATTCTATCAAATTATGCATACAAAATAAAATCTATGCATTTACTGTACTGTTGTTTCTCTTTTAAAATTTTATTTACTCAGGTGATTGTTTAATGTATTCTGCTGCTAGCTTGAGGCGTAATTGCTTCCTGAATCCATTTATTTCCATTTCTACTTAAATGACTCTTAACATCAGCAAATGGAACAGCTTGCACAATAGTTTAGTTAATGCTGCAGCATAATACCAAAATGATTTTTTTTGTCCAATCCTAAATGCATTTCTTCTGCAACCAATGGGAAATGTGAATTAATCTTTTAACTAAATAAGTAATCAAAAATCTTAATAAATATGTCATTTTCATTTAGTTTTAAGTTTTATTTATCCAAGAAACTCGTAGAACTTCAAAAATTTGACTCGACCATAATGGCTACACAAAATAAACTGAGCATGGTGGACGAGTGGTTAACGCTCTGGCCTCGCATTTGGGAGGACACCAGTTCGAATCCCCATCCAGGCATCCAGATTTGGGCTTTCCATGGTTTCTCCAAATCACTCCAGGTGAATGCCAGGATGCTTCCTTCAAAATACCATGGCTGAATTCCTTCCAGTTCCTTATTCCCAGTCCTCTTTTACTTTATATCTACTCACTGTAAAATTCCTGTCTTATCCATCATTATTATCATATATCAATTTACAAGTAATAACAAAGCACAAATAAAATTAACAATATTTATCCAAAAAAAAAAAACAATACTTAGGAATTTCAACCTTCTGGCTGCCATTCTAATTCAATGTAAGGTGATCAGGCTTCACTAGAACATGGGTCATCGGATCTTTCACTACATTTTCCACTCCACTGATGGTTGAAGATTGTTATTCCACAGCTTGGCTACTTCTGAACAGGCTGGTCTCCTTGAGTTTTAAGTGTATACAAGGTTGGATACTAAGGTGACTATGTTGAGGTTTTTTTTCGTTTACTCATTTTCACTTTTGAAGCAGCATTGACTGTCTCCACAGAGGAATGTTTGAAAGTATGGTAGCCAGGGTAGTGGGGTAGACCTAATGAGGCCACTTACTTTTCTTATTGCAGTGTTAAACAGGGTTCCAAATTTGGCAGTATTAGCACTATCAAGTTAGGTGGAGCTACAGTACTCTACTGCAAAAAATGCTAGTCAAGGACTAGAAGAATCTGCACTCTAGGGTCATATGCTGTGTCACTTCAGCCAGTTTCTTTACAGGTTCACAAGAGTCTTCACTTTTTCTGCAATGTTAGACAAATGCTGTCAAAAATTCCCTGATATTTTGGGTGGTCTTTGTGCTGTATTCTTCCAAAGAATCCAAAATTTGGTGTTATTTTGACATTGACATGCTGGTTTCAGAGGTGGAAGCTGCAATGCACTCCGTTTCTCTTTTTTTTTAATGTCATAGCAAACCATATATGTATTAATTATTATTGAAAAATATTTAGCTAAAAAAAGTGTGTGCAAATTTGTGTTGCATGAAATTTTATTTAAATTGACAAGTATTAGTAAAAAAAACACTAAGGAAAATAAAAATCATTCACTAGAGTTGGAGGCAGGAGCACAGTGATGACACAAATCATAAATAAAAACAACCTATTAATCATATGATAGTCACATGATACACATGACAAGGCTGTTGGATGTGATTGTATGAAATCTTTCTTCACAAGTGAATTAAACATTGCTGATAATTGGGGACAGAACAAAAATGTTTAGGGTAGATAAAAATCATCATGAAACTGTAATATTATCAGAAATGATTTGAGTAATAAAAAATTATTATTATTTTGAATTGTTGTTTGTATAAATACAGTAGAACTCCAATTATCTGAATTCTGACTATCCGAATCGCTTAAAGCAGCCACATTAAGAGTGTGTGGAACAAGTTGATAGGCATATCAACTGAAGAAGAAAAGGAAGAGGAGAAAAAGGAAAAAGAATCTCAAGAAATAGAAAGGGAAGAGACAGGAGAAGATGGGGATGACGTGTCACTTGAGGAATTCAGAAACATTCTTCTGAAAATTCCTGGATGTTCAGAAGTTAGTGCTGAAGATTTAGGAGAATGGGTGGTGTGTGATTCGTCAGACTCTGGGTTTGAAATTCTAAATGATTATGAACTTATTGAAAGTGTCAGAGAAGAAAGTGCCGAGGAAGATGACGACCTCAACGTCGAAGTTGAAGCAGACACGGGACCATCAGCTAGTCAAGCATTTGCCAGGCTTGAAGCTGTGTTAAAGTGGATGGAGCGTCAGCCCGAGTGTGACCACATGCAACTTCTCACTGTCAAGCTGATGCGTGACGTGGCTGCCCAAAAACGGATGAATACAGTCAAACTGCTTATTTTGATCGAGATGTACAGCAAGCAATGACTTTCATTTATAATATGGTACATGCGTATTGTACTAATGTAAAGCACTTGTAAGTTGAGCTTAACATGTGAAAGTGTTGCCTTTTTGGGAAAAAATCTAATTATCTGAATGGGGTCTGGTCCCAATTGATTCAGATAATTGGAGTTCTGCTGTATATAGCAGTTCTCAGCTAAAATAGAGTTGCCAGCTCTCTCAAAACTTGTGACTTCAATAACTGTTTCACAGTTAGAGTCATTAAAGTATCAATTTTTAAATTCTGTTATTACTTATGGCTTCATGCCTTGTTAACATTGAGATCATTGGGAAGGGATGGGGACAAGGAATGGGAAGGAATTTGGTCATGTCCCTATTGTGTCTTTATACTGTTAAGAATTAACCATCAGTAATTTATTGTCTCATGCACCATGTGTAAATTCAATCTTTTGACCATGATATATCTTAGTCCGTGAGGTATCTGGTAACCAAGTAGATAATATTGTAAGCAGGTTTGAACATCATTTAAGTAAAACAGCCACCATCCTTGACTTGCGGAAAATTAAGTTTACCCACTTAAGCAACATACTCTTAAAAGGATTTAAGGTTTGAAAATAATTGAAAAGTCACTCCATTTAAGATTACAGTGAAGTTTATATCAAATTCTGAAGTTCTTAAGTCGGTACCAACACATATTAAACTTTTCAACGACAATAATGGACCTTCCATCTGAAACTCGACTGCAGTTAGGAATTAGAAACAGTGTTTCACTTGCTCACTTCTATCTTAACACACGTTCTAGTCCACAGTTAATTAACAGTGAGTACTCCCTGACTCCGTTTCATCGCCATCTCATGATTTACTCACAGATATACAAATTAAATTTGGTGACCACATCGAGACTATTCATACCGTTACTAAACGCTTCTTATTTAGACGACATCCAGCAAAATACCCAAGTCATCAGCATGGCGGAATTCTCTTCCACTAACTTCAGCCAATCATAAGTGTCCTTTTCCTTATGGGTTCTTTTCTGACCTATCACAAATTTCCATTCAAATTCATACAGAAAAGATTCCTACCGTCCTTACATAGTTCCATTGCCTATCGTTTTTGCTGTACCATCTTGATTTACACTATCTGCCTTCTAGCTCAATAACCTTTTAGCTTGTTCACTACCCGAACCAAAACAGTTTATCATTCTTCACTTATTTAGCTGAAGTTTCAACTGTCATGTTACAATCCTCCATCAATATACGTCCAAGCTCAAACTATATTCTATTTGAATTCTTTATCTTCACAAATTCATCTGCCTTTCATCCACTCATCTCATCCATCATGCCTGGCAGACTTGTCACAGTGCTGACAAATGGAAGTACAATAAAAATATTGTGATAGCTTTAAGCTGTTATTAGCAACTATTTATTTCAACTTCTGTCCCTCCCTATCAACACTAATTTCCTGCACATCACACACCAACACTTCTCCTGATTACCAAAACCCATATCTTGCTCATATTCTCAATCTCCTCCGGCAAAGCTCTCTGCAGTCCACGTCACAAGCCACTACTCCACTTTCAGTTAACTTCAACAGTCTGTGATTAACATTTCTCCACTCTCCTGTCAGAACTCCAAAAATCAGTTCTATCCAACCAAGAATAATGTTCTGGCCTCCCATTTGGGAGGACATGGATTCAAATCCACATCCGGCTATCCAGATTTCAGTTTTCCATGGTTTCTTGAATTCACTCCAAGCAAATGTCAGGATGGTTCCTTCAAAGGTCATGGCTTAATTTCTTCCCGTTCCTTATCCCTAATCATTTATAATCACCACAATGTTCGTAATCCTTAAGACACTAAGCAAAATAAAAGAAAGTTCTATCCAAGGAACTCATATTTTCCCGCAACTGCCAAGTTTGACCACACTTCTTTGGTCCAGGATTCACTAGCATTCTGCTGTTCTCTCCACTGCGAGTATCACTTTTCTATCACTGCAGAACGAGACCTGAGCTCAGCCTACAGCAATTCAAATGTTCACTTCAACTGTATCGTTGCTCATTCCCACAAAATCATCTCCTGCTGTCCCAGTAGTTTCTCACTTCCACTTTGTCCTTGCCCTCTTTGCTAAACACAATTTGCCACTCAAGCAACGTCAGAGCCTTGTAAACCCAAACCATGAGAGAACTGTTCAGAAAGTGTAACTTTATCCTCCCAATCAAAAATGGCTCAACCGTCAAGGCTGAAGACTGAGGTAGCTTTCCGATACCAACATATACAGTCCATGCACCACAGATCCCACCATCTCCAAATGCCAGGAAACAAGAACTTTTCTTGACTTGCAGAGCCTCTTAGACGGTATCTCTTCTCAGTCAATTTCTCTCCTCATTCTTCTGAATCCTCATACCTTCTTCCCAAGATTGGCAATCCTGGGTAACCTATAGTTGCAGCATGTGGGATGCCCACTGAGAGGATTTTGGCCTTGGTTGACAAAATTCTCTATCATTTTGTATAGAACCTCTCTTCCTTCATCACTTCCTTGAACTTACATCCACACTCCCCTATTTTCAGACTCCTTTCTAGTCACTATTGATTTATCTTGGCATGATTGGTGACAGTGTGTGCCTGCCTGGAGCATGGCTAGTCCTTGATGTTTTGGCATCCCTCCTCATATTACTAGCACCACCAAAATATGGTGCAACATACAGACAGTGCTCTCCGTACTGCTCTTTCATCCTGTGATAAATTTATGAAGGATGCTTGTTTTCTGCATGAAGAAATTGGATAATAGTTCTTTACGCTGATCTGGAAGATACCATCGTGCATTTGACCACACAAAACAACTTTCCAGGATGAAAAAACTGTGGCAAAGCCATTCATTACATGTCTGAAGCTGGGAAATATGTAGTCCCTTTTATTGTCGAAAACATCGATTAACAACAGCAGGAATCTCCTTTTCATTTAAAACCATACCATACTAAGATTGAGATCTTGACATGCTGCCGAAGTAAAAGTCCTCTTTGAATATCAATGTTTCTTTGCTCATATTTTTTCCAAAAAGTATAATTAGTAGTATTTAATCTTTTCCTTGAATGGTATTGTCTTAAGATTTTTTTGCAAACATTAGTATCTGGAATAGATAACTATATGCAGGCTTGTTGGGAAGGATGAGTGAGTGTGCCCTTGAATTTGTATGTTGGACAGAATCAAACATTTCAGATTATCACATACATGTGTCTTGTTTATTATATTTATGCTCTCTTAAAGATTTATGGTGCTGGGATAGTTCACAAGTACTGTCTAAATAGGAGTTTAAGATATTGCTGAAGGTTCTTACTTTACTTTTTCATGTCCAGACGTCATAATGTTGAACAAAGTTGTCAATATCTGTTCCTGTCCATAGGTATTTGAATGTTGTTGAAAACTGGCACTGCTTGCAAGCATAGATGTGATCCATAGTCTGCTGTTCTCCACATTCACATCAATCATCTGTTGTTAGACCTCATTTATACATGTTAGCTTTTACTGGAGCCATTCCTGTCATATGGTTGAGGGTTCTCTATTTTACCCAGTCCAGTTTTATGCCAGCAGGTTCATCCTCGGAGATTGGATACTAGTTTGGAAGATAGACATTTGTGCGATTTAGAAAAGGAGTCCTAGGGACTAGCCTTCTAGGTGGCAGGCTTGGAATCCCAAACATTACGTGCCTCTCATCGAACGTTTGTTTGAATCACTTTGTGTACTCATGTGAGTTATGGCATATTTTTGGTTCAGCAAATCCAGCTGCTTTGTACAATAGGTGTATTGGGGTTGGTTTCATGCAGCCAGTCACTACTCGTCAAGTTTCATTCAAGGTTATAATCTACTTTCTTTGAATGTGCAGATTGGTTCCAAACAGAGCTTGCATACTCTGCAGTGGAAAAGCAGAGTGCTTTAGCAGATTTGCGCAAGACCGCTGGATTCACTCCCCATAACTTTTTTTAGGATATTGTTTCTCATTTGCACTTTAGCTGCAGTTATATGGCAGTGCTTATTATAAGTAAGACTTCTATCTATAGTTACTCCTAAATGTTTTGGCTGGTCTTGGCCTTCCCATGCAACATTTTTTTTCTCTTGAATGCAGGTGAAATATAGAGATTTGCGTTTGGTTTCAAAGAATTACTTTTGTAGTACATGTAATTGCAAGGAAAGGGAAAATGACTCATCACTCACCAAAGTTGAAGGCAGCGACGAGAGAAGAACATATAATACGAACACACAAATAAATAAACTCAATATTTCAGTAGTTAACCTTATTCATGACATAGAAAATGAGTCATGCACCTCGGGAGGTGTGCACACACCGGGGGTTGCTGCATGACTGGGTGGATTATCAATATGGCGGTGGCACTGAGATATTGTATATAAATCGCAGATGGTGGTAAAACGGATAAAAAAAATAGTAATAAAAGGGGGGGGGGGAAATTAAATATATAAATATGGAAATATGAACATATAAATATTGGAAAAAAATGGTAATTACTTAAATGACAATAATGCTACTACTACTGCTACTAATAATGAGTGATGCGTCAAGGAAAGGAATTTTATCGGTGGTTGAGGCCAGGTGGGTGTCTGGTATCTAGGATGTTTTGGTAAGCAAGTTCCCATCTGCGAAGTTCTGAGGCGTCGGTGGTTTCGGAGAAAACTCTGATGGCTCTCACGGTGAAACAGTCATTGAAGTTGTTGGAGTTGTGGTAGTTAGCATGTTCTGGTACGGGGAGATATACATTGAGGGTGTGAACTGTTTGTCTGTGGCCATTCATTCTGGTTGAGAGTTGTTGTGTAGTCAGGCCTATGTAAGAACTCGTGCAATGGCGACAAGTAAGCTGGTATATGACGTGCGTAGTGGAGCATGTGGCATGCCCGGTAATGGGGAAGGTTTCCCCTGTGACAGGGTTGGAAAATGTAGTGGTGGGAGGATGCATGTTACCGGTTTTGCAGCGAGGTCTATTACAGGGAAAAGATCCATAAGGTGTTTTTGGAGAGTCAGATGGAGGGTATTTGTGAACTAAGATGTTTTTGAGGTTAGGTGGTCTGCTGAAACAAGTACGGGGGACAGTTGGCAGAATTTTTGGCAAGAGAGTGCGCATTTCTGGAAAGGACTGAAGGAAGTCATGCCCTTGTTGTAGGATTTGATTGATGGATTGGAGACCAGGCGATAACTGGGTGACAAAGACAGGGCTATGGTTGGATGCTAGAGGAGCCGGGAGGGAGTGGTTCCGTGGAGGGTGGCTGATTGCACGCGTGATTTGTTTGTGTACAAGATCTGGTGGGTAGGAGACCCTGACACTGTGGGATATTGGTGTAGAGGGAGGTTACATCATTGGAGACTAGGAAGGCGTCTGGAGGCAAACCTGTTCCTCGGGCGTCTGGAGGAACGTTTCCTCAACCATGCCCCCTTCAAACCCACTGTGTGGTTCAGATACATAGATGATATATTTATGATCTGGGCCCACAGTGAAGATCAACTCCTAGAATTCCTCCATTTCCTTAACAATAGCCATTCCGTTAATTTTACCTGGACCTACTCCCGTTCACACATCACTTTCCTCGATGTTGACATCACACTCAGGCAGGGTGCTCTTCACACCTCTGTCCATATCAAACCAACTAACCTACAGCAATATCTACATTTTGACAGTTGCCACCCATTCCATACCAAACACTCCCTCCCCTACAGCCTTGCTATCCGTGGCAAACGTATCTGCTCTGATGCTGAGTCCCTCTCCCAGTAATCCCAAAACCTATCCCAAGCCCTTATTTCCCGCTCCTACCCACCAGATCTTGTACACAAACAAATCATGCGTGCAATCAGCCACCCTCCACGGAACCACTCCCTCCCGGCTCCTCTAGCATCCAACCATAGCCCTGTCTTTGTCACCCAGTTATCGCCTGGTCTCCAATCCATCAATCAAATCCTACAACAAGGGCATGACTTCCTTCGGTCCTTTCCAGAAATGCGCACTCTCTTGCCAAAAATTTTGCCAAGTGTCCCCCATACTTGTTTCAGCAGACCACCTAACCTCAAAAACATCTTAGTTCACAAATACCCTCCATCTGACTCTCCAAAAACACCTTAAGGATCTTTTCCCTGTAATAGACCTCGCTGCAAAACCTGTAACATGCATCCTCCCACCACTACATTTTCCAACCCTGTCACAGGGGAAACCTTCCCCATTACCGGGCATGCCACATGCTCCACTACGCATGTCATATACCAGCTTACTTGTCGCCATTGCACGAGTTCTTACATAGGCCTGACTACACAACAACTCTCGACCAGAATGAATGGCCACAGACAAACAGTTCACACCCTCAATGTATATCTCCCCGTACCAGAACATGCTAACTACCACAACTCCAACAACTTCAATGACTGTTTCACCGTGAGAGCCATCAGAGTTTTCCCCGAAACCACCGACGCCTCAGAACTTCGCAGATGGGAACTTGCTTACCAAAACATCCTAGATACCAGACACCCACCTGGCCTCAACCACCGATAAAATTCCTTTCCTTGACGCATCACTCATTATTAGTAGCAGTAGTAGTAGCATTATTGTCATTTAAGTAATTACCATTTTTTTCCAAAATTTATATGTTCATATTTCCATATTTATATATTTAATTTCCCCTCCCCCCTTTTATTACTATTTTTTTTATCCGTTTTACCACCATCTGCAATTTATATACAATATCTCAGTGCCACCGCCATATTGATAATCCACCCAGTCATGCAGCAACCCCCGGTATGTGCACACCTCCCGAGGTGCATGACTCATTTTCTATGTCATGAATAAGGTTAACTACTGAAATATTGAGTTTATTTATTTGTGTGTTCGTATTATATGTTCTTCTCTCGTCGCTGCCTTCAACTTTGGTGAGTGATGAGTCATTTTCCCTTTCCTTGCAATTATTTTGCCTAAAGCAGTTTCCTTTTGTCCTTAGTTTAATTTTTGTAGTACATGTACATAGTTGACAAGGCTTGTTCTAACTGTTATTCGACCCGTTGGAACATAGGATCCCGTACAACGATTGCTAAGTCGTCGGCATACTGAAACTGTTTGGCATTGGAATGCACAGGTTGATCATTTGTATAGATATTAAATAAAATAGGGTATAACACACTGCCTTGAAGTAATCCATTCTTTTGAATTCCCAACCTACTCTTCTTGTTATACTGGCTAACAAAGATAAGTCTATTAGTGAGTAGAGATTTGATGAGTTTCATTAAGATAAAATCTCTGCACAAGTCATATATTTTTGTAAATAGTAGGCGGTGGTTAATGGTATATGCAGCAGAGAGGTCCACCAGTGCTACTTCTGTCACAAGTTTGTTCTGGAAACCCTCTTCTATATGTTCTGTCAGAGTTAACATTAGACTCGTGCAACACTTTTCTAGGTGAAACCCACTTGTTGTGGAATAAGTTTTGGCTCTGTCATGAGTCTGATACGAGATAGGATTAAACGTTCATAAACCTTAAATAAATGGCAGAGCAGTGAAATAGGCTGGTAACTGCTTGGCTTATCTGGCTCATTACCCAGTTTCAGGAGGCCAACAACTTTTGATTTTCTCTACATTTTAGGAAGAGAGTAGGTTTTACAGCAGTGGTTAAACATAATCAAAATCCATAGTTCTTTTTTAGGCCCAATTTTTTTTATCTTTTCCATTCACAGATCATCAATTGCTGAAGCTTTACATTTTTTCATATCCTTTAAAGCATTTTTGAGTTGTTTTACCTTAAATGGCGCCCTTTCAGATATTCTTCGTCTGGCACTGTTTGGAGTTTTTTTTTATCCTACTCTCAGGTTTGCTACTTGGTTAGGTGTGACATTTCCTTTTGCTGCATTAGGTTTGGATTTACCATTAAGTTTTTTTTATGAGGTACCAGGCAATATTGATACTATTGTTCATGTCCATTTTCTCAAGACTTTCTACCCATTTCTTTTGTCTAGCTTTATTTAAGGCTCTCAAGAGATTATCTCCCAATTCAATCCTCTCCTCACTAAAGTGTTTTTTGTGCTGAAAAGTTTGTAGTATCTCTCATACATACCCTTCAGCTGGTTTGTTAGTCCGGAAATGCAAAATTTCCTACAACCTCTGGGTTTATGCCCCCTGTATCTCTGCTTCTTCATGTCGATGAAGAGCTCATTATTCTGATTGATGGCTGAAAATTCCCCCATAGCTGAGTCTAGGTCTTCTCTAAAAGCTTTCCAGTTGGACTTTATAAAATTTAAACGTCTTATAAAAATTATCTCCTGCATTTTTATTTTGGTGAAGACTTTTAGCCCAATTGGGTGATGTTGAGATTCTGTTATAGGGTAGTGTATCATTTTAACATAACAGTCAGAGAGAACTGAACTAGCAAAACAGATGTCGGGGTTATAGCCCTTCCGCCAAACTCTGCTGTTGAAAGAATAGGGCAGTTTTGCATTATGTACCAGAGATAATCTACTTCATTCTGCCCAGTCTGCGACACCTTGTCCATCTTCATTTGCTGAGTCATATCCCCATAAGGTGGGTTTAACATCACCTAACATAAATTGAATTGTTTTGGACTTGTAATTTTTTGTTGTCTGTAACTGAAACCCAACTCCTGGAAGTTACAGTGCAGTTTTGGCGAGTTCCATGGTCATAATTTCAATATTATTTATGGTCCACTGAGTTAATTTCTATGTTATTTCTTACAAAAAGAGTGCTTCCATACTTCTCGTGAAGTATTTCTCCGACAAGTTTCAAGTTGTGGATTTTGGGCATTTTGTTTTCCCCTTAGTGCATCTCTTGAAGGCACAGGACATCGACCTCCATTTGGTTCTACATGTCTGATATTAAAAACTCTTTACTAATGGTAACTCCTTCAATGTTGAGGCTTATTATTGTCAAATTTGTCCTTGAGAAAGACTTTTTTTTTGTTGAGATTTTATCATCATCTCCTGATGTCTGGTGGTGAAAGGATCTGCTGTCAGTGGTTTAAATTTCACTGACATGGTCCAGGGTACACCCAATTGCTCTTTGAATAGCAGTTTTCTGTGATGCTTCTTTTTTTTTACCCCTGCTTATGTTGATAATGCATCTGAACCCAAAAGTCCAGTTCTAAGATGAAGAAGGTGCACTCTAAATACTAATATGACAGAAAAGTTGGAGTTCACTGATTTGTTTAATAGATTTGCCTTAATCAGATCTTTGATCTTTTAAGATGGTAAAGAAACCCTGTTGTGTAACATTTAAGTAGTCATTCATCCACAATTATTTTGAGGGTTTTGAGTAGTATTACAGAGACCAGAATCACTACCTTATTGTCAAAAATAACATGGTATCCCATTGTACCATCATGGCTGCTGAACTAGTTTACAAACACCTTAACTGACACAGGTTGTCAAAGTTCACTGAATTGATTGACATGGGCTTGTTTTGTTATAATTTCTTGGGACACTGGCTATGTTTGTGATGTCCTTTTATAGGGACCTCTTGTTTCAAAGCTTCTGATGCCATTTGCCAATAGTACGCCTTCTCACAAATTCAAATTTTGATTAACAATCCCTGACTGCTTTACATATTCTTTTCTGTTTTCAACCATCCTGTATTCTCTCTCAGTTCAAAACAAGTCCAATCTAAACTTCCAAACCTCTAATATCGTGCTGCTATCTTCTTATAATGATGTTCTTCTAACTTCTACAGCTAATTACCTCTAAATTATAATTTGTTAACGCAGCAAAAGCCATCATACCCATACAACATGGGTGTGATCTGTACATAAGAAACAGTGTTTTAGAATGTCAATTTGTAATGTAGTAATGCATTTAGAAACCATAGAAAGTTAATTTGGTATTGTGTTGTAAATGGGAGGAAGTTTGGTCAGTATCAGGTTATGTAGTAAAGTCACTGAAGATGTATCTTCTGTAATAACAGTACCAAAACTTCTAAGAGTAGATACAAGCAATTTTGCATGTGGTTTATTAATGAGAAAAATCCATAACTAAATATTTAAAGAGAATTCTTGTGGAAAAGCTGATGTGTGTTACATTATTGCTGAGGTGAACAATAAAATTTTAAATACATAAAGAAATTAGGTTTATTCTATAAAATAAAGAGAAAATAACTAGCACATAACATTCTATATACTAAAAGAACCCTGAATACAAAATTTCATCATAAAAGACAATGTAAAGCTATGGATTTTTAGTAATCAAAAGAACAATTAGGTCTAACATTGTAGCATAAAATTTGACTTAATTCATTTACAAAACCATTACAGAGATAAAGTTTTATATTTAAATAAGAGAAATTGTATCTCAAATAATTAAATCATAACAGTTCAATGAATTTCAAAAGATTTAATAGTAAAAGTACAAAGTATACAGTCTGTTAACAATATCATATAGTTGACAATGCAGCAAAATCAGTTTGTAATTAGAAGGAATTTATTAGAGATTTATGTACTGAAAGAAAGAATATTTTATAATGACAAGAATGGCTTAAATTTCATTTGATAACTTTAAGAGAAAATAATAAATATTTAATTTCAAAGATAGGTGCAATAAGCACATGGATAAAAAATAAGTAAATTGGTTAATATTGTGCATTTACAGTTTTGTACAGGGGAGTGTTGTATATTGGCATGAACTGTGATTGAAAAAGAATTAGAGGTTTTAGAGAGACATAAATTTAAGAGTAAATTTAAATATTATATCTATTCACTTTAAATAATATTCATATCTAAACTATATTTTAATTTGGGAAAAGTGTCATAGCAATAACTGTTTCAAATATTTAAATCTACAACATACTGAAACTTGGAAACTATTGAGAAAAAAATAATGGTTTCCGATCAGTCCCAAGGGGATTTTTCAAGATGTCACATTATTATTATTATTAATTTAATTGCAATGGTGCTAACACTCTGGTGGCAATTCCCCCAGTCATCCAATTACCCCTTTTTATATACAAATTTTTTTTTTAATTTTCTTTTATAATTTGATTGTTAAATTCCTTCCCGATTTGCTATTCCGAATTACAAATTTTAATTTTAAATTCCTTAAGCATTTTTAGAAAATTATTCATCACTACTCTTGGTAATTTGTTCCAATCCCTGACACCCTTACCAACAAAAGAAAATTTTCGCACTCCTTTATGCATGAAATCGAGCGCAAGCTTGTGGTCATAGCCACCTTTCCTCTTCCATGCACTATTCCTAATTCTTTGACCAATATCCATCCAAGTTCCATCACCAACATATGTCCTGTACATTCCCAGCACTCTATCCAGCCTCCTCCTTTCCTCCAATAAGTCCCAGAGCATAAATGAAGGGTGTCAGGTAGGTGTAAAAATTACTGGCCAATAAGTTTGATACAAGTAGAACGAAAATTAAAGGAGAGATTGATAAACAACCACGTCAGATAAGTCTGTGAGGAATGTAAGTGGTTTTCAAATTCAAAACATGGCTTTGGGCTACGATATTTATGCGAATCTCAGTAAGTGGGTTATATGTAAGATATTTTGGATGAAATTGACAAGGGGGGCTAGCCAGATTGATAGTGTAGCACTACATATTTCAAAGGCTTTTGACAGATTGAGCCATAAAATAGTGAAAAATAGATAAAAACTATTGGAATGAATGAAAAAATGTTGGGTAAATGAATTTGTAAAAGGTGGAAAGCTCGAAAGGAAGTGAATGTGAAAATGGGAGTGCCACTGGGTAGCATATTCTGAACATTGCTATTTATTATTCTGATGAATGATTGTGTTGAGGGTATACCATCAGAAATTTGGTTGTTCGCGGATGACGTAATGTTGTATAATAGGATCAAAATGGTAGAAGACCATGAACAGCTGCTGGGTGATCTGAACAGGATATCTACACAGACGGAAAAAAAAATCCCAACACCAAGAAAAAATTATTGTAGAGTAATGAAATTTGGACAATGCATTTGTCAAGTTAACATGTTTAATTGATTAAATTTTCAAGATCACAGGTTAATTTAAGCTCAAGAAAATGCATTTCAAATGTGAAATACTGTTAAATTAATAGCCGGTGTAACCTCCAGAATTTTGAATGCAAGCCTGCAAACGTGAATGCATTGTGTCATACAGGTTTCGAATGTCACTTTGTGGTATGGAGTTCCATGCTTGTTGTACTTGTGCTGTCAATACTGGGACGGTCAGTGCTGGCTGTGGATGATGCTGGAGTTGTCGTCCAATGATATCCCATACGTGTTCAATTGGAGACAGATCTGGTGATCTCGCAGGCCAAGGTAACATGTCGACACTCTGTAGAGCACGTTGCGAGACAACAGCGGTATGAGGGCGAGCGTTATCCTGTTGAAAAACTCCCCCTTGAATGCTGTTCATGAATGGCAGCACTACAGGTTGAATTACCAGACTGACGTACAAATTTGCAGTCAGTGTGTTTGGTATAACCACAAGAGTGCTCCTGCTGTCATAGGAAATTGCTCCCCAGACCATGATTCCAGGTGTAGGTCCAGTGTGTCTAGGCCACAGACAGTTTGGTTGCAGGCGTTCCCCTGGCCTCCTTCTGACCAACACTCGGCCATCACTGGCACCAAGGCAGAACCTGCTTTCATCAGAAAACACAACAGATCTCCACTCCGTCCTCCAATGAGCTCTGGCTTGACACCACTGGAGTCGCAAACGGCGATGGCTTGTAGTCAGTGGAATGCACGCTACAGGGCGCCTGGCTCGGAGCTGTCCTTGAAGTAACCGATTTCTAACAGTTCGTTGTGTCACTGTGGTACCAACTGCAGCTCGAATTTCTGCCGCAGACGCATTACGATGCGCCACAGCTGTACGCCGAATACGGCGGTCTTCCCTCTCAGTAGTGCCACGTGGCCTCCCGGAACCCGGTCTTCTTGAGGCAGTACCATCCCTTGACCACTGCACCCAACAATCATGCACAGTGGACACATTCCGGCCAAGTCTTTCTGCAATATCGCGAAAAGAAAATCCACCTTCTCGTAGCCCTATTACACGACCTCGTTCAAACTCGGTGAGCTGTTGATAATGGCTTCTTCGTCTTCTTAAAGGCATTCTTGGCTAACATCAACTCACTATGTCAAATCTCAGCGGTAAATAACGTTCACAAACTTTACAGCGCGTATTTAAAGCAAACCTGATTTGCAAGCTCTGAGTAGCGCTACTAGCGCCACACTTATGCGCGAAGCGCGAAATTTGAATCGATGTCATCTTTCAGATGTATAAACACGCCTACCAAATTTCGTTTATCTAACACAAGTCTTTCTTGGTGTTGGGATTTTTTTTCCGTCTGTGTAGATAGGTTGGTCATCATGATGTAGAGTCAGCTTATTAGGTACACAGATTAAAAAAAACTAAAGGTTGATTATGATTATAGGGTGGGGAAAGAATTGCTTGCTGAAGACTTGAAGTATAAATACCTTGACATAACAAACTCAACTGGGCAGGATGCATTTCGGAGGTAGTAGCAAAATCCTTCACATGTTGGATAGAATGATGAGGAAATGTACCAGAGATGTAAGGGAATTGGGTTCCAAAACTTTGGTCCATATGGTGTAGGGTATCAAATCGGGAGCAGTTACTGATATGATAAAGGTGTTGGAATGGGATTCACTGGAAGATAGTATGATGGTGAAGAGAGTAATGGGAGTGTACAAAGGGTATATTGGTATAAGTAACAAGGCATGGAAAAACATTTGTGGAAAAATTATGAGAGTTGAATGTAAGGGTAAAGATGAACATGACCATGACCAAGCTGGCACTTGATTTTAAGCTGTGGATGTGGAAAAAATTTCTTTTGTAGATAAGAGGGTCAGGGACTGGAATAAATTACCAAAAGAGATGATGATAATTTGCCAAAAACTCTGAAAGAATTTAGATTTGAAATATGTAAAAGGTATAAGTAGAAGGGCACAGAAAAAGGAGAAAATGGATGTGTAGGGAAATTGCCACTGGAACACTCCATTGCATTTAAATAAAATTAATTAAATTAAATGTTCCAGAAGGTTTTTTGACATAGGGTAGCATTTTAGTCCACAACACAAAGATTGCTCGGAGTATCCTGAAACAGGCATACTAACCCATTGTAAGGAGCTAAACTGCTACTGGGGTTGTGAGTAGAGTTTAGTACTTTAACTAGCAGTTCACTTGAAATGAAAGTTCTGTTGACTTTGCCATAAATAATTTTAAATTTACCATGTGCCTGCCTGGAATACTCAACTAAAATGCTTAGAAGTCGCCGCTAAGTTTGTTTAAACCACAAACTTAGAAAAGGTTTCAAGTCTACTATGAAATCACTAAAAAAAGTTCACTTGCAGAAAATTAAAGTTTATTTTAAAAGTCAGATTTTCAAAATTAGCATTATACAGTTGAGTAGGCAATCGAACAAACGTTTCCAAAAACAATTGCAGATTGTGGAGAGGATTAAACTGACCGAAAACCCCTTTGGGAATTTTAAAAGTTTATGGTAGTTGGTAATCAGACAAACTGATCAAAATAATCCATTATGGCCGACCCATGTTGCAAGCCTAGAATCGCCAACTTCCTGCTCCCACCATCACACGACACTACAAAATTGCGCGGATTTACCTCACATAGCGTTTCCGGAGTACAGACTGAAGACAAAACTATAAAGACCTCCCCCTACTTGGGACTCCCGCTAATATAGACGCCAACTGTACACCTCATGTATACTGCCGCTTAGCAAAAATGTGTAACTGATCCAAATTATAAAAAGTGTTCAAACTTTGACAGTGTATATTCTTATCTTCAAGCTGCTTAAAGGATGTTTACTGAGAAATTTTGAGTGATTAGTTTAAATTTTTGTTTAATTTGCGTAGTGATACCAAGTCTTCTGAAGTCGGTGAGGATTTACCCAAACGTTTGAATTTATTCAATTTTTTAGAAATACTGCTGAATTTCAAATTACCTGAATAAAATTAGTGCCAAAATGTTCTACAAAAATTCCTAAGTTTAATGGTGTAAATTACACCGAGATCGGTGGCGAGATAGCGAAGTTACGAGTTTAACAAGATTTGGTTTGAAAACTGTTTAGCAGTTCTTTATTAATAATTCTTCTTCTATTGTTTTTATTGAAAAAGTAAAATTACCAGAATTTTCTATGAATTTAATTACGTGTTTTACAAGTTTTTATCTATGGAAATGGTCTGGTTTATTTACAAATAACTCCTCAGTGAAACCACGTGTGTTTAGTGACGAAATAATCTTTAAAATGTCTATAAAATCTTTTCTTCTGCATGGAATGTTATGAAAATTCAATATGTTAAACTAGATTTTTGGTTCTTTCAAGAAATCTACTTTTTAGATCTAGAAATTACTAGGAACCTATGATAAAAATTGTTAAAAGTGAAGTGCATTTATCGAAGTGTTTAAAAATTTATTTATTCTATTTACACGGTCAGAAACTACGGAATTTTAGTGAATTAAACTTTCTTTTGAATTATTCTTATTTTGAAGTTAATTTACTTCATTTAAAAGTGTTCAGGAATAGTGAAATGCTCATGTAGCAAAAATCTATTGTTTGCAAGTGAGACAATAATGGATTAACCTATTCCAGGTTAGTTTAAAGTTTCTTTATTATTATAAAAAGTTTATTTAGTTCTTTTATTAAATGTTACGTGTCTTTACTGCTTTTAAAATGGTTTATTTTAATGAATTAGCTTGTGGTATCAGCTTCTACATGAAAGTTTCTCCCATAACCTATGTATGCAATTGAAACTATATGTTTACTGTGAATTTACTTCCTCCCTTATACTTGAAGCTAAGAAACTAGAATTTACCAAAATTCTAAGGTGCTTACACCATTGTGTCAGATGTAGCATGACCAGTTCCCTTCCTCTGGCACCTACTGTTTAATGTGGAATGTGAACCATGAAATGTTCTGGCGTAGCTCGTAGGATCAAACACAACTCTTAAAAATCCCTGGTACCTCTGGGATTGAATACTGGGACTGGACCCAAAACTTTTGAAAGGAAGTGCCTTAACCACTGAACTACCAGACTGGTAGGGAATATACATGGAATCAAGATGATTGTTTCACGGCAGTTAATTTTTGGGCAGCATCGGGTAAAGGTGGCACTGTGTCTCGAGGTTTGAAAGTGCAGGATAGTATTTCAAACATAGAAAAATTTTGCAGTACATCAGAATTATTTTGAATGATATGTTTTTGCACATAGAAAAATTCATTGACTGCATCAAGTTGGCTTAAAAATATTTTGAATGAGTGAAAAAGCTTCTCGTAATGCACTGGATGTAAGAGGGTGGTTTTTATTTTGGAATTTAATATGGAGTGATTGTTGTAACTTGATTGACTGTGGGATTTCATAGAAATTAATGTGCAATCTATTTAATAGGATTGAAGCTGATAATATTTAAATGCAATTTCAGAGTAACTTTCTGATACCAACTTTGTGAGATAATTTTGAAGAATATACAGTGACTTAAACTTTTGCACTTGATTTATTGGAACTTCCTTTCATTATTTACTACTTAAGAAATATATATAAAATCCCAACCTTTGGGTTGGCGACCACTTTTTGAAAAAACTATATGCAAAACAAAGAACTGTCTGTACGGTCATAGCTCGCATACCACACAACTTCAAATGAATAGAGCTGTAAAAGTAACGAGGAATTCTGTAGCCGTATGTATTCGTTACTAAACCAATCAATACCCATAACTTTCGAATCGTTACTTTCGGTACAATCGAACACTAGCATGAAGCATTGTATCGAGTCGCGCTGCATACGGGATAACTTCGTTATATTGTATAGTTTCGTTACTTGTTACTTTCGTATCGTTACGTTACTCGTTACTTTTGGTACAATTGAACACTAACATGAAGCATCGCATCGCGTATGGGACGACTTCGTTCATACTTGGTAAAGTTTGAGTAAATTGTTTACTTAGTGAAATAAGTTTAGGTAAGCTGTTTCTTTGGATAAAACTTAAAGTAACTAGCACATGGATCTTATGGAAAACCTCTAAATGTACACTTGATTTGCTGTAATGAATTTTATATTCGAAAGAATAATCTAATTTCATAACAAACCACACACACACACACACACACACACACACACACACACACACACACCTGACCTTTCACCTGACTGTGGCATTTCTAGTGACAATAACTAATGGCGGTTATTTTTTAAAGTAGCCTACTTAAAACTCTGCACACAAAGCTGAAATGATAATGCGACATGTATTTAACAAATATTATAGTCGCATCAAACTATTTTGTTTTAAATAGGAAGTTTCACCACTGTCTTCCTTTATTGTTTCCATTTATTTTTGTAAATTCCTCATCCTTTTGTGATAGATTTGTTAAAATAAATGTGGAAATACCATCAAGTCGGGCCTGCAGGCGGAGTGCTGACTGACTCCCGCTTTAATTGTTTCATTTTTAAAATATTAATATTCAAAACTTGTAATTCGATAATAAAGGTACAACACAAACATACGATTAGATTCGTAATTGTTTTTGCGTTATGGTTACAACAAACATTCAACATCAAAGCCAGTACCGCATTGGTCAAATGGATCCTGCGGTAATAATACAATAACTAACACCAGGCAAAAGGTATAATTGTTCTTTCCTTATGGAATTCTGGAATGGCAAAAAGGGCTGCTAGATTTATTTATGGAAATTATTGCAGAACGCAATCAGTAAAAGAGCTCAAATGGAATTCATTGCAAGACAGGATGAGATGGAAGAGGGTCATGGGAGGGTACAAGGCGTATATTGATGATGAGGCATGGAAAGATATTGGTGTAAGAACTAAAAGTAATGCTTGGAAGGTAAAAGATGAACATGACCACAAGCTGGCACCCATTTTCAGGCACAAGGGTGTAGGAAGATTCTCTTTTTTAGGTAAGGGTGTCAGGGATTGGAATAAGTTACCAAGAGAAATTACTAATAATTTACCAAAAACATTGAAAGAATTTAAATTTAAAATTTGTAAAGGGCAAATGTAGGTGGATGCAGGGAAGGGGGGAAGATGAGTTTGTAGGGAAATTGCCACCAGAGTGCGCGCTCCATTGCAATTTAATTAAATATTATTAGAACATAGCAAATGCAGAGATTTATATCACAAACTAATAAACAACTCTTTTATATTGTAAATTACACTATGAAATAAAATGGGTGGTGTCAAATCTTAAAATAAACAAATTTCATAAATGTTTGAAATCAATAAACCTCACTAATGAATAATCAATGAAAAAACAGTAACTATCTCAAATTATCCATACAAATTTTCTATTTACAATTTATGCACGGTAACTTTTAATGTTAAACAAAATAAAAAATACAAAACTAGTCTTTACATTGTCAACATTAGTTAGCTGCGAGAAATGGAACGTGTTCGTATTTATAAGACTAATGCTAGTAACAAAATGAATTTGTGAGTAACGATTCTGTACTTCGAGTCAGGCGATAAACACGTTACTCAGTAACAAATACATCGTTACTTTTACAGCTCTACAAATGAATCATTTATCTACTACACTGTGACATGTTGCTGTGTTTGCAACACACTATATAGGCAAATGAGGCCTATTGAGTAGATGCAACAGTGTGGAAGATTATGTAGTAGCATATATAATCTGCTTCTAGATTTGTGGAACCACAGTTAGGGAAACTGTATGAAATTTGATGATTTTCAGATTAGGGATGAGAAATTCAATTCTAATGTGTCATATTTAACATACTGGAAGAAAAGTTCTCTGATTGGAGGGGCTGAATAGATAACAGCAAAGTTCACAAAACTGAAAATGTTATTTCAGGACATCATTTTACTGTGATTGTTAGTACACAAGTAATAGTGATTTTAAAAAAATTGTTATACACAGACAAATTTGATTTTATAAATAGTGAAAATTGTTTTGTATAACCATCGATTATAAAGCTTCATTTTAATTTTATCTTCTTATTATAATTTCTCTGTACTATTGGATGAAAGCAGTTGATTTGAATACAATTTCTGTTTTTAAAGGTATGAAGCATTTGACTTCCATGCAGAGTGCCGGGCACTACGCTGGGACCGACTGAGCATCTTGCTTGACCGTCTAGGTCATGAACAGGATGAGTTTGGTGTTTTCCTCTTAACACGTGATGGCACACTGGTATCACAGCAGGATGGTGTCTTTCGTACAAACTGTGTGGACTGCCTGGACCGTACTAATGTCGTACAGAGCATGCTTGCTCGTCGCTCTCTCACAAATGTCCTGCAGGTTAGTGAGAAGTCTTGTACATTGATGTAGTAAAAATCGGTTTGCAGTTTTTAGCTTATGTGGATTGTCAGTTTGTTATTTCAACTTGATTTTTTAATTTTAAATGTATTGTATAATTGTAATTTAGTATTAGAGCCAGGTTCACTGTTGCAATGAAGATGAAGAGTACTAGTGAGAACATACCAAATCCAGATACAAGATTATTGATATCGATCAGTAGGAAAATAATTAACAGAATTATAGAGTTTTGTAACTTGCTGCACAAACCAAAGATGGTTATAGTGGTTGATTCTTAATTTAGTGATAGAGTTTTGGGTAATAATGTTTCCCCAGAGGTGGAGTGTACCACATAAATCTCTATAAGTTTCTCTCTTTTACTTTTTACACTTTCTGCATTGTCCTTCACTCCTTTAATCACTTTAGTAACAGCTTTTAATTATATAAGCAATATGAGTTTGCATTTGTGTAGTCAAATATTGTATAACAAATTATTTAGAAGGTTCTACAGGTTTATAGGATGCTCGCTGCACCAAAAATAAAGATAATATTCTTCCAAGCCAGAAGATCAGATGTGAGATCATTAAAATTAGTTGGATACAAAAATAAATGCACGAGAGTCAGTTTCCATCAGTCACTTGAAATTTAATACAACCATTTTAAATGTACCTCTCATACCACAAAAAGTTTATGCAACTTTACAAATAGGACTTCAAGATTACAAAATTATAAGAAATATTACGACCAATCACAACCAAGACAAGTTTAGTCTTACTCCTACAACATATTCTCATTGATTGCCTTCCATCTTCAACTCCCTGGGAACCTCAGCCCACTTCCTACCTAATATTAAAGCCTCACTTCTCAAATTGAAACTATCAATAAGGAAGGATTGAAACTAATAATCTGAATTCAATTTTAAATTCCCTCTTTTAATGTAAAGTCTAAAAATACCATGAAAATATTATATATTATATAATATATTATTTAAATGTTGTTTCTGAATCCTAGATCAATATCTGAAACATATAGGCACTCTTTGCTAGTGCTATTCCCCTTTTAACATCATACCTGTACCTGTAATTGTACTTGCTAAGTAAAAGATTTGTTTCCTGTTACATTTGATCCTATTTGTATATTTAATCCTGTTGATAGGTAATGCCCAGGCCTTGAATTCATAAAGACATAGATTCAGATCTTCCATCCAGATTTTGGTTCTCAATTTGCTCTAGGTTAATGGTGGGAGAAATTTTTCATTAGGCCTTAAGTTAATTCCTTTCTATTCTTATATTAGCATAAAACCACGAAAACGCCACCAGTTGCTTAAAAGTTTTTATTCTTTAAAACTTTACTGCAGTTTCGACAAATACATGTTTGTCTTCTTCAGAAGTATGACACATTAAAATTACTTAGGCGGAAGCATTATCACAAATCAGTCCTTTCGTGCGAAGTTGCACATCGTCATGGTTCTTCCTTCCGTCTACCGGACAACACCTGTACGAGGCGGGCGACTTCCGGTTGGCGGAAGCCGCCCGCCTCGTACAGGTGTTGTCCGGTAGACGGAAGGAAGAACCATGACGATGTGCAACTTCGCACGAAAGGACTGATTTGTGATAATGCTTCCGCCTAAGTAATTTTAATGTGTCATACTTCTGAAGAAGACAAACATGTATTTGTCGAAACTGCAGTAAAGTTTTAAAGAATAAAAACTTTTAAGCAACTGGTGGTGTTTTCGTGGTTTTATGCTAATATAAAAAAAATTACTGTTGCTGACACGCAGCTATGCTCAAGATCCTTCCTATTCCTTGCCTCCAGTTCTGTCCTACCTCTAATGATTTTGATGTTGACGAAATAGTTGAAGGCCATACAGCATAGAAACAAACAAAACTTGTAGTAATTTACATTATTAAACAGAAAATTACTTAATAAAAACAAATTTCTGAAAAGCTCCTTACTGTAGAAAACACATACAGTTTACTCATATCTCTACAACATGTGGTTCTAGTATCTAGAAGTTGTGCGATCAATCTTGATCAGCAGCAGCGAAGCCTAGGCTTTGAAGTTTTTATCATTAATTCTAATTGTGATGGAGCTATTGCTACTGTGGCAATTCCCCTAGTTGTCTAAATATTCCTTTTTATTTTATTTTTTAAAATTTTCTTTTATAATTGGCGTATTAAATTCCTCCACCATATACTTTTCTGATTTACAAATTTTTATTTTAAATTCCTCAAGTGTTTTTGGTAAATTATTCATCACTTCACTTCATAATCTGTTCCAATCCCTTACACCCTTACCAACAAAAGAAAATATTCCCACTCCCTTATGCATGAAATCGAGCGCCAGCTTATGGTCATGGTCACCTTTCCCCTTCCGAGTACTATTCCTCATTCTTTCGCGAATATATTCCTAGCACTCTCTTCATCCTCCTCCTTTCCGTCAATGACTCCCAATCCAGCTCCTTTATCATATCAGTTACAGACTGGATCCTGCAAAAATTTGTTCAAACAGATTTAGCTGCTCTTCTTTGCACACCCTCCAACTCCTGTATTTGATAGCCAAAATGTGGGTCTCAAACTACACCACCATAGACCAATGGTTTGACCAAAGTTTAATAACCCAATTCCCTAACTTCTCTGCTACAGCCTCTCTTCACGCTCTCCAGTAAATGAAGGATTTTGTAACCTTCTCCTATCACCTGCACAATGTGCTCTGCCCAGTTGAGTTTGTTATAAAATGTTATGCCAAGATATTTATACTTCAAGCCTTCAAAAAGCAATTCTGACCCCACCCTATAAACATAATTAACCTTTAGTTTATTTATGTGTGTACCTAATAAGATTTCTTGGCTTTATCTTCATTCCATGCTGACCTACCTATTTAGATATTCTATCCAGGTCATCCTGCAGCTGTTCAGTCTTCTAGTGTTTTGATCCTATTATATACCATCTGCAAAAAACCCTAAGTTCTAACCGTAATCCATCAACACAATCATTAATTAGAATTAGTGAACAGCAAAAGTCCCAATACACTACCCTCCGATATTTACTTCACCTCGTTTGATAGTGTATGTCCTACTCCAGCAATTTTATTTCTGGCTTTTAATAATTCTTCTAGACGGCAAGTAACTTTTTCACCAAATCCAATAGATTTTAGTCTATTTAAAACCATTTTATGTCTCACTCTGTGAAATGCCTTAGAAAGATCTAGAGCCACATTATCAACTTGTCCTCCCTCATCCAATTCATCTTAAATATCTTACATAAAGCCCACCATCTGAGATTCACATGAATATCCTTACCTAAAGCCATGTTGTCAATCTGCAAACCAGTTTCTTTCCTCACAGACTTTTCTGATATAATTGTATATCAATTTCTCCATCATTTTGTCTATCACTGACATCAAACTAATTGGTCTGTAATTTTCAACCCCATTTGCAACCCCTTCTTTATGAACCACTACTACTATTGTTCTTTTCCAATCCTCTGGTAGACTCCAGACTCATTGTAAATAAAATTTCAAGAGGTACAACATCATAGCCCACAATCTTTATTAAGTCTGTAGAAATATTATCTACACCAGCCCCTTTACGTTTTTTAGCTTTCTGAGTTCCTTCATAATTTCCTGAGAATCTGTTTCAAATTTTGTAATGTCCTCATTTATACTTTTAGGGAGACTCTCCTCTGATTCATTCCCTCCCATCACAGGATGATAGCCCCTAGTTGTATCGAATATGGTGGGTGAGCGGTTAACATTCTGGCCTCGCATTCAGGATGATGCCAGTTTGAATCCCCGTCCGGGCATACAGATTAGGGTGTTCCATGGTTTCCTCAAATCACTCCAGGCAAATGCCAGATGCTTCCTTCAAAAGGGCATGGCCAAATTCCTTCCCATTCCTTATCCCCAGTCCCATCCCACCTCTATTGACCTTGATGTCGATGAGGCATAAGGCCATAAGAAAAAAAAA
Organism: Vandiemenella viatica; assembly: GCA_031002005.1. Classification (NCBI taxonomy): domain Eukaryota; kingdom Metazoa; phylum Arthropoda; class Insecta; order Orthoptera; family Morabidae; genus Vandiemenella; species Vandiemenella viatica. Next base: position 117,736,836 of record CM061919.1, on the reverse strand, counting down.
AAATCGCTAGTGGTATCACTAAACCAGTCATTCAATATCTCAGAGACTTCAACTCCATTCTTATCTACAATAGGCTGAATACCTTCCCTTTCCCTCAGTTTTTGAATATAGCCATAGAAATTTCTGGATGCATCGTTCAGTGGTCGTCCTGCACTAATAATAATCTTCAAAAACCCATCCTTTGCTTTTCTCTTATTAATTGCTTGTTTAGTTGTTTTAAGTATTCTCTACTGCCTTCCTGTCTCTTAACTCTGTTGTGTAAAGTTAAAGTTTTTAAAGGGTAATTGTAGGTGGATGCAGAAAAGGGGGAAGATTGGTGTTTAGGGAAATTGCACTGGAGCATGCGCTCCATTGCAATTGAATTTAAATTAACTCTTTTATCCCTTTGTAGAAGACCCTTAGATATCTGAAATAAGAGTTTCTGAAGTTCCTGAGTTTTTACTGTCACTAGTTGTCCTTGTTTGTGACTGACATTTCTTCTGATTTCCTGTAAATGTACCCTCTTTGTGGTGAGATGAATCTTGAAGAAGTGTTAAATAGTCTTCTTATATATCACTAACGAGATGTAGAATGTCTTCCTCTTATCATCAAACCAATAATGCCTCTTCTTTTCCTCAATACCAATGGCCCCCTTAGCTAAAGTAGTCTCCTTTTACACTGTGGAACATTCTTACTCTGTGTCATTTTTATTGAATGGACTGTCAGAGACTGCATTTAGAAAATATGTAGCAATCCATTTATCCTTAAGTGTATTACTGTCAAGATTTACAAGATGGCTGGGAGACTTTCTGTGCAGGATATTCCTAACTGACACAACAGATGTTTGTGATCTGTCCTATAGCCGCCAAGTTTATTGACAGGTAATGATGTAATCAAGCATGTGTTTACAGTGTTAATTCATTCACATGGTCTTGAAATGGTTTGATTTCCAAAACTGAGAGCTGGTAACAAAAAGTTCTTGCAAAGCACAAAATCAAGTAGTAGGAACCCAATGCCATTGCTGCTGCCAAATCCTTGGCAGCTCATCACGTTTTCTCAAATCCTGCTATTTGCCCTAATGTAAGCACTGTCTCTAGGTTTTACCTTAACTCTGGTTTTGCTCTGTGGCTTGTAGAAGTTGGTCTTTCCATTAGTAACTAATATGGGGCCTAGGTGGAGATGAGTGTAATGAAGTTATCTGCTTTGGGTGAAAACATGCCGAGCTGGTTGCGGTGACTATGAAGATTGCGGTAGATGCTTCAACCATGAAATAAAAGTGTTGAAAGTAATGCATGAGTGTATGTCAAGGCGGTCACTCAGTCACCCTCACCGCCACCATCGACACTCACCACAGTGTTGATGAGAGAACAAAGCATTTTATTTTTCACATCACAGCCCAGTGCAATACTGGAGGTCTGCTTGGCTCTGACTGGTTGAGCGATTGAGCTAAGTCATGTGATCCCTGAAAGTAGCATGTATCTCAGCTTTCACTTTGAATGGAGTGGTTTTGTTCTCCACAACAAAAGAATAATTATTAAATGCAATGTTTACACACCCCGCTCTATGAGATGCATGGCACAGAAATTGCTGTAATACATTTATTTTAGAAAACCAATCGAAATGGAACCTCCAACAGACAATTCAACCTGATATCAGTCATTATAAATTAGAAGTATGTGTACATTTAGTTCTTTTGTTAACAATTCTCTCAAATAAAATGTACATTGGATTTAAAAATTCTTATATTGAAATGGATAAGAAAAGAAAGGGAGATTAACCCACCACATACCAAAGTGGAGGGATGCGATGAGAGAACACTAATGCTGACAAACAAACACAATATTTCGGCATATGCCTTGCTCACAAATAGAAAAAACGGGCCATTAGGCTCGGAACGTGTGTGCGCACCGAACGTTACCTAATGACTAACCGTGTTGTGGTGAGGGGGGGGGGGGGACGGATAAGGAGTAGACTATCGATATCGGTATATGATAATATATTTAATATTTTGGCAGGCGATGGTAAGAGCAAATGTAGTAATGGTACGGTATAAACATAGCAAAAAAAAAAGGTAGTGATGGGTTAATTGGAATTTAACGGTGGTTAAGTCCAGGTGGGTGTCTTGTATCCAGGATATTCTGGTATGCTAGTTCCCATCTCCGGAGTTCTGCTGCAGTGGTGCTGTCAGGGAAAACTCTGACTGCTCTCACAGTGAAACAGTCGTTGAGGTTGTTGGAATCATGGCTATTGGCATGTTATGGTACTGGAAGGTACAGGTTACGAGTATGGACTGTTTGTCTGTGGCCATTCATTCTAACAGAGAGTTGCTGTGTGGTGAGGCCTATGTAAGAACTGGTGCAAAAGCGGCAAGTTAGTTGGTATATAAGATGAGTGGTTGAACAGGTGGCATCAACTAACTTGCCACTTTTGCACCAGTTCTTACATAGGCCTCACCACACAGCAACTCTCTGTTAGAATGAATGGCCACAGACAAACAGTCCATACTCGTAACCTGTACCTTCCAGTACCAGAACATGCCAATAGCCATGATTGCAACAACCTCAACGACTGTTTCACTGTGAGAGCAGTCAGAATTTTCCCTGACAGCACCACTGCAGCAGAACTCCGGAGATGGGAACTAGCGTACCAGAATATCCTGGATACAAGACACCCACCTGGACTTAACCACCGTTAAATTCCAATTAACCCATCACTACCTTTTTTTTTTTTTGCTATGTTTATACCGTACCATTACTACATTTGCTCATTTTACCATCGCCTGCCAAAATATTAAATATATTATCTCAGACATTGTATACCGATATCGATAGTCTACTCCTTATCCGTTCCCCCCCCCCCCCCTCTCACCACAACACGGTTAGTCATTAGGTAACGTTCGGTGTGCACACACGTTCCGAGCCTAATGGCCCGTTTTTTCTATTTGTGAGCAAGGCATATGCCGAAATATTGTGTTGTTTGTTTGTCAGCATTAGTGTTCTCTCATCGCATCCGTACACTTTGGTATGTGGTGGGTTAATTTCCGTTTCTTTTCTTATTTATATCACCTAGAAGCCGCTTCCATTTTCCTTAGTTGCATCATTATATTGAAATGGAAAATTCTAATTAGGAAAATTCTGGTGTTTGGAACTGAAATTCTAATATTGGACTTGAAATTTCTAAATTTAACTTGGAAATACTATACTAAACAGTACACTAATTTGTATACAATATTTTTTATTTACCTTATGGTCATGGCAAGTCTATCCTCAGCATATATTGGATTAGTGTGGTAACTGTTACAAACATTTGACTTTTCCAGTTTGTTCAGGATTTTGTTTTATATATTCTGAAAAAATTGGATGATTTTTCAATTATTGACATAAATGGTGAATTTCACCAGGCGTTTGTCTCTGTTCATTTACTGGATGTGATCTGAACCATCTGATATTAGCTGTATTAGTTGTAGAAAGCATCCACCACTTTGTGGCTACTGAAAGCTTATCTTCATCACTATCATCACTTCCATGAATCAATGCAAGTTACACAAATTAAAGGATACTCAGGGTAAATATAAAATCTACACAGTGTAAAATATATGGGTCCTATAAATGTTTCTAAAACTGTGACAAATGCTAGCTGCTATACGTCAGTAATGCAACATCGACTTTCATCTTTACTGCAACCTGCTCAGCATGTTTTTACCCATTGACCTGGACGTCGATCTTCACTGGAATCTTCACCTTCAGTGCGACTCAGCTGTATTCCAAAGACTGAATGCAGTAGGAGTAATTTGGTGGTCACTTATCAGTTTCAATTTTATTGCAAATCCTTCTCCTGAATGGATGCTCTTCCTTTGCTCTCACCTTAGTAATTTTTCTCTCACCAGACAATATGGTTTCACTCAAGGCAGAAAAATCAGTTTATTCTGGCAAGTGCATGTGCAACTAGAGCTGTTTTTCTTTCAGGTCCATAACTATAACCATTAGTATGTTCCATGTCCTGATGAAGAGTCTTTATTAATTTGCTTTTCTTTGACTGCAAAAGCGGTGCTTTGCTGGTTGCAGCTTTCTAGAAATGTGTGGCCTCTGAGTTTTAACTTTCCTAAATTTGGATGGGAAGTGGTTGATCTTAAAGTACAAGGCGTATACTGGCGATGAGGCATGGAAAGATATTGGTGTAGATATGAAAAGTAGTCCATGGAAGGGATAAGATGACCATGAACACAAGCCAACACTTGATTTCGGGCACAAGGATGTGGGAAGATTCTCTTTTTTAGGTGAGGGTGTCAGGGATTAGCTACCATAGGAAATGATGAATAATTTACCAACATTGTTGAAAGAATTTAAAGTTAAAATTTGTAGAAGGCAAATGTAGGTGGGTGCAGGAAAGGGGGAAGATGGGTGTATAGGGAAATTGCCACTGGAGCATGTTCTACATTGAAATTAAATTAAATAGGCCTTCCCAAAAATAGATGCAGAATGACTGACTGATTTACCAAAGTTCTCAGAAAACAATCATAACACAGTTGCTGTGAGAATGCAGGTCTTGACTAAAGACTGCAGTTTCACCTGAAAACCTGCCCTTGTTATCCTTATCCCATTGCTGTTAAGCTTTAATGCCACTGGTGAGGTTTTTTTTTTTTTTTTTAGGGTGGATCCCAACTTGGGAGGCAATGAGTCCATACACCACATAGTCAGGGCTGTATCCTGAAGTGCTTATGGGATGAGATATGCTGGAGAAGAGACTGGAACTGCAATGGTTGGCTGCAGACTCAAAATATTACAGAGGTGAACCTATTTAGCCAGTCCCTCTTCCGTGGGCCTTTTCACCCCCACAACCAAAAATTAAAAGGATCCTCCTCAGCCTGCTTTAATTTTGGGACAAAAACAAGTAGAATGGTGAAAATAGTGACAGACAACCTCAGTCCTCCAGAAACTAATAGCTTTGTTATTCAGAAAGCAAGACTTGACCAAGGGAGCGCAACTAGGATAGTTGACAGAAGAGCATCAAGCACCAGTACAAATAAGAAACAGGCGAGGTACCTTATTTTGGCCAAACTTGCCTCAGAAGTCCATGAACCTCTGAGCTGAGATTCTACAAGGCATGTATTGATGATGAGGCTTGGAAGGATATTGATAGTAGAGCATGAAAGGGAAAAGATAACAATGACCACAAAGTGCACCTGATTTCAGGCATAAGGGCATAGAAAATTTTCTTTTGTAGGTTAGGGAGTCAGGGTCTGGAATATATTATAAAGGGAATGACTGAACGATTTACCAAAAACACTCAAAGAATTTACAGTTAAAATTTATAATGGTTAAACGTAGTTGGATGGGTAAATCGTACTCAAACAATTTAAGGAATATATAAATATAAAACAAGAAACGGGAAACTATTATCTTGGTTCTCTGAATGTAGCAGTGTCAATTTATCAAAGCATTATGTTTAAGCAATTGTGCTTTTAGGTTTTTAATAAATTTCTACCGGCACAAATGGTTTATTGTAATTAAATTAAATGTGAAAGAACTGTCTAATTGAAATTTTACTTTAATATAGGTGTTTACCCCAAAGTTATAAAATATAACTTTTCATTTCATAGCTGTGGCACACCCAGACTCAGGGTATAGCTATAATAATTTTCATAATATCCTATGAGTTATTTGTAGCCTCAGTGATACCAGTCGCATTTTTACAACTTCCTGCATTCATGATCTTGCTATCTTCCTTTGTCTTAGCCATGGTCAGTAACATTTTGTATATATCAGAGAATTTGAAAGAGCGAACATTTAATTAATTTAAAAGGCAATTACATCTGCCGAGCTTTTATTGTTAAGTATAAAACAAATTTTTTGGAAGATGGCTGACACTTTTGCGCTCATTAAAGATTTAAAGCAATCGTATAGTCGACTCAGAGGCTGATTTCGCGCGTTTCTGTTGCAAGCCTAACTGGTTTCTGTGTAAATATATAGCATTGAATGAAATATGAATACACTATAATACTCCAGTAACTAAGGAACCGTCCAAAGAGTACGTTTTTGAAGGCGAACAGACTAAGAAGAAGGTGAAGATTGTGAAATTGGCAGGCAAGGTGATAGCCAGAGTTTTTCGGGATGCACATGGAATCATCTACATCGATTACTTGGAAAAAAGACAAACAGTGACTGGAGCTCTCTATGTGTAAATTCACTGGTTCGATGGCCAAAATTATGGAATTAAAGTTAGAATTATTACAGCATCCACCGTATTTGGCCTCCAGTGACCTTTATCTATTTCAAAACTTTAAAAATTGGCTCAGTGGACAATGGTTCATGTCGAACAAGGAGGTCATCACCCAAACAGTTGCCCATTTTGGAGAACTTATAAAATCCTTGAGATCGAAGTTTCTCTCGTCATTGAGAATTAATACAGTCTTCTCTGGTGACTAGCCGAGTGATTTCACAGGATATTTCGGCAATTGGAATCTGTTCACATCTTCTTCGCCAGAAGATGGTGACAGAGGTTCCGATCGCCGAAATATCATGTAAAATTGCTTTGCTCACTCGGCTAGTCACCCGAGAAAACTATATTAATTTTTTTTAAATCCTACTTTATGTAAGGCATAAAGAAGTTACAGAAGCATTTAGAAAATATGTTCAACTAAAAGGAGATTACACTGAAAGCTAAAAAAATCTACAGAGTTTTTCTAACTTTTCCTAAGAACTTATTAAATGACCCTGATATTTTTTGACGAAATTCGTAATTATTTATAGTGCTTTGTCTCTTAGATCATTCACCAGAGTGACAGAGATACATCCATCTATCACACTTTTAGATTTCATCCTTCATTATACTGATGTGCTTTCTTTTAACAGTTACTTCTACATTTAGTGTTTGGTGATATCAATGTCTGCAGTATTTCCGGACGATGTTCTGCAGAAGTTGGGGGTGTTGGCACCGGGCCAGACGGTGGAGCAGCAGCCAGCTCTGGAGTTCCTCTTCAAGCAGGTGTGGGCTGACAATGCTGATTTCCTCAGTGTCCAGTACTCTGGAACTGGTGCTCTCAAGACTGACTACACACGTACTGGCAAGCGGACACAAGCTGGGCTCCTGCGTGATCTAATCAACTCTGTGACGCGCTACTGCAAGAACAACTTTTCTGATGGCTTTAGACAGGTTAGTTACAACTTCCAAATGGTTTATACATTGCTATTATTTCAAAAATGACTACTACAGCCATTATTTTATGAAACAATTCAGTACATCATTCCCATCAATATTACTAATGCTGGGTGGAGAGCCTGGGACTCGTGAGGAAGTCAGCTTAATCATTGTCCAGCCCTCCAGATTTCAGTTTCCCTAGTTCATTTGAAAAGAATGCTGGGATGTTTTCATCATAAAGGCCATGGCAAATTCTTTATGATTCATTCATTGCCCCCAATTCTCTTCTGACCCTAATGAGGTCAATAAGGCTTAAAGCATTAAGGGGAACAGCATGGCATTTTTCCTGAATAAATTACTACTATTTAGAATCCTGGTGGAGCATTGTAGCAGATTTTTTTTATATGTAATTTCTGTTGATCCTTTGTATTTATCCTTATAATTGTTTTGTTTAAAAGATATTTAAAGCTTGGGCAATTATTTGATCTCACAGGGAGACCATCAGTCATCTTAAGAGCAGACTTCAATCTCTTACGTATATGTTGAAGGTTATACACACAATATGTCTGTGGTGCCGTCATTTCTTCAAATGCACACTAGTTTTTGATATATTCACTTGCAAAAAATTCAAGTATCTTTTATATATCAGAGTAATCACCTTACATGTTAAAATGGCTGGGTGTAGGTGGTAAGCTGTCGGGTCGGCAATTTTCAGAGTCAGATTCAAATCCTCGTAGCATCAATCAGATATTGCTTAGCATGATTATTGTAATTTAATTTCAAGTTTTTTACATACTTTTATTATGTGAAATAATTTTTAACACAATTCACATCACATACAATACAGCATTTTTTCCCCAGAAAATCAGTTTTTTAATATAAGGTCTTCCAAGGTATGCCACCAGATTTTGTTAACACTCAGAATTCTCCATTTTTGATGCATTTTATAATAAGATAGGTTTTTACTTTATTTTATCATTGTCGTTTCTATACCTGTTTATCAACAAGAAATATTTCCAAATATATAAACCAAATATGCAGTATTGGATAGATCATTTTTTTCTATATTTTTACAATTTATATGTTTAATTCCATGTACTGGTGGCATGTAAACAGTTGAAAATAAAATAGTTTCCATTTTCATATGCCTATATTACCTTCAATATATCATCTAAAACAGTTTAGAAACAACCTTAACACATACGTGATGCATATCAAGTCACTGTTAGAAGTGTTTTCTTGGTTATAAATGAGGTCAAACCCAGACATAATCGTAAATATTAAAAACTTCAAAAAGTCAAAACCATTTATTAGCACCCTCCATTCTACATTCATTTCCACAGATAGAGCAAAAAACTACAAGCAATTTGAGGTATAACATGCATAGTAAGAAAAATTGGTTTTTATAGTTATAGCTGAATTTCTGAATATTTCACCAAGAGGGGTGAAGGATATGAAACTTTGTTGGAAAAAGGTACAGCCTTTAGTTTTCAAGATATCGTTAAGGTTGATATGTCAACAGATTCAGAACAACAAGAAACAACTATATATAAAAATACACCACATAGTCAAACTAGAAACAGGTTTTTTTAGGGAAAAATAGATTTTGTCAAGTGGGAAATAATAAAGGTTATGGCTTGAAACTATCTTCACATTAAAGAGAAACATTATGAATATATATTTGTTTTGCAGTTCCTAAAAGATTTAAGGGTTAAAAGTAAGATTATAGATCTTTACAAGGTTGTTCTCTGGTGAAACATGACGTCAGAGGGAGAAAATTTCATATAAATAAATTCTGAAATATTTTTACAATTACAAAATTACTTTCTATTTTACACAAGTTTCTCTTAAAGTAAAAAAACGTCAAAAGATCTGGGAAATTATAAGGTATGTTTTGGTACTAGAACCGCGTCATTTTTCTTCAAACAAACGTTTCAACCCTCATTCTAGGGTCTTCTTCCAGGGTCTACGATTACACTTCTATCCTCACTTGTTCAAGGCACTCAGTCCACCTGCAGCTGCAAAATTGTGTTGCAATATATCTGAGACCATTTTCTAAGATTTTCAAATCTTTTGTATGAAATCTTCGATAATTTTACTTACCATCACATTAGCAGTAAGCCCTTTTTATTGGGTATAGTTTAACAAACTTAGAAAAGACGTTGACTGCTATCAGTATCTGGGTAACTCCACCTCGGGATCTTGGCTGTGGACCACAAACGTCTACTGCGACTAACTTCAACATATTCTCAGGAAAAATGCATTTCATTCACCGCTCCTCGTCACACTATCCACCTTAGTAATCTGCCACAAGTCACATGTGGACAGTAGTTTTGCAACCCTGCTCGCCATATAATTGAAATAGCAGTGTTGCTTGATAATGCGATGGCATTTACCAGGTCCAAAATGCCAGTAGCTTAAATAATGATGGGTGATTAGGTCGTTTACACAATTTTCTGGCACCCATAAATTCCAATCTTCACTTGTATCCAAATTTCACCAAAAGACTACATCTCTATGAACACAAAAATATTTGGACAACTTTCCCTGGTAGTCAGCATTTGATATTTGGTCTTTTACTGTTTTAATAACCTCATTCTCTTCCTGTAGGATCTTCATATTCTTTAATAGCTGTGTCTTCCCCTGTAACACCATGAATGTAATGCAGGTGAGCTTCCTGAGCTGGCTGAATGTTATTCTTCCCTTCCACTAAACCAATGGGCAACCATGAGAGGCAATTTGCCACTAGATTTTCTGCTCCAGGTCAGTATCGAATTTCAAATTCAAATTCCTGCATCAGCAGAACCCCACCAGGTGAACCTCCTGTGCACTGATTGGCAATTCATCAAAAAGGATAGCACCTTATGATCCATGTATATAACAGTCTTTCTTCCTAAAAATAGGGCTCGAAATTTCTGAAAGATACAGGTAACAGCAAGGGTTTCTTTCTCTGTCGTATTACACTCCAGTTTGTGCTTATTCAACATTCTACTAGTGAATGCAATGGTCCTCTGCTCTGTCATTCGTTCAATGTTTACTTCCTGAAAAACCTGTGCCTTGGGAGTCAGGGTGTGCTAACACAATATTTCATAACTCCTATTTTATCCTGTTAAAGTCCTCTTCACAATCTTTAGTCCAATTCCTAGGTGTCTTGGATTTACCCAAATCTCTGAGATGCACACTGTTTAGCACCTGTCCAGATATAAACTTCCAGTTATGGCCGCAAATTCCATGAAAACTCTTTGTGTCTTATTAGTCGGTCTAGGAAACTTGTTAGTTGCCTCTAATTTTGAATCTTCAACCATTATTCCTTCAGGCAGAATGACATGTCCCAGGAAATTTAAACTTTTTATCAAGAATACACATTTCTTCAATTTTAAGGTTGTGTTTTAATTACTTCTCATAGCGTTTAAAGGTGTTCCTCTAGAGTTCGTGAAGCAATAAAAATATCATCTACATAGGTATGGATCTTATCTCCTAATGGCCTACCTAACACCTGACCTAGGGCCCTTATAAAATTGGTGACAGCATTGTTTAATCTGAAAAGCAAATGGTAACATTTTTCCTTTGAAATGGAAAGCAGTATAACTTCTTGAAGCTTCATCAATGGGCACTTGCCAATAGGACGCAGTTAGATCCAGGGAACTCACATATTTGACACCATGAAAATTTTGTAGTACATCATTGACCGGTAACAGATGGTCCCTTTCGGTAAACAGGATTTTGATAAGAGCTTGTGCATCAAGTACTAGTCTAATCAGTATCAGTTATGTCTATTTTTGTAATCTAGTGGCAATCATTTGAACATATTCTTCCTCGCTGTGAGGCTGGTCTAGATATTGACACAACGTATAGCACCGTATGAAAAAATCGGTTTGTGACTCTCCTTGGATCATAATGGTTACCTAGCATTAACTCTGATTTAAAAGCAATTTGTTACTCATCCAACCAGAAATGATTAAAAAAATCTGCCTTAAACTGTGCAAAAGTTTCATAATTCTTCTCAAATTGTTAGGCCCATCGTCGGAGTCCTGCTTTTAAATGTTTTATCACTCCTATTTTAAAGTTAAGGAAGAGACACCCTTTGAGGTGAAACTTAATCCTATATCCTTTGCAATGAAAAGAAAGGCCCTAGAGGAGGTAGACCAGATGTTATAATGGGTGTGATCTTCTCGCTAGCAACGTGGAAGGGTGGAAAATTTTCAAAATTTTTAATGAACACAACTGGTGAAAGCCATTTTGATCCGAAAATTCTTCAAAATCTCTCTCTTCATCACTGAAATTAACAGGAAACGCTGAACTCTTCATCATTTTATGATATTTACTGAGTTCTTCCTTCACTATACCTGGCACTTGTTTAGCTACCTATTGTTTTATAATTAAGGGGGCCTGCACCTTCACTCTCTTGTCTGCAAGTACAGCCGTTGAAATCTTCATCTTTTCGACCTTTTTCATATATCCATTCAGCGTTCGCAGTAAAGCCTTTGACTTCACTTCTGCATAACCCTGTTGGATACCTTCTTGTAAAATTTGCACCTGGTCTTTGATTACATCAATTCGGTGGCAATGATGGTCACTCTTTTAATTGTAAACACTGTCCCTTTAAGGTATCTGTTTCCTGGCACAAACTACTAGTCTCATCTTTTACCTCTTGTTTCAAATCAGAAAACTTAACCAATAAACCCTCGGCTTGCATAGTACACATAAAACGATATTCTTCCAAACTTTTCGTAATTCAGCTATCTGGGACTTGGGTTCCTGTAGTAACTGGTAATGAAGAACTTCCGCATTAGACATAAGGTCCACCTTTAAGCTATCCACATCTGACTTAAGCCCGACTTTTTAGTTTTCAAACTTTGAATTAAGGGTTCCAGTATTTGACTTAAGGTCTGAATTTTAATTTACAAATTTGGAATTAAAGGTGTTTGTAGTGGATTTGAGGGTTTCATTGATTGAGTGCGTTTCCACTCTCAAAATTTCAAACATCTTGGCCAAAGCTGGACTAGCGCCTTCTTCTGTCCATAGCATGATTATACTTCACAAAAAAAAGAGAGTATATGATTTTAAAAATCAAATTCTCGCGAACAAAACGATCAGAAAAACAAAACCAGCGATGACACACACGAAGCACTCAAGCTGCAGCAAATTATCTAAGCATGCAATTCTTGGGCAAAAGGAGACAAATTGTTGTACCTTATTCGGTCTTCTTCCTGGATAGTCAATAAAAGAAAAAGCTTTAAGGAAAACTTGGAAGGATTTAAGCCTTTAAATAGCCAGCAAGCAGGGCGCAGCATATTCTTATCTTTCGACATCTCTGCACGATCATTTCCGCTTGCTGACTGCTTCAGCTCCCGTGTTGACTGCTCCAGTCCCCACTATGCTGCGCTGCCTTCACGTTGACTTCTGGAGTAGTCTATCTTCCACAACGAACCTTGAACTGCCAGGCAATTTGCATGGTGTAGAATCTCTTCCACTTCCTTTGGGTATTGTTGGCCCTGGTCTGATTGTTGTTGTTATTCGAATATCACTAATTTTTCCTTTTTTGTGAGTTTTCTCAGGACTTGAAAAACTGTTTCTCCCTGATACTAATTTCTTCCCTACAGCCTATCATTGAGTTGATATGTAGGCTTATTATTGGTAATATTCATACAGTTTGATAAGGTAATTAAGTAATTGCTGGTGGATTATTTTTCTTTTATTAATTAGCCTATTGATTGATTAATTTAAACAATCCGATAATGCGGTGGTCAACAGTGATGTCAGCAAACCAGCTCTTAGTGGGGGTGGGAGAATTACTACTGAGAAATCATTGAAGTTCATTAAATCTTAATTCAATCCATCGTAAGTTCACTTCTAGTCACATTGAAACTCTTGAACTGGTTGGCCACAACCAAAATTTCCTATGGCTGATCATAACTAATTAGCTAACTAGATGACCCATGCGAAAATTTCACGAATACTAAGGTTGGGAGTTTGTAATAGGATGCAAGAAGACCTGCCTCATTTGTTTCTATTGTTTGTTTAGTGTAATTGGTATATAACAAAAGTCAAAACCAGTGAAGCATTTTATTAATATCTTGGTGATATGTGCTACTGCTATCTAGCGGCTTGGCTCTGAACTGTCTCATACGTGTGACATTCACAGATATTATTTTTGCCCTTTAAGGATCAAATCCTCCCCCCCCCCCAAAAAAAAAATTGTTCTTAATTTATAATGTTGCCTGAGTGGAGACCTTAATATTTTAAATGTTACCTCATTTATCGATTTAGGTTAAATATGTTAGGAAAATAATTATAATTTTTCCCTTTTAAGATCGAATTCTGAAAAATACCTTTCTTAAAATATGGTTATACCAAAGTGGAGACTATACTCTCAATAATACCTCATTTCTCAATTTTGATTAGATATCAAGGGAGATAAATAGCTTGTAACAAAATAACATGTTATGCAAATAATGACACTTTTGGCCTTGAAGGGTAGAATTCCAAAAAATTCCTTTCTTAAGATATGATGTGAACAAAGCAGAGACCTTAATCTTTAATACGATATCTATTTCGGTTAGATATCAAGGGATATGATAAAAAAAATACTATAGGGAAATAATGACAGTTTTCCCCTTAAGGGTCGAATTCCAAAAAAATTCCTTTCTTAAAATATGATGTGACCGCAGAAGAGACGTTAATCTTTAAAATGAGATCTTATTTATCTATATCGGTTAGATATAAAGGGAGATAAGTAGCTCCTGACACAAAAACATGTTGTAGAAATATTATTACACTAGCATTTACCCGCTGCTTTGCACGCGCAGATCATGAAGTGTATAGAAATGCGGATAGCTTGCCTCTTTCTCCACCAATCTGAAACTGGTACTAACCTTTTGAAATTTGAAATATCTGCCTCCACAAAATATCCTCTTCACGTTTTACACTCTACTTCTTCGGAAAATTGCCACATGTTACATTAAAAATGCCGAAATATGAGTCTCTGCGCAACTGCGTAATGTTGCCAGTACTGTGAAAATGACACAAAAACTATCGGCACAGGGATCATATCAACCTAAACAGTCTTGTTTTGTCATAGAGGTCGTGGTTAGGCTGAAATTCGGCCTGGACCAAGAAAAATAATGTTTGGGAAAATCATTCTTTGGCATCCATCTAAAACATTGGGTATTTGTTTACAACAAAAGCAATGCATTGTCTCTGTGATCGATTCTAAGATGGCAGTCGTTTTTGTAGGGCCTTCTACATCTCAGACAAATATATATATATATTTTGGTAATTTGTGCAACTTTCTACAACGGAGAGAAGCATAAACGGCAAAAAAACATTACAATAAAGGATTTAACCAACATTTCAATAGATTTTCATTAATTTTGCAGTGCCATCTAATAGCTGGGCGTCTCTCTCATAGTTTGGCATTTTTGATTTAATTTGTGGTAACTTTTCCGAAAAAGGAGAGTGCAAAACCTGATGAGAATATTATAGCGAAGCAGTTAATCGAAATTTCAAATGGTTAGTACCAGTAGTAGGCAGCCTCCGCCCCCCTAAAAATGTTTTACCCTTTTTATTTTAGTGTAAAATATTAATGCAGAGAAGCAAAATATATAGATTTCATTTAATAAATTTTCCTTTCTTTTAGTTATTATCTTAGATGCGGTTTTCATACTGATGTTCAAAAGGTTATTTTTTAAGGCAGTTCTATCATTACCGTGGTGCCACAATCTGTTGATGGATTCTTATAGAACTCGGCATAACAAATCGAAAATAAATAATTTTTTTTTGATATCTCGCTTGGTTTTCGAAATATGGCACGTCAAAAATCAGTTATAGGTATAGTTCCTTGTGCTTTTGTTGGTGTTTCTTCTGGTCCAGGCTGTATTTCAACCTAACAACAACCACTAGGAAGAAAATTAAACACCTACAGAGCATTTCCACCGTGTAGATATAGTGGTTTCGGTGAATTTTTTTCTGGTCCATGCCGGATTTCACTCCAACCTCCTCACTTTTGAGATACAATATCTCGAGAACTAAGCGAGATATCAAAAAAGTGTATTCTTTACTTTCAATTTGTCTCATCAAGTTACATAAGAATCAATAATCAAATTGCAGCGCCACGGTAATTGTAGAATTCCTTTTTTTTTTTTTAACATATTAATACATTCCTAATCCATGAGTAATAACATGTATTTTTTTCTTAATGCCTTTTATACAACTACCCACATTTCGAACCATTTTCCTTCACGGTATTTCAGAACTGAAGTAGTTAGATTGAAATGTAGTATAAACTTTGGTAATGATGCATATCTGGTGGTAATGAAAAATATTAACTTATTTATATTAATTTAACTTACCTAAAAAGTGGAGGACTGCACGATATTCGTGATGTTGCAAATTTATATCGATATATAGTAGTTAACACAGCTGAAATTATAAGCACTAAGTGTAAACTTTGGTGAGAATGTAGCTATGGACATAACCAAACATATTATTTCTGTAATATTTAACCTAGCTAAAAAAATATCTTGTTTTTAAATTCGGATACGGAGAATTTCATGATAACTGTGGTGCCGTAAATTTATTTAGAGCAGTTTTCTTTATTAATAATATTAACAGCATCTTTTTCTGATTGTATATTGGTTTTATTCTGCCGATATGTTGATTCTATCAATTATTTATGTTTTAAAAAATCGCGTACTAAAACTTATCTTACATTTTACGAATTATTTTTAATTTCCTTCGTTTTCAGTGACACCAAATTACTAATGTCGTTATTTAAACCGCATGTAAATAATTCCAAAGTTTCAAGAATCAATTAAGAATGTATTAATGCGGTTGTGACAGAAGCTATGATTTACAAAAAGAATCAATAGCCAGATTTGTGGTTAGATTAAAATGCAGCCTGGACCAGAATGACAATTGACTCGCATTGTTAGATCATAAGGCATGAAGGATTTAGTTTTATTGTTATTTACGCGGTGTGGCATAACGTTTTAAGATGCTTAATTGATTTTTAGTTTCACTCGTTCCATGTTGCTGTCGTTATTAACCCAAAGCATGTATGGTGATAAAGATTGCAGAAACTGGGTTATGAGACGTATTTAACAGTAACAACAGTTTATTTTACTGGCCGTGGTTTGAACAGCAGCCAAAATTTGTACACACGTTCATTGGGCGGTATTAGTGTCGAATATTTGCACTTTATATCCACAAAATATATATTAATCAAGTAAATTAAATAGAAATATGGTAAGTTCCTCACAACTCATTGTGGGGAAAATGTATTGTTACCTGTTGATATTTATGGTAGCTGTTTTTCATACATCTTTCTTCGAGGAAAAAACTGATTTTCTTAACCATAATGATATGTCAAGAATAAATATTGGCTTATTAATGTACAAAGTTTAGCGACTATTGTTGCAGAGACAAACTGCTAACTGTCTACCAGAGATAATACCACCATATATTAATTAATCTAATGATTTCACATATTAACGTACCTGTTGTGATGCAAGTCAATGCTTATTACATTTAAATCGTGTATTCCGTTTATTTTAAGCACTGCGGTCCAGAAAACTGAGTATCAAAAGTAAAAAAAATAAAACTGAATCCAAAGTTTTGTGAGATTATTGCGAAAGGAGTGCATGTCTGAAGTGCACTTTGGTCAGCAGCCCACAATTTTCCAAATATAAAGGTTTTTAATTGTTTGCCCCTCGCGTGGTACATATAAGTCATTAGCTATTTTCCCAGATTTTGACTTGCACCATTGGTTCTAAAAACGTGAAAACCACATCCAAATTACTGCGGTACTTATTGCGCGATACTCGTTACAGTAAAGAGACAAACGGAGCAAGCTTACAGATATATAATAGTATAGATTTGCCCTTTACTGGTCAAATTCTGAAAAATTCCTTTCATAAAAAATGATTTGTCCAAAGCAAAGACTTTATTCTCTAAAATAAAACTTCATTTCTCGATTTCAGTTAGGTGTTAAGGGAGATAAATAGCTCGACAAAAAAACTTTATGGAAATATTGATAATTTTACCCTTTTATGGGTAGAATTCCAAAAAATTCCTTCCTTAAAATTTGATGGGACCATGGCGGACACCTTAATTTTAAAAATGATACCTCATTTATCTATCTATATCTTTTAGATATAAATGGAGATAAATGGCTTGTGACACTAAAATGTGCTGCAGAAATATTGACACTTTCGCCCTTTAAGGGTCGGATTCCGAAGAATTTCTGTCTTAATATGTGATGTCACCAAAGCGAAGATCTTTAAAATGATACTTCATTTAACAATTTCAGGTTGATATCCATGGATGTAAATGACTCATGACACAATAAACAGCATTTTAGAAATATTGACATTTGTGCCCTATATGGGTCTAATTCCGAAAAATTCCTTTCTTAAAACGTGTGACTGAAGTGGAGACCATTAGCTTTAAAATGACACCTTATTCATAGATTTCGGTTAGGTGTGAAGGGAGACAAGAAAAAAATCTTATAGAAATAATATATATGAATATGATATCGGTTAATCTCGGTACTGCAGAAATTTGACTTGGTTTCACTCGCAGTTAAAATCAAAACTTATAGAGTTCTATTGATCACTGGAAACAAGTCCATGATCTTAAATACACTTCACACTATTTTAAATAAAAGTGGGTTATAGTGGCTACTGGCCACATTACTGCGTCGCGTCCACTGAGACACTCCAAGCACAATCGACTAAACAAAATGTGTCACTCTGCTACAGGCGCTATCTAAGTCGGCAGAAGGTTATAGTTGATGATGGTATCTATCTCCACCGCAAGTTAGACAAAAAGAGTATACTTACTAGTTTGAAGATAGAAAAATAGGTTCTTTAAAATCATATGGTTGTCACGAAATTGCCTCTTGAAGGAATTTATTGTAAACACTAGTGTAAGCCCGTGGCCGTTTTATATGTATCATCACGGGTCTAGAATAGTTCCAGTTTTTAGCGTCAAAGGATTTTCACAGGTTACCTGATATGTTCAAATATGAACTTGACCTATGTTGCCCTCTTAGGGTGGATAAAACCTCTTGAGCTTGGAGAACTCGGAACTATTAATAGACGTATTTATTAAACACAGACAGGGACAATCACCCTATCACATAATTGTTTACAAGTTCGTAGACTCGAGCTTGCTCAAATACAACCTTGACTTGTATTTAGCCCAGTCTGCAAAATTTGAAGAATACCGGTTTGCTTCAAAAGCATCACATTTTTTCTTTTATTAATTATTCTTATTGAAGACTAGACGACCCGTGCAAAAATTTTGCGAAAAAATGATGTGAAAAGTGAGGTTGAATATGATGTCACCAAAGCTGAGTCATTACTCTTCATACTCCTACTTCATTTATCGATTTTGGTTAAAAAACCAGGGAGATAAAAGGCTCGAAAGACATAAAACATATTTTAAAAATATTGATATTTTTACCGTTTAAGGGTCGAATTACGAAAAATTCCTTTCTTACAATATAATGTTACCATGGCGGAAACCTTAGTCTTTAATATGATACCTCATTTATCTATATCGGTTAGATATTAAGGGAGTCAAATCGCTCGTGACACAAAAATGCGTCATAAAAAAAATTATACTTTGTCCCTTTAATGGTTGAATTCCAAAAACATTATTTCTTAAAATATGATTTCACAATGCTGAGCCATTACTCCTTATAATCCTACTTCATTTATCGATTTTTGTTAGATATCCAGGGAGATAAATGGCTCGAGATATAAAAAACGCATTTTAAAAAAACTAACATTTTTGCCCTTTAACGGTCGAATTACGCAAAACTCCTTTCTTAAAATATAATGTTACCATGGCGGAGACCTTATTCTTTAATATGATACCTCATTTATCTATATCGGTTAGATATTAATGGAGATAAATCGCTCGTGACACAAAAATGCGTTACAGAAAATTTTATACTTTTTCCCTTTAAGGGCTGAATTCCAAAAACATTCTTTCATAAAATATGATTTCACAATGCTGAGACATTACTCCTTATAATCCTACTTCATTTATCGATTCCTGTTAGATATCCAGGGAGATAAATGGCTCGAGATATAAAAAACGCATTTTACAAAAACTAACATTTTTGCCCTTTAACGGTCGAATTACGAAAAGTTCCTTTCTTAAAATATAATGTTACCACGGCGGAGGCCTTATTCTTTAATATGATACCTCATTTATCTATATCGGTTAGATATTAAGGGAGATAAATCGCTCGTGACACAAAACCGCATTGCAAAAACATTGATACTTTTGCCCTTTAAGGGTCGAATTCTGAAAACTTCATTCCTTAAAATATGATGTGACCGAAGTGGCGACCGTAAGCTTTAAAATGACACCTCATTCATTGATTTCGGTTAAGTATAAAGGAAGATACAGGCTTGTGACAAAAAAATACCTTATGGAAATAATATATATGATGGGCATATGTAATGTAATCTTTAATCATAGTGTCAGTAATGGCCAGAGAAGTTAATACACTTTCCCGATTATTAAACAGTTGAACAACTCTACAGAAATGAATTGCCAGAATACTTGATTCAGTAACATGTTTGGTCTGATATTCACTTTAAACAACCTAACAACTCACGTACATCAAAAATGAGCAAATACCCTTAACGAAAGTGGTCAGTAAAATTTAAATAAATCTTAATGTGTAAACTTTGGTCAAGCAGCAGCACTAGCGAAAGTTTTAATTAAATTGAAATTTAGCCTAGGCCAGAATGAGAATTGGCATTTGTGATTACAGCAGAGACCATGAATAGTTTAAGTTTTTTAAAAGTTTTTTATGTTGCTTTCATTAACAGCATGTTACTGAAATGGTTACACATTTTTCAGCCGTAAAGTTAACTATGAAATGCGACAAAAAGCAAACTTAATGGCAATTAATTTTGGATCAGTAGCTTAACTATTAAATTGTGGGCATAACCTCGAATTTCTTCCAATGATATCTCTGGTCGCTGTTGATATGTGAGCAAAGGCTGATACGTGACACTGTTCTCCAGTCAGTAGCTATCGAGGCGAGTGAGTGAGCTTAGTAAATTGTATAGTAGATCTGGGTGTTTTGATTTGGTTGGGACATATAAGAGAGGTCATATAGAAAAGTGTTAAAGCCATGCTTGTTAGAGACCCTATTAATGGGTGTACCAGGGATATACGGGAAATAAGAGAATAAGCGACTATACAGGCTTTTCTGTGAGCATGGTGATATAGAATAGGGCCAAGGTTATTTATTTCAGATACAATCTTTGTATGGACATTGCAAAGGAGCGAGACCAATTTGTTTTGGAAGTAACTATAAAACACATCCAGGGACCCTGTGTTGGACTTCATTGAAAGGCAGGAAATGGGTGAAATGATTGAATGTTGGGCAGAGAATTATTAGTGGTGTTTGGAAGAGATGGGAGAACCATGCTCACAAATTAGTATCTGATTTCAGGAATAGAGGAAAGGGCCTGCCAGTGTGGCTATTAAGGCAATGCACAGTGGTTCTGGGAGGTACAGCGGGGCAGGATCGAGTCCTGGTTCCTTCATAGCGGCCACCGTGATGTTGATTTTTAGGTGGTTTTCCTCAGCCATCAAGGTGAATGCCAAGAGGGTCCCCATTGTATGCCTCATAAACTACACATTACACGAACTAAATATACACATAGTGCACACAGAATATAGTTAATCATTTCAGAGACAGATGGAAACACATCCACTTTCCACATCAATTACGACAGGCCTACCATGCTGATAGTTTGAAAAAGTCGCATGTTTAGAAACTACGATAGTAGACCTGACCTATGGTTGGAAATTGCTCTAGAAGAGAATGGAGGAGTTGGATTTTTTTTATTTGTAGTTAGGGGAGTAAGGAATTGGACTGAGATGTTGGGGTAGGTACTGATGAATATATGGTGGAAAAATTTAAAGCAAGAATATGCTTAAGAAGATATACAATTTCATATGGATATAGTTCAATTTTTATTAAAAATAACAAACACTACAAAATTTAGTTACGTGCAAAATATAGAAAGACAGTTTCCTCTGTATGCACTAGTACCCAATATCAGTGGTGCTGATATTGAAACATTGTGAAATGCTTTTAAGTGGGTTTATAAAGTTAGGCGATAAGACAGTGAGTTTTACCAAATATGTCTGATTTTAAATGCAGAAGAATGGTAGATACTGTTGGCTATTGAGAGGCTGAAAGATGATAATCAAGTTAAACCATCTAGTCATTTACTCTCCCATTTTTTTTTTTTTTTTTTTATTAAGTTTCCAATGTGACTCCTTTTAACATATGCTCTTTCAACTTTATGACTACTTGTAAACTTGTTGGTTTAAAACTGTGAATGAAATGTGAGGAACTTCAGTAGCACCACAATTAATGTGCAGAAAAATAGTATTAATAATTGCAGATAAACAGTTGACCTGAAACTTAAAAATGCAGTTCAGCAAGAGTGATTGAGAATGAAGTGCTGCAAATTAATTGAATGTAGTATTTGTTGTTACTCTGTCTGAAATGATTTGTGGTGACATTTGGGAGATGAGATACTTTGTACCTCTACTTTAGCTTTAAAACAGTTGTTTTCCACAGAAATTCTAAGTTGTTCTAATCTATTAAGTTTGGTGTGCTTCACACATGCACTGTTATTTGTTGTTGTTTTCTCTCATTCTTCACACCTTAACAATCTTTTACTGACTAAGGTGATTGTGTTATTCATTTCGGTGTGTTGCTTCATGTCATATTAGTTCTTAGTGTCATATTGCTGTAATGTTTATAGGTTGAAATGGTTGTAATGAAGATGTTACGAATTTGCTGTTAAATGTTATGTTATTAATTTTTAATATATTGAACATTTTGTGTTTCAGGATGCAATTGATCTTTTCCTGGGCAAGTATCAAGTTGAAGATGGTGAAGGAGTAACAAGACCATGTCCCCTGGAAGCTGAAAAGGGTTGGAAGTACATTACAGTGAGTCTGAAATGCATGGCTCCTAATGAAGCATGGTTCATTGAATTGCAGTATTATTAAGAGAGTCGACAGTAATGAGATATATTCAAAATATTATTCACAGATATTTCAATGACTACCTTACCAACTATTTTGTAAAATGGAATAACTGTGTTTCATGTTCAAACAAAATGACCTTGTGATTGCATTACTGTAATTGGAGAATTGATTAATATATATTAGATGCAAAGAAGGGATTGTTTTATTGTGAACTGTGAACAGTATTGTGTATTCTTAAAGTAACGAATTTAATGGTTATATTTATACATTTTAATTGATACAAAGTATTTTCAACTATATCATCTCTTGTAATTTGCTATAAACACCAAGGTTCAGTTGGTTTTAACAGTTAATTTCATTTAGCTAATCAATCTATGTAGTTTGATAAATGTTCATGAACTTTACTTATAAACATATGAGTTTAATTCAGAATTTAATATTGGCTCAAAGACGTTTTGTGAGATTATTTTTCTGCATGATTTATGTCTGGGGGAGGGGGGGGGGGTGTTTTAAGTTTATTCCAGAAGTGTTCAAGCACAACCTTGTTAGCGATAGAGGAAAAAAATCAGTATTTTACTATAGCAGAAGATGAAACTGCTAAATGATCCCATAAATCTGGCATTAAAATTTTTGGCTAAGGACCATCATCAGTTAGGAGGGTATCTACATGCATGTCCGCAGCATGGCGGGTGGTACAAGAGACCAACTTTTGGTATTAAGAGACTGGAGGTAGATAGGTACGAGGGTTGCTATTTATATTTCTGGCCTTGGCAACAATAAGTGTTGCCAGGTGCCATCTGACATTTCCATTGGAAACAATGACATTGTTGAACATAGCCATATTCATAACAATGTGCCATTTGAGTGTGATTATTTTTCACAACTTTCAACGTAGATTATCAAGGCAAGAGTGCATTGATGAACTTCATTCTTTATACGGCGTTAAAGCACCTGTAAAAAAACCTGGTATAACGAATTCAATCGTTCCCGAAGTTTGCTTTAGGACAAATTCCATCAGGATCGTCCAAAATTGGTTGTTGTGCTAGGAAACATTGATGCTGTGCGTGAACTAATAAAGCAAGATTGTCATGTGACATACCATGAAATTTAGGCGTGAATCTCACCATCTCATGGATTGGAACATTATTGAAATTTTTACTGTTGGTATCAGAGAAGCTGTTGAAAAAATGTAACAATAAAAGATGGCATTTCAAAACCAATAAAGTTTATTCTTGTAGCAAATCTCTAAGTATTAGAATGGCAGCCGACTTTATGTGGAAAACAAGTGCGCACAAAACTACATAAAAAACAAAAATGTCTCCAATACCAAGAATAAACACTTTATTTATTTACCGGGTGTTTCAAAAATGACCTGCAGGCGATTTGAAAGATATAGAAGTAAACGCATCTGTGAGTTCGCCATTCTGTAAGTCCTCTTTCTGCTGTAAGCGTGTGCTGTGAAAAAATATTGGAAAATATCGTACTTTAGATTTTTCCAGACTGCAGTGCCATCTGTTGTTGAAAATTGTAACTAATTTAGAAAGTTTGTCTGCCTGAAAATTTACTGTTGTCGCAAGCATTTTGCAACAAACGGTGTATTTCTATCACTGCCCGTTTAGTTTTTATTGATTTTTCAAATATTACCGGTCATTTTTGAAACACCCGATACATTGCAATGGACCCTTGTTAATTATACTTTAACTAGCAGTCACCCGTGACTTCGTCCGCATTGAAGAGTGTTGTAATATAAGATTTTCTTGAGAGGTCTGGTTGCTCAGTGGTTAGGACGTCCAACTGGCGATGGAAAAGTCCCTAGCTTGAATCCCAGTCTCGGTGAGGATTTTCATAGGTCCTTAACTCGACCTTTGCCTCTGGCATAGATTGTTGTGTAATGTGAAGTAATGCTAACTTGGTTCTGATTCCATGTTGAACTGTGGGACTTCTATGTCCGGTAGGATTACTGAATTACGTTAAGCGGCTACAAAAGGGGCTAATTGCGGAGACGTAAAAAAGCCTTGTCACCAAGTCAGTACGACCATACAATTTATTTTAGAGCTATTTTTATTAGTAATAGTAGTAATAAATATTGCAATAAAATAACAAAAATTTATTTATGTTCCACAACTAATCCATTGAATTTTTAAAACAATAAAAATATTCTGTTTGTTAGGAGTATTTAAGTTTAATATATCAGTATATACAATACTGAGGATTTGTCTTCATGGTTTTTGCTATTTTATAGCCCTAGTTTTCTTACATTTCTTTGAAAGATTTGAATTTCGTTTAGCTGGCATCTTTTATAATTACTAATTTCAAGTCTCACGAATAAAAATTAATATAGTTTTAATTATTGGAAGATCAAAACGTCAAAATATTATCAATACATTGATGGAATCGACTAAATACAACAAACAAAAAATTATTAACATGCAAACAGCAAATAAATACTTAAGTGGCCCAAGGACGTTCATTTCCGTTAAAAAAATTGCCATACTGAAAATGAATATTTTGATTTGCACTGAAAATCTGAAAAAAAAAAAGAAAACTTAACTTGCTCTTTGAATATTGATTTTGTTTTGAGGATATATTCGTTCCATCAATTAATTCTGCTTAAAAACAGAAATTTACATATTATAGTAGTAATTGATTCTTTTGTCCATAATGATCAGTGGAAATGTAGGTTTCTCTCTCTGTGGAAACAGTTGAATTGTCTGTAGATTGTAGACCAGTTTACTATATAGTTCGTTCATTTCAATCCATTAATTCTGCGCTAAAATATGAATTTCAATGCTAAAGTAGTAATTGATTCTTTCTTCATAATTGGTTTCTCAATTTGCCAACAGAATTGAATGTCTACCGGCAAATTACCACTCCGCTTGTCTGCCACTCCAATATCTGAATAAAACATTTATAAATTTCAGAAACTTACTTTGAGCAATGCCGTGTGTTCTGCTAAATCATCTAAGCTTATTATAAATCTTTTGATACAATATCGGTACAAAGCAATACACAATGTCACTAAAATGGCGCTCGTGAAATAATTAATAATGTTTCAGTTATTCTGGCCCAGGCTGCACAACTCTTCTAATATTACAGCTAGA
This sequence comes from Vandiemenella viatica, assembly GCA_031002005.1. Classification (NCBI taxonomy): domain Eukaryota; kingdom Metazoa; phylum Arthropoda; class Insecta; order Orthoptera; family Morabidae; genus Vandiemenella; species Vandiemenella viatica. Next base: position 117,711,577 of record CM061919.1, on the reverse strand, counting down.
AAATCACAGCTTCTATCACCCGCACATTAATACATTCACTATTGCATGTTAGTGACATTATGAATGGCAAAAAAACTTGACTCATATCAGATCGCGATAGTAAATGAACCCGAATAATGATACCAGCAATGTGGTGTTCGTGAAAGTGCAGTAAATTAAATACTGAATATATCTGAAACTACATTCAGCCACATAAACTATGTTGGCAACATGATGACAGTTATTGAAGTAACGTAATTAAAAAATTTATACTAAAATGCTTGTAACTTAGTGTTCAATGGGAAGTCCATAATTCTCTGCAACTCTAAAACAACTTTCGTTAATATTGCTGGTCAAGTTTACATTACAATAAAGTGATTGTTACTAATCATGATTTAGTAATGTGTATAATGAAATTAATTGATGCTACAACAATTAGGAATCTCATTTTTTTTTTTTAATTTGCTGTAGTAAGTCTTTTGACTGGTTTGATGCAATCCTCCATCTCTTCCTATATCCTGTGCTAACCTCTTCATTTCTACATACCCCTTACAACCCACATCCTCAATTAGCTGTTTCATATATTGTAATCTCTGTCTTCCTCTACAGTTCTTACCTTCGACTATTCCCTCCACTAACAAATTAACCAATCCAGCATGTCTCAAAATACGACCTACCAGCCTGTCTCTTCTTTCTGTAAGATTCTTCCATAAACTTCTTTTCTCACCCATCATTTCCAAAAACTCGTTCATTTCTTACTTTATCTGTCCACTTAATGTTCAGCATTCTTCTGTAGCACCACATTTCAAATGCTTCAATTTTCATTCTTTCCTAAAGTCCATGTTTCGCTACCATAAATTGCTGTGCTCCACACATAGAGTTTTAAAAAGTTCTTTCTAATTCCTAGATCAATATTAGAAACTAAAAGATTTCTCTTTTTCATGAAGGCTCTTTTTGCGAGTGCTATTCTGCTTTTAACATCATTCATGCTTCGGCCATCGGTTGTAATTTTGCTTCCCAAGTAACAGAACTCACTTACTTCTCCTATTGCATCCGATCCTATTTTTATATTTAATCTGCTAGTATTGGTATCATTTCTGCTATATTTCATCACTTTTGTCTTGCTTTGATTTATGTTCAGTCCAAAATCTTCCTTCAGTATTTTCTTCATGCCATTCAGTAATTTCTCAATATCCTCAGCCCTCTCTGCTAACAAGACAATGTCATCAGCAAATCGTAGCATACTGACTTTTTCTCCCTGAAAACTTATGCCACATGGAAATTTTTCTTTGAATTTCGTCATTGCTGCTTCTACATACAAGCTGAATATTAACGGGGATAGACTAAAACCTTGTCTCACACCCTTTTTAACTGACGCATGTCTTTCATGATTCTCTACTTTTATTATAGCCACTTGATATAGTTTATAAAGTATTCTTCTATCTCGATACTTTAGACCTGTCTTCTTTAAAATTTTGAACAACTTGTCCCACCTAACATTATCAAAGCTTTTCCTAAATCAACAAACGCCATACAAATATCTTTGTTTTTCTTGATCTGCCCTTCAAGTATTAATCTTAAAGACAGAATTGCTTCCCCTGTACCGCGATTTTTAATAAACCCAAACTGATCTTCACCTACTATCTCTTCTACTACCCTTTCCATTCTTCTGTACATTATTCTGGTCAGTAATTTTGAAGCATCTGATGTTAGACTAATGGCGCGATAATTCTCACATTTGTCGGCTTGTGCTCTCTTGTGAAGTGTGAAGATGATATTTTTATTAAAATCAGTTGGAATTTCTCCTGTTTCATAAGTTTTTGATATCAGCTCGAATAATCTTTCAATTCCATCCTGTCCTAGGGATTTAAGAACTTTTGCTCAATTCCAACTGCCTTATTTGCTTTCAAGTCATTCAGAGCTTTATTAAATTCTTTCCTCAAAACAGTATCTCCTAAGTCATCAATTTTGACATCGCCTTCCTTTTCCATTACACTATTGTTGAAGTCATCCCCAACATACAGTTTCTCAATGTATTCCTTCCATCGGTTAGCTCTATCTTCTGAGTTTAAAAGAGGTTTCCCATCGGCAGCTTTAATGTTCATACCCCTTTTCTTCATTTCTCCAAAATTCTGTTTGATCTTTCTATATGCAACACCTACTTTTCCTATGTCCATTTCCTTTTCTACTTCTTCACACTTCTCTTGTAGCCATTTTCTTTAGCTATTTTGCATTTCCTTTTTATTTGATTTCTAAATTGCCTGTACTGCTCTCTTCCTTCTTCATCCTGAGCATTTTTGTACCTTCTCCTCTGATCCATCAGCTCCAATATTCTTCTGTGATCCAAGGTTTTCGGACAGCTTGTTCCTTAAAGCCTAATGATTTTTTACCAGCTTTCATTATTTCAGTCTTTAATGCATTCTATTCATCCTCGGTTGAGCTCCTTTCAGAGTTTCTTCTTAGACCTAAGTCTACCATTTCTGCAAATTTTTCTCTCGTGCTAGATTGTTTGAGTTTATTCACTTCCAGTCTGTTCTGCTTAGACTGCTTTCTTATTGGCTTAAATTTCAGCCTTCACTTCATTATTATCATATTATGGTCAGATTCTATGTCTGCTCCTGGGTACGCTTTACAGTCTAGAACTTGATTCCTGAATCTCGGTTTGACCATGATATAACCTAGCTGATCTGCCTGTATTCCCAGGATGTTTCCAGGTGTATATTCTTCTTGCATGGTTCTTAAACAGTGTGTTTGCCACTACTAGCTTATATCTTTCACAAAATTCTAGCAACCTGCTTCCTCGCTCATATCTTTCTCCAAGACCAAAACTTCCTGCAGTATTCCCCTCTTTTCCTTCTCCCACTATTGCATTCCAATCACCCATGATTACTAGATTTACCTCCCCCTTCAAATATTGGATTAATTCTTCAATTTCAGCATATATTTTCTCTATTTCTTCGTCATCTTCCTGTGATGTTGGCATATACACTTGTACTAATGTGGTTGGGATGGGCTTAGTTTCTAACCTCATCAAAATAATCCTGTCACTAAACTGTTCATAATAACTCACCTGTTTCCCTACTTTCTTGTTCATTACAAATCCAACACCAGTGACTCCATTGACAACTTGTGTGCTAATTATCCTGTCTTCCCCAGACCAGAAATCCTGTGCGTCCTTCTATTTAATCTCAATAATCCCAACGACATCTAACTTAAGTTGTTCCATCTCCCTTTTTAGATTTTCTAACCTACCTGCCCTATTCAGACTTCTAACATTCCACGCTCCAACACGTAGAATGTTTCTATCCATTCTGATGACTCCTCCCTGAGCAGTCCCCACCCGGAGATCTGATTGGGGGACTATTTTACCTCCAGAATATTTTAGCAGGAAGAAGCCATCATGATATATGTAATTTGAAAGGATTGTGTGTCTTCGGGATACCCTTTGGGTCTTCAATGCAGCGGTTTCCCGTTGCCTTCTGCATCCCCATGCCGTGTATCATTTCTAATTCGTCCGCCTTTAATGGCCGTTTCCAACCCCAAGGGCAAGAGGGTGCCCTGAACCACTCCCCGCTCTTCCGCCCTCTTTTCGGAGGCCGTTGGCAAGTAGTGCGTGACTCCTTATACCGGGAATCTTTCAGTCGCCAGAGCCTCGTCCGTGCAAACGTGGTGCACCACGTGAAGGAGAGGTTGACATTTGGTTGGAAAAGGCTAGTATAGTCTCTCCCAAACCATCTTGATATAGACTATCCTGTTACTACTCGAAATGTAGTTCCAATGTATGTAATGTGTTAGGTGTGTCTGTATCATCTGATTTTGTATCGGTAATATAACCAGAGATAGTGGTTTGATTGAAATGCTACCTGGACCAGAATGTTTCTATTACAGCATAAGGCAGAAAGAATTATGTTATTATTAGTAATCAATAAGTAGCCTTCATAAGCTCTGTGTAAATGAGGTGTATTGTGTTGTAAACGACTTCCAGTGTTGCTTCATGAAACAATAAGTTACTACATTAGCCCATTGAATACATTTGTTTTAAGTGTAGGATTTGATAGATATTTTCAGAATATTGAACAGTAAGTAAAAAGCACTGTTTCATGAATCATATTCTCTAATCTCTTCTATTTGTACAAAAATTTTGAACAAAATTAAAAAGGGTTAGTTAAGTTTTAAATTTGGCAAAAATAGTTTATAATACAGAGACCGTACAGTAACAAAAGAGAAACGGGAAATGAATTAAACCGAGATAGAATGGAATCCTTTACATTTTTATAAATACGACATTTCGGGCACGAACTTTTAGTGAACCGACTTCCGTGCTGGTATACTCAAAGCAGTTTACATTGTTTTTTTGCAATCTTTGATTTTTCACATTTATTATGACGCATATATTACGAACGAAATTATGGTGTTATATTTGATATGTCATACTATTTTATGTACGCAAATGAAAACATTTCTTTGCAAATTTAACAACAGAACCTACCTTTTTTTTAATATTAAGGATAAGTACAGATTTATATTTCCTGCTTCCAAACTATTATTTGTTAAGTGCATCGGTTTTATGGCTTTTAAACTAAACACAAAGTTTTTGCTTTTATTACTGAAAAATAGTGTTTGCGATTTACATAAAAAGCAAAGAGTAAACATGGCACGGCTATCTACGAAGTAGGAAACTCTTCGTTATTTGTGAATTGATATTAATGGCAATTTCTAAAAGAACTATGCATTTTTGGAGGATAAGATCTATCCTATGTCACTTGGCACACAATTAACTGACTTCATGCCAAGTTTCATTTGAATATGTTGAGTCATTAAGGTATGATTGGTTCCAGAAGTACATACGAACTTTCTCATTTATATAGATATAGATATATTAAGTTGTATTTGCCTGATCATCTTATTAACCACAAACAAAATTGCAACACGGTAGTTGTATATTGTTTTTCCTTGAACTGTCAATCTGAAAATCAAACTTCTTTTTGTTTCCGGTAGAAGAGTTGCAGACAGTTGTAACATAAACAGTAGCATTCCGCCGACCCGCAAGTAGCGCCGAGGTGAGCGCATGATTACATTGTTTAAAGTCAGTCGTTATCGAGGTTTTGTAGCGGACGGCTCGCGTCGTGTAATGTGAGACGCTATACTAACTGTGCGGGTGTAGCAAGAAGTAAGAAGAAGAATGAACTTGTTTAACTATTGCGACGTATGGTTTAAATTGATTTGAACAGTGGGTTGAGATACCAGAACAGTGAAGTGTGGCATCGAAAGTAATATAGTGTGGACTGATTTGGATTAAAAACTTCCTTTGTTTCTAAGATCTTGCAATCGACGGATTACGAAGTTCATAGCATTATCATCTAAATTCTGATAGTGGCCAACTGGTCGATGTGTACTTTATTCAAATAAATGTGTGGAGAACCGATTTTCATTACTTAAGACTTGAAGATTTTCTTAATTAGTTATCCTCACACTTTTATCGGAGGGTTTGGACCCTATCTGGCGACCGGCGGCGACTACGAATTTATCAAACTTCGGGTGCTGTATGTTAGTAATTAAAACTTTAGCAAGCACGAAGTTCGGTCTACGTAAGTATCAGGTCAACCACAAGAAAGGCAAGTAGTCTTACATGGCGACGAGTGACAGGACTGTGTGGTAGAAATCAGTACTAGGAGGAGAGACAATTTTTCTCAAATCCTAGGAAAACACACAAAAGAAAGAAAGGAAAACTAGTGATAAGACGACGACAATCAAAACAGTGAGTGTCGACAATACCCAAAGGTGCGGAAGAACTCCCACTCGACGAAGGCAGCGCGGCTGTCAAGGAGCAGCGGGAAGACATCTACATTGTCGGCGCGGAGCTGGGCAGCCGAGACGACGAAGGCGGAGAAAGAAGAATCGTCGTGCAGAGTCTCCGAAGCTAAGAACGCGCTGTGCGCTGCTTGTTTGGCTTTTTTGAAGGCTAATCCTTTCCTAATTTTTTCTGATAATTTTCCTTTTTTTCTGTGAAATATCGAGGAAGAAAAATCGGACCAGATTTTTCTCTCCTAACTCGACAATACATTTTACTCTCCTTTGTCATCAGGTGATGACAGAAGCAATTATTTAAACTCCACCTGTAGTTATGCTGTAGTGCAACCTTTTATTTCCTTTTCTTTAAATGGCATGCTTAGCTAGATAGCTTGCAGCAGCTGGCGCTTCGTAACGGCGTTGTTGTGGTTTGGTGGTCTGATTCGCGGGAAGCGAATTTGCCGTGTTTGTGATCTTGTTTTCTGTGTAAATTATAATCATGCCGGGAACGAGGGAAGCTCTAGGTAGATATGCCGGAAATGGTCCGAGTGATAAATGAGTTATTAAATTCCAAGTTGGAATTAACGACTAATATGGAAATCTTAAGTCCAGGTTTGAAAATTTAAACATAAATTCTGGATTTCAAAATTCCAAATTGGAAAATTT